>SSNS01000405.1:142628-155446 GCA_006937985.1 Aphyosemion australe | reverse complement strand
AACATTTTCCTTGTTGTTGTTGAGTAAAGACAGCTTGGGTGGTCAACAGTAGCATGCCAAAAAGTCAAAGCCGTGTTTGACCTACTATTTATGTAAATTAGAAAGTTGAAAAAGGCGAGAGAAAAACTTCTGTTCTGAGAAAACCTTCCTTAACGCGTCATAAGGGGGCGCCCTTCCTCCTCAAACCTGCATGTCTCCAGTGTCTGAGGCCTTCTGGGGAAATCAACCAATCAGCTAGCAGCTCATTATCATATTCATGTCCTGGCCGAGTGGGAGGGGCTAACAGCAAGGCTGGTTTAGGGGTTTTAGAATGGCCTGTATCAGGACTCCTGGGACAGATGAAAGCCAAAAGAACATTTCTTATGCTTTTTAGAGGCTCGAAGCTGTTTTAGATTGTTGATTAACTGCATTCTAGATCCTCTTTAAAAGAATCAGAATCGGGTGAAAAAGATTGGATTTATCCTTTTAAAACAACAAACATGACTTTTTAAATTCACCCTGAGCTAGAGATTTTCCAACGGAATAACAATTTCTTAGTTGAAATTTCAACAACTCCCTCTACGAAAACAACACCATAATGTCACACAATTTACAGCAGGCAGGGATTCAGTGTTGCCAGACGTACGATAATTTAGCCCTCTGTACAATCATAAATCCCATATGTATGATAATTTTAACCCTTCATTGTGTGGAATCTGCGGCCGCGGATTGCTTCCAGAGACATTCCTAAAGCTAAAACTACTTTAAAGACTATAATTTTGCACCGTGGTTGATACACTAATAATGAAGCTGTGAGTCATCAGACATGTCAGGATGCAACTAAGTAGTGTACGATATTCTCAAAATATGATAATTTTAAGATCCTGGTACGATACTTTAACATTTCCAGTCTGGTAACACTGGATTCAGACACCATGAGCAGCTGTTAGCTAGCAGGCTAACGCAGAGACGTGTTTCCTCACGAGAGCAAAGATGTCTTCAGTTTGGTGGTATTTTACGCTAGACAGCAAAGGGAGTGTAACAGACACTTATAATGAGTAAAAACTGGGCATTTAACGTGGTGGAAACGGTAGAGCTGCGTTCAACATTACGAATCTGATACGCTGCCTTCAAAACAAACTACTTTCTCTTTTGTCTTTTTCTTCAGGTGTCAACACATGTGGAAAACCGTTTCCACATCATAAAACAAAAGGACATTAAGATAATCAGCCTAAAGAAAAAAAAGATAATTTCATTAAGGAAACAACTTTTTTCGCATTACATATTAACTTACTGATTGTTTTTTTTATTTTCCAGATGATTGTGTTTGCTGGGAAAATCCCCCGCGATCCTCAGCGTCAGCTACAAACTCCCGTATGAGGTTCGGCTTTAGCACCCTAACTCCAGGTTAGCTTTGCTAGCAGCTAGATAGCTACCTCCGTGGTTAGCTCCGTTAGCTTAGCTGCTAACTTCGGGTAAGCTTAGCTACAACCAGTTAACATAATTTCTGTTTGATGCACCACCCTCAGCTCCACCTTTTCGCCCATTTTGGGATTTTTCAGTAGTGACGACATGAATTATACAAATGACACAGCCAAGACAGAAGTGGAGGGAACCGCCTATTTTTGGCTTCAGCTAGGACAACGCAAAGAGGTGGGCGTTATCCGTTCATCTTTTCGATAGTCACTGGGTGTCACTAAAGCAAATCACCGCTCTCGCACCAGTTTGCCACTAATAGTCACAGTTCACAGCAGCAAGAACGGAGCCAGATACCCTAATAAACAATGAGAAATTGCAGACGGACAGCAAAACGTCAGTGTTTCTCTTGCAGCACCTGAGTGGCATGCAGCTGTGCAGGAAAAAATTACCCTGCCAGCCAAGGCGCCGCGTTCCTGCCCCGTCACGGGAACGTGCATCGCTCAGTACATCCGTATATTTAGAGATTAAACAATTTGAAATATGCTGCTACTTTTAAATATATTCATAATATTAACAATTATTTTTATCAATTTACTTCCTAAACAAGTGAAAGTGAATCTTAAAGGACAACTTGGATGCGTTGCCCTTTTTGTTTGCTGAAAAGTTTTGGATTGGCTCAAATGACTCGGACTCGGAAGCAAAAAACGTGATAGGAACATACCTATTTACTGTTAACGTCTTTGACAAGCTAATTTTTCATAGGCTTGTAATTAAATCAGCTCAAGAATAATGTAAAGGGTCATACCAGTGTGTCAGCAAGCTCCATTGTCTCAGTTTTCCCTCTTTTCTGTTTTGGATTGCTGCTGTTTTTGATCACCTATTTCATCTGTGACACACAGAATTTGTATGAGAAGGAAGTGCTGGCACCAGGCATTGGGCACTGCCGGGGCCTCTGGTCTTATCAGCAACCAGGTCATATGGCAGACTGACAGAGCACAGCAGGGAGGGAGGAGGTAAACAGAGTCGGGGGGAGAGAGAAGGAAAAAGAAGGAGGGGGAGACTGTGGGACCACTCCATACCCTCTGGTGAGAGTTTGTTCTACTCGAGGACTCCTGCTGTGTTTCACAGGCATGAAGAGGGCAGATAACCGTGATCTAAAACGTGAGAAAAACAGAAGCTACCGCATTTTTCTTTGCATTGTACAAAATATGACTCTCTCATTGTTTTTGATCAAATCAAACACAACTTGCAAACACTAAAGCACACACTGAAAACAAAACTATTTTACTGAATAAAAATCTACAGTTTCTTTATAAAAACTGTACATTAACATGGGTGATTTCCAGCTGAAATGTGTAGAGTTTGCATGTGAATCTTTGTTATTTGCAGTGTGCATATTTAACTGGCACAGCCTGGTTCTCCTCTGGTCTCACTTGTCATTTTCCAATGTTTTCTCCAAGTGCCTGCAATTCTTCAGGTTGCTGCTACAGTGGCGGAAAGGCCCACAGGGAGCCAGCACTTGTAACGCTAAACGGAGTTGTTTACCGCTGTGTGTCTGACAGCACACACACACACACATTCTCCACAAGATATCCTGTCCAGAGTTCAACTCCCCGTGCTGCTTTAATGCACCAGCCACCTTATTTAATTAGAAGTTCGTTAGCAGCCATTTGGGCAGCAATTTACTTGATTGTCTGAAAGGTGATTTATGAAGCCAGCTAGGACGTTTTTCCCTCTGCCCACACTCCTGCGTGTCTGGTGGATATCTGCAAGTACTTGTTATATGATTTACATTCAGAACCATGACAGGCAGGTGTGGAAAATAAGTAATGTGGAGAAGAAGCAGGGGATGATGAGAAGCTGATGGAAAGTGGGGACACACAGATAGCAATAAATGTAGCCAATAAGATCTTTGGTGGTGTTAGGTGACACGGGACAAATGATTAGAAGGAAAAATTAAAGCAAAGCTCTGTGTATAATGAAGAACCACAAAAAATTAAATCGGATATATCCGATTTTTAATTTTTCTATAGAAAACACAGAACGAACGTAAGAAAGATGGAAGCAAAGGTTTTTTTGTATATTGATCCTCACTTTGTTAAATCTTTTGGAGGAGCAATTTCATTGTTTTTGTTTTTAAAGAAAGAACTTTCACTCTGTATCTTTGGGGAACGATGTCAGGAGATAGCAACAGATATAATACTAACCCTAGTGAACCACCCTAACCCCATCATTTAAAAAAAAAAAATCTGAACTTGAATCAATTCAAATGAATTTAGATTTGTCTTAGTGCAATTGATATTTGTCAAATTTCACTCAGTGCGGTTACATGTGCAGTATCAACATCTAAGTCTATCCAGGTCTATCTTATAATAATAAGCTGGGAGTCTTTATCCTAGTTTACATGCACATTAGAAAACCGACCTCTCAAATTATGTTCGTTCCACTCCGGTACAGTAGGTGGCGACATGCGCCTTTTCATGTCGGGCATTGTTCCGGTTAGCTTGTAGCAACACAAATAGTAAACAAATGCTGGCGGGAGCGAAGCAGACGGAATTGAAACAGGATATGAACAATGGCTGAAGAAATGGACAACAACGCTGCAGCACAGCTTATTAAAGGAGCCATCACCTGAAATCTTCACTTTTCCACTTAAAAACATGTGTATAATGGCTTCCTAATGATATTTCACTGGCTGAGAAGCCGATATTTAACATTGACGCGTTTGTTTAATCTTGCCTTCTTCAACCAGCTCACATGCACCCCACGAGCACGCGCACTCCAAAACGAGATTAGCCTATATGTCGGCACAAAGGCCGAATATAAACAAATATGAACCAGCACAACAAAGCTCATTTCATAACGTGAAACGCATAAATTATGTCTTACCGTTGACGACTCATGTTATGATCCGTGTTATGGGAAACAAAACTCAGATCGGTTTGTGTATTCCATCTTCACAACAGCATAAGAGCCGATGCCTGGCTGTTAGCTTGCTTTGTGCCAACTCAACAACAAACGAGTACGCCATTACGCACGAGGCGAGGCTCGGGCTCGTAAATACACGGTTAGATCCCGTAGGTCACTGCCAGGTCGGGTTCAGTTATAACTTTTGTTGTTTTGGAGCAAGACGCTGAAGCTGCATCCTGCTTCCTTCCACCAATGAACGCGCTCCTCAGTTCCGTGCACGTCCGAGACAGCCGAAATATGCCCTTCACAATAAAGGATTAAAAAATCTCATTTTTATTTATTTTTCCAATACAATTTATTTTAATGGTCTAAAAGACTAATAGGATGTAAATATCCACGGTATTATAGGTGATGACACCTTTAAATACGTATTGTACTGTTTGATGGTGTTACGCATGTTACTTTGTGGCGATGAAATTATCAGAAGAACGCTACTGCGGTCTCATCACTTCTGGAACGCGAGCGTCCATTCGGTTCAGTTCGGCTGACCCGTCTACATGCAGAATGAATTCGGATTGCTACAGCATTATCTGGGTGCTTCAGCCTGATTAGAACCAGTTCACCTTCAACCAGACTAACGCCTTTACATGCATTTAAAAAAACAACGTGAGTCTTTTTAGGCCAATACTTTGGTTTTCTGATGCGCATGTAAACACACTGACTGTCACAGTGTTCCTTTTTCATGCCTTCTTGTGGATTTCTTCATAGAACATCGAACAAGTGAAAATTAATTTCTTTCTTGCCATTTTAGGGCATTCCAGCCATTCCTGCAAAGTGCCATGTTCCTGACTGCTAATGTAATCGGGGGGAAACAGAGTCAGCTTCCCAAAGGCATAAACTTCCAGATAAGACCCATTTATCATGATCCTCAGTGGCTCACTCCACTCTGGTTTGACCAGACTGGGTCCCAGACCCTGTCAAATCACTGAACCGCAGTCTCCAGGGGAATAAGGTGTGCTGGTGTCTGGCTAAAGTTGAACTTTTGTCCAACATGTAATGGAAAAAATGATGCATCTTAAGTAGAAGTTACCACACAAGTGAAGCGTTATTTTAGTTGCTTTATAATTGAATGATTATTACTTGTTCAGGTAGGTAAAGGTTTTGGCCCCAAAATAATCATATACTGAATTGAAACAAGGGTTTTAAAAGGGGGGTCAGTTTGTGACAAACTCAGCTGGTAAGTGCTTCCCTATTTGGTACATAAAACCCACAACGCCATAATTTACATTGTTTTGTGGTGTCTTACAGAATGCTGTATAAATGGCATCACACAGTTGCTCTCTCTGTCTCCTGAATGAATTAAATTACAGTGTACATTAACAAAATAAAACTTTTATAATGTTTATAAGGTCCATGGACGACTTTTGATGCAGGTCAGTGACATCACCGCCAAAACAGTCGCGATTTGCTGTCGTCTTAGCAAAAGGCCGACTTTGTAGACATAATAGCAGAGAGGACCAAGCCATTGTAATTTCCCTGTCTCCCAGAAATTTCTCCTATAGTGGAAGTCACTTCAGACAAAACTGTCTGCCAAATGCATATAAACATATAGAAATGTACATAATTGCACTTACAGGGGCTCTACAGAGATTACCAAAGCAGGAAGTCTCATGTCCTGTGTCCATGTCTCCCCAGGCCTTCCCAGGTGTTCTCCCTTTTCCCAGGTCTCCTTGTGTTTCAGATCCCTTTAGATTTTTCATTCATTTAGTTTAAACATTCATCCCCTACTGCAGTCACCTTGCCCCAGCCCTTTATTGTTTTTTCTCCAGCATTCATCTAATTGACCCATTAAATATTCTTTCATCTTCCCTTCCCAGTGTATTCAGTCTAGTTGGTATTTAGTTTAGTTCTCCTCCTCATGTGTCCTTAACCTTTGACCCCTGTGTTCCTTAGCTGTTTTCCCTTGCCTATAGACATCTTTTCTCCCATTTTTAGTGTTTTCCTCCATTTAGCTTTTGTTGTGTTCATTCCCTTTGCTCCTCTGTTTTCATTGTAAGATCCTGTTAAGTTAATCAGTTTCAGTGTCTACCCTACTTTCTCCTAGTCTTTCAGTTTTAGTAATCTTCAGGTTTTCTTTCTCTGTGGCTTGTTTTTCTGAATTGCATTATAATCGTTTTATTTTTATTCTCCTAACTTTTAGTTTCCTGTTCTTGGTTATTGTTTATATGCATTGTGTGTTTGGCTTTAGTAGAATCATTTTCCTCCTGTTGTCTTTGTGTTTTTTCCTCCCTTCCCCAGAGCTAATTAATTACACCTGTCCATCATTATCATCAGTACTCATCACACCTGTTACTTGTCTCCACTCACCACCTCAGTGTATTTAAACACAGTCATCTTCACAGCTCCTTGTCAGGTCCTTGTGTGTGTTGTCCTCATCCCTGTGTTGTCCTCATCCTTGTGTTTGCGTGCCTCCCTGTTGCTCCTGCATTTTTGTTCCTGCTCCAGACCACTGCTTTAATAAACATTTATTTTTTGAACCATACCTGGCTGCCTGCTGGATTTCATGCATCTTGGGTCCTGCTACAACCACCACTTCATGACAGGAAGGGTCAGAAACAATGGGATTAGGATTGTCTGCTTGCTTTCTTATTTGGTGTTAAATGCTGGGAGAAGTTAGCCTGGCAAGCCATCCTATATATGTGAATATATAGGCTGTGTCCAAATCCAGGGATTGCATGCTTATGAGTACCCGTCCTCATTGGTCTCTGGAGAACGGTTAGACTGGATGTTAACAGCTGTGAATGTGGACGTTCTAGCCTTAAATAAAAGTCCCGCCCCTACTCCTGTCACCTAGCAACTGCTTAAAGAAAATCTATTACAAAATATGGATCCACGATGCTGGATTATTCACGGTTAATTGTATAATTTTATGATTTATGATTTACCAATTTTATGAACTGTAATGACTAACAAGAATACAAAAACACATTACAGGCCTAATGAGAATGGGAAACGCCTAAAAACACAGCCACTTCAGGCTTTTACTTTTTGTACAGTCAGATTTGAATAAACTAGTCGTACTGCTGCTCTACTGCTGTGTGTCCCGTTTCTACAGAAATCAATCCCGCAGTGCATCACGGGAATTATGGAGGGGAGGAGACCACGGAGACTACACCGCACCCATTCTCAAAATCGGGGAAAAGAAGAACGCATTTCAAGACCGCATTCTGAGCATTCTTGGAATTTGGACGGTCTTCGACGCGGCGCTGTGACGTCACTGGTCTTAAAATCCGAACTCATGAGCACGCAACCCCTGGATTTGGACACAGCCATAGTCTGGCCACGAACCATTGACGGCCCTCAGTCGTGAGGCGGGATCTACGGTTGTCTTTCAAAATGTCAGCACGCAATTGGATAGTGCAACGACCAATCAGAGTAACGAACAACGTGACGTAATCACAGCGACGGAAAAGCGGGAGGCATTAATGGCGTCTAACATCAATGATTTCTGTCGTTTTTGTATAAAAACATGTGAATATCAGGTGTACTGGGACATTGCACTACTTTGTTTGATAAAAATAAGAAGCCGCTAAGTATATCTGACAGACTTACGCACGTTGGAGTCTAAATAATCCAATGTTGATGACAAAGCCATTTCAAACGAACGTGGTTCCTGCGCCGCCGCCATGCTGCTTGGGTTCGCGGCCGCAGCGCTGACATCATCAGCTACTCCCGCTCTGTGATTGGCCCAAAATATAGAGCGCTGTGATTGGCCCAACCAAAACTATAGCGAGCTGTGATTGGACAGCCACAGGTTGCGAGGGTTCCTAAGCGTGCCTAGACCAAACTTTGCAAAGCAAGTATTTGGTCTAGTTCACCAGGCTAGGGAAAAGTCCTTATCCTCTCATATACATTTGGTTCCAAAAAAGTAAATCTTTAGACTTGGTGTCTGCAAAGCTAGACTCCATTAGTGCTGGTCCTGGCTGAAAAGACTGCTTGTATTTCACGAGTCAGGCTTGGGTCTTTTTTACCTCGATGCATGGAAATTCTTAAAACCCTGGAATGACTTCAGGAAAACATTGCCTGTGGCAGAATTTGTGGCGAAGAAGGCACTGATTGCCAGGCTTCAATGGTCAGTGGTTCTACAGGGAGGCCTGACAGAGTTACCTGTTTGAGCATGCATATGCACCCACTCCAGGCACACTATTTGGGCAGTGAAAGATCCCAATTGGCTGTGACGGTTCTGTTGGAAATAGAGTCTACAGTCCTGTGAAGAACAAAAATGCCTGTCATGTTCACATAAACCAGAATACAACCTCTTGATGGAATAATGACCACCCAAGTGACAAAAAACATGTCAATCTTCAGGATCTGTGAGCTGAATGGGAGTTCTAGAATCATCTATGGTCGTTGGGTTTGAGGCCTAGGTGTAAGGTTCAGGTTTGAACAGAGTCTACACTAACACATTTGCATGGTGATAGGTTTATCTGGACAAAACTCAAACAAACCTCCCACAGAAAGGTCAGCACTGCTGAGATTTGAACCCAAGAACCTTAATGCTTTGAGTCTACAACTCTAACCACAAGTCTACAACCATCATCCAACTTAGCACACATAGCAAATGAAAAGATAGGGTGACTTTAAGAGCTGGACAAAGCTTTAAAAACATTTAGATCTTATAAACTATAAGGAAAATTCTCTGTATTTTTTAAAAATGCCAATATGTTGTTGACCTAACTAATTTAAAGTAACAATAGTTTAAACTCTAAGCTAGAGCTTTAACAATAATCTCAGTAATTGTTGAGTTAGAAACTTGACCAATTTCATGTTTAACACCACTCTGCAGCCCTCTGCTGACCAAAAACCACACTAGTTTTGTGGAGCGGGTAGGTGTCATATAGGGGGAGTTATTTACCTGCTTTACAACTGTTAGCTGTAATGCTAGCAGTTAACATTTTTAGTTCGCCAATCGTCAATAAAAAGCACAAGAAGAAGAAAAAGAAGATTGCTTTTTCTGTTGGCATCACGACCTGGCTTTGTTGCTACTGGACTTGTTATTAATAATATTTTTTGTCTAACAGTGAGGAATTTTTTACTCTGTGGTTTATTTTAGTATTAGTTAGGTCATGTTAGCATTAGCTCGTTGTTAGCGCTAGCTACAGCAGGATTGTTTATGACAGCTGTAATTCCACGTTCGACCAGTAGGGTGGAGGAGCAGGAAACTGCTCTGTGTTACTTTTAAAGGGCAAACTTGTTTTGGAAGATACTTTCTGAGTTTTTGTTAATGGCATTACTGGAATATAAAAATAAATTAATTTACTGAAGAAATTTTTATTTTGTATTGTAAATTTCACAAAGGTCATATTTGTGTGTCAACTAATACTATGTGTGATGCAGCCAAACGAACAGGAAACATGTTGTCTAACATAACTGTCTAGGTAACAAAACAAAAGACTATCTGCCTGATGATTAACTCTGGAATTCTGCCTCTGCAGATGAAAAAGCGCCCATCAGAACTGACCACCTGACTTCCACACTGAAGCTGTTCTGCTAACTCAGTGACCACTTGAGTTGCTGGAGAATATAAAACAGAGGGAAAAAGTGTCAATGTGACACACTACAGTAGCTTGATGAGGCTTGGCCTGTGGTATCCGGGTGAGTTAGGTGGCAAGTTGTGTATGGAGAGGCCTGCATTTCATCTGTGAGACAGAAAGAACACGAGCGAGAGAGAGACAAAGGGAGATATGCAGTTGTGAAAAGGGAGCGCCTGGAGTTAGACCAAGAGAGACCAGAGAGGTGAGGCAGCACAGCTGACAGGAGCTTCCTCTGGGTCCGGTGCCTGTTTTCCAAAGGAAGTGCAGGAGGCCTAATCTGCGGCCCCTAGAGGAGGGGGACCTGGTGGCCCCCGCTTATTGTCCACTTTATCATCTCCTGCTTTTGATGGGTTTTTCTCTACAGAGACGAGGACTTATCTTGAAATTTAGCACCGGGAGACAAAGAGGTTTGATTGGAAAGAATTACCGGCAAAGTTGCACGTATCATCAAAAGGATACTTAAAAAAACCCTGATAAACTACATGCATCTCTGTGCATCAACACATCTGTACAAAATAAAAAAAATCCTCTGGTGTTTCCACTGTATACTACTTTTTTCATCTTGTGTGGTATCAAGGTAAAGTCAATCATGGAAAAAACACTGCCACTTGTGGGGTCAGGAAGTCGATGCTACCACGAGAGCCACAGTTTGTCAGGCTGTCACTTCAAAATGAACAGCTGAGGAAGTACATACTCTCTCTCTCTCTCTCTCTCTCTCTCTCTCTCTCTCTCTCTCTCTCTCTCTCTCTCTCTCTCTCTCTCTCTCTCGCACACACACACATGCATATGCACTCAGGGCTTTTTCCATCCCTTCACTTAAAGGCATGGAACACTGAAAAAACATTTTTTAAATCTCATCTCTGATTATAATCGCTCACTAGGAGTTTTTCATGCAGGTTGAACATGAAAATAGTCTCCTACACATATCTCCTGCATTAGCTTCTGATAGAAAATAGACGGTGAAACTCTAGGATTTGAAAATCCTGACAGATCTACGTCACACCGTCACTTAACATTCATGGACTCACCCATCTTGGCCTGTGACGGGGAAGGCTGTTTTTGGTTTAGCGTCCAGGAAACAGCAGAGAACGTCTCGGCTAGTAGAAGCTAACCATTAGCATTAGCAACTCCACAACAAGGCAGAACTGCTTCAGGCTTGTGTTATTTGTTTTGAGATAAAATATCAATGTTGCAAAGCAAACAGTCAGTGGTAGAGTTGTGTTATTGTTATCCAATCAGAGGCGAGATGTCCAAATATCAGGAAGACTCCATATCCCGTCGTTTGAAGCTCAGCTCTGATGTGGCTCACTTCTCGTTCCTGAAAATGGTGCACCAGAGCTTTGTTTCCCCAGAGTACGATTTACAAGGCATTCATTCCTACTAGAGACCAGTGCAAATGTATTGATAAAACGAGTGTTTCACACCGTTAACATTGACTTCTTTCAAGATCTTGGTACCACTGACCCTAATCCTTAATCTTTGACACAACAGGTCTTTGCTATTAAAAGGAATATGTGATGGTGTAGTGAGATTTACGTGGTGCAGTACATGCTAAATCAAAACAACTTTCCTGCTCTAGTTTTACATAAACAGCTTCCATAAGGGGTTAACTCTGATGAAATACAGTTTTTCTCGAGTCAACTTTAGTTTAAACTGAAACGCACCAAGGCATATTGCATCAGGTTTTTTACATCCTTCCACTTCTGCTACTCCTCATGCTATTTTGGAGCTGACACACACCCTCGCTCCTTTGTTCCCACTGATTAGCTGATGTGCTGCTGGGAGGCGGCCGTGCAGCAGGGATGTCCGATGACCGGGACCCTTCCTCTAAGGGCTGCCAAGACACGCAGGTGTTTGCATGGACACTCAAACACACACACACAAATTTCCTCTATCCCCACCTGCAAAAGTAGACTTTGCTATCATGACCATCATGACAATTACTAATGCTAACCTAAATACAATATGTTGGATATTCTCAGCACCACCATAATGGCTCAGGAAGTCTGATTTATTTGTTTCCATGTACAAATAACCTTGACGCTAATCAAATGTGATTCAGAAATGGCTAAAATGGCAATAATAAAAATATGTAGTTGCTTCACATTAAATGTTTATCTTAATCCACATGAAAGTGAATATCTATTCAGAGGAAATCATTTTTGTTTAAAAACCAAAACCAGCAACATATTATGCTACATGCATGCTAACAGTGTTTGTGCAACACATCTTTCTGCCAGAAGGAGGAAAATTAGATTTGCTCAACAGGTTCAGGCATTATTCAGTCATAAAGATATTTGGTTTTAGAATATGGTGCAAAAGTTCATTTATTTCATTAATTCAACTTAAAAGGTGAAACTAATATATGAGATAGACTCATTCCATGCAAAGTGAGATGTTTCAAGCCTTTGTTATAATTGTGATGATTATGGCTTACAGCTGATGAAAACCCCACATTCAAAATCTCAGACCATTAGAATATTGTGAAAAGGTTCAATATTCTAGACTCAAAGTGTCACACTCTAATCAGCTAATGAATCCTAAACACCTGCTAATGGTTCTTGAGCCTTTAGATGGTCTCTCAGTCTAAGTTGCTTTACTGACAGAAATGGATTTTATCACCATAATCTAACTTTGAGTTTCACCTGTGAGGACTGGAGCTAAAAAAAATCCCAATCAGATATTTTTAGCTTAGCGTCTTGTGAAAACACAGCTAATGAAAAACATTTTTATTTGCTCAAATTTTAATTAAAAGCAGTTTTTTAAATGACCAGCATGCTTTTAGGGACAAATCCTCCTTTGTTATCCCATCACCTTGCAAAGATCACCCTCAGGGCTCCAAATAATCTCTGCTACATGAGCAGCAACAGAGTGGATTTTTCCTCCCCTCTCTCTCTCTGTCTCACACACGCACGC
>SSNS01000405.1:126101-138601 GCA_006937985.1 Aphyosemion australe | reverse complement strand
TCACATCTGACCGGGGAATGTCCATGACTGAAAGCGGTTTGTGAGTATCCAGCATCTAAAACAAAAAGTCATTTGTCAAAATTCTCATGGAGTTCATCGAGTTCAGGTGAATGCAACCTGATTCGTGTTGCAACACGAATCACATTGATGATGTGCAGTCTGCATTGTTTTTGATGATAGAGTAAAAAAATGACCAAATTGTGTTTAGCTAAAAAATTGCTTGATTTGTTTGAAATAGCAGGAATATGAGAAATCCCCACGGATCCCCCAAACTTAGATGCTGCAGGTAAGATACTGACTGTTCATAATTCCACAGAAACCCACAGAAAAAAAGGTGAACTTTCCCTTTAAAGCCCTGGCTACCGTGACTCACTTGGCTGATCTCCTGCTACTAAAAAAGAAAAAAGGGGGGAAAAAACAACAATGTTGAAATACATTAACATATAAGGGAGTTGACCAGATCCTGTCCGTTAAACTTGCTGCAGCGGTCTGTTCTGCACAGAGACTCACTCAAACGATCGTCTATTTGTCATTGTGGTTCCTACAATCATCTCAACGTGTGATAAGTTAGCCTCCTGTCATTGTCTCATTTCCTGTTCCTAAATAAGAAATCATGTTTCCTTGTATCCACTACTTATATGGCAGCAGCTTAATGACTGCATGAGGACTCTCATTCCACAGCTATTTGTCAAATGAGTAAATCCATGCAACGTGTTGCCTATTTGGTCCGTTTTCAAAGCTTAGTGGTCTGGGAATTGTTGTCACATGCTCAGACAGCATTCTTCTGCCACTACTGTGCCAGTCGCTGCTGCCACAAAGGCTGACAGTTGCACGGAACTCCATGTAGAAAGATTTTACTCAGAACTTTTCCTCTCCAGCTGGGAAATAGATGATAAAATCCTCTTCAGTGCAGTTTATTTATGGTTTCATGCAGGTGATGGAGGTCTGCATGATGACAGCCGTATGAGTGGGTATGAGAATACAAGATATTCCATGAAAACAACTTTTAGAGTGTTTAAAATTTAAATGGAAATGCAATGATCAGCTATTGATTATAATCTTCTCTGTATAGAATAAAACAGAATGTTGCCAAGGGAAATGAAAATGTGCTCAACTGCTTGGCATTAAAAGGATAGCTGTTTAATTGATCAATTAATTCAAATCCCTGCAACGTAAACACATTTAAAGTGGATAAACTATTAGAGGGAAGGGAATCCAAATTGCAATGAGCTGTAGATTGTTTTCCGAGATGCTTTGATTTGATCTTGACGTTTGAACGGAAAACTAGTCCCTATATTGTTTTAGATTCCCAAACATAAAGTACTGACTTGTTTCCTTAAAGTCTGATTGGTGTTTATTCTAGAGTTTGAATGGCATCCTGTTTGGCTGATCATGCAGAGCAGATACTCACTTTTGAAGATATTTAACCACATTTCTTTGCATTTTAAAGGTAATTTCCACATTTTTTTTTACATTTCTGCAAGATTGAATCAAAGAGCAAGTTTATGTATGAATTATTTGGGGAAATTGTTGTGATGCTTAAAGTGAAATCTTCAAAATGTCCCTCTTAATGTTTTGCAAAAGTCTAACATTTCATGTTAGAATGACAGACAACCAAACGTCTGTCATTACTCAGCACATTCATAAGCTGCTGGACTCACAGATAGGTGGCAGCAGAGAGCTGTCAGCCCACAGCAACTGAGACTACACAATTAAAATGTCTTTTATTCCATGCCAGCTCTGTTTTAGTGTCACTTCTCAGCACGTCCAGAAGGTTGAAAACTACTTGCACAATGACAGAAGTGACTCAAACAGGTGAAGAATTGCAGTAAGGAGAGAGCGAGGACGTTGGTGCAACCTCTGGATGAAACTGTGAGTAATATGTTTTACAATATTTGTGCAGCCTGCAGGGAATTTAGTGACAAGAGGAAACAAGTTAGTGAACCTGTGAGATAACGTTATGTAAAAAATATATGAGTGCAAGAATTTTTATGAATAAATGATTTCAAACACGATTCTTTTTCCGTTTTTCTTGTGCATTTGTTTCGTCACGAGTGTTGGTGTCAGCGTTTAGGCTCAGGGGAGTGATTTAAGGAGGCATGGCGTGAGTGTATGCAAACAAATAAAACGGCAGAGCCTTTTTAATTAGCTCCAGGGCAGAGATTGACAGCTCAGCTCGTCAGTAAATAACACAGTAACCAGCTATTACTCTAAATATTTGGTACAGTAGAAACTGGGATCTGCTGGAATCGCAGGTTCTTTCTTTCTGTTTTTCAGCATTTGGCAGGAGACGTGCTCATTGGCACCTTAAACGCTGGAACAGAATTTTGGCAACAACAGCTGATGTGAGATAACTGAGGTCATGACCTCAATTATTGCAAATTTAATGAGGAGATGCTGCCTAAAACAGCACCAGTCTGTTGTGAACTTCATATAATTCACTTTTTTCTGACACATTAATATTTTAAGCATATATACTTAAAACTGAGATACAAACACATTTTTTTCTAGCCTGATAAATAAAAACTAAAAAAAAGTAACAGAAAGCGATTTTACCCAAACTTTAATAACTGCATCATTGCAAATATCTTTAATTTGTCATGCAATGTTAGTTTTTGATCATTAAATCACTCATGATAAACGTTTGTCACCGAATCAGGACACTTCCACTGCATCACGTTTGCACAGAGGAGCCTAGACGTTTATTACACTGTGGGTTTTGGCTGAGCATGAAAGACAAACGGAGGCAAATGAGGAATAGAAATTCCTTGACATGTGTTCGTTATCACGTTTCACTTCAGCAGAAATCCCTCCAGCCGCTCTGTGAGCAGCACATTTATCGTCAGGCAATTAATGCCTTTGTTTCCCTCTGAGAAATAACATTTTTAATTCAAAGATCAGCAATCGTGATGTTTGTTGCACGAAAGCTGCTGTAAATCTGCTATTATGTTTTGATACCTGACAAGTAACATCATGCTAGGATACTGAACGTTTTTAATGATTGCTTCATTTTAGCAGCAGATGTTTAAAAAGTAACAAAAAAATTTAATTTTTACATTTTAATAGTCCAACCAAATTTAATTAATAAGCCTTAATAATGACTATTTAATGGGTTTTGTGCTTTTGAACATATTTAATTAAATGAACATTGCATTTTAAAGTTAATTTCCATTTTTTTTTACGTTTTTGAAACATGCAGGGTTATTTTATTTTATTTTGAAAGGGTTTGTGTTATTTAATAAAAGCTAAATTATGAGATTCAGGCTTCTTTTGCTTCTAAAATGTACAGATGAGAAGATTTTCTTTAGTACAGGCTGAGAAAAGGCTGCTAAAATGTAATTTTGGCCTAAAAAGTTACAAGATAAGATTTATTGGACTTTGAAAAGGAAAAACAAAATCATGAGCGTCACAAGATGATTTGTTTTAGATAAAAAAAACTCATCCTCTTTGCAGATTAACTCCAATTTTTATTTAATTTCCAATAGAAGCAGAATTTTCTTTAAATGTAAAAGTAATTTGATGAATGTTTTGGACCTCTGTGAGCTCTGAGACGTCACTGATTTGGTGCAGTAACAGGATTTTTAGTTGAGGTCATTTGCTGTATGTTGTTTTCTGCTGGGGGTGTTTGAGTTTTGCACAAACCAGAAACAAGAGGTGGTTTAACGAGGCCTCAGGAAGCAGCGTGGATTCATTTATAATGTGGAAGAAGTGCTACGGCATTGGTAAAACATGAAAAGGTGAGTTGTTTTTCTAGAAAAAAACCTGAAGTATTATTTGAAATTTTAATTATTTATTCAATTTGATTTATTTATTACATTTTATTTTATTTATTCCTAGCAAAAAACACAACACAAATATTTTTTTAAATGAAAAAGTTGCAAATTTTTCTTAAAAATATGTCACACAAATTTTTATAAAGAGAAAAGATGAATATTTAGGTCTGTTATATTGTTTTTTAAACCACCAGATGTCCAAATGTTAACTGTGAAAAATGTCCCTTCTATTGAGGGATTATCTCTAATAATAATAATACTTTATGCATACTTTTAGCTTTACAGACTATGTTTTCTAAGTTAACATACATAGTTTTAGAAATTCTCACAGAAAAGATTACACACGTCTGTATAAGTAAAGCTACAACGGCGGCTGAAGCTCGCCACTAAAACGAAACTTCAGAAAAGACACATTCCACACGCAGTTCAAGTATGTGATTCTGCTGCTTTCAGTAGTTTATTTAGTCTGCTGTTCATCCTCAAAGTTTCCTTTCTTGTTCTGCTGAGCATGGCTGAGAAAGTTAAACACACCAGGGACACAGAAAAAACACAACGTCCACTAATTCTTTTCTGCGTTTTTGTGTTGTTAACTGAATCTCTTGCTGCCTGAAATACAGCATAGTTGGCGTTTTACACAGAAAACGTATAAGTTCTGATTCAAGCGATCATTTAAGGCAGGAAAAACACAACAAGCATATTTAAATATTCGTTTGGTTTAAAGAGTTGTGCTTAAAGTTTGAGGGTCATGGCTACATGCTGGAACTGGTTTGTTTGTGGTAAATCATTTCTATAAAAATTTAAATAATAACACTTTGGCTTAATCGTTTTCTCCTGCATGATTTGCAAATTGTTAGCTTTGTGCTGAACCTGATTTAATTTCTTCAGAAGTGTTGACACAGTCCTGCCATATGTTTTAATATCTTCAAGTGCTGCAGTTGTGTGTGTGTGTGTGTGTGTGTGTGTGTGTGTGTGAACGTGTGTGTTGGCAAGCTTGTCAGAGAGAATTGGAGAGCTGTATAGTGAGAGGTCTGACAGACAGGAGTTGGATTTATGGGTGTGTAATGAAGCATCTGACACAAGCAGACTAAACAGGGACTGTGTTACCCCCCCACACACACACACACACGCACAGACGCTAAGACAATTTAGTTTCTGGTGTCACCAGTTGACCTAGCATTGTATTTTGGTTTTGTTCTTCGAGAAGTCCACATGAACGCCCAAGTATGCATGAAGAAAACATGCAAACTCTATACAGAAAGGCCACAGCATGCAACCTTTCTTGCAGTACTGCTAAATAAAGAATATATGTAGGTTGAAAATATACAAGATCAAAGACCATTAATGAAGTCAGTTAAGCACGTTTCTCTGTTGTCTACCTGGAGTAATTCTGAATATTGTAATGAATGGCTCCCTGCGTGTTATCGGGCCAAATTTCAGATTTTGCTTTACGGTTTTGGGTCCCAGGGTTGTGCTCCTCCATACCTGGCTGCACTGCTACAAAGGCATACCCCTTCTCGATCTCTTTGCTCGGCTGAGCAGGAGTTGTTAGTCGTTCCACGCTCCAAACGCAGGTTTAGAGGGGATCGAGCATTTTCAGTGATGGCTCCGACTGGTAAACAGTCACCATCACTGCAGGTGTTTAAGAGTCATTTGTAGACCGATTTTTATCATCTGGCTTTTATTAAACATGGTTCATGATCTTAATTGGTTGTTTTAATATTTCTTAATTTTACTAGTGCTATTTTATTTAGTGTGAATTCCTTTTTTAATTGTATTTTAATCTGTTTTATTGCCTCTTTTATCGACATGTAATTTTGCACGTGTTGTTCAGCACCTTGGGCTTCTGTAAAGGCAGCGGAAGGTGCTATATTAATAAAGTTTGATTGATTCATTGATCTTTTTGTCTGTCAAACTTCAATTATGTGACTTTTTTGACAAGAAAAAAATGTGATTCACAGTTTCTGTTTTTTATAAGTGTAGGATGCATAAAAACATATTTTATTGGTGTAAAATTATGATATTACTGCAGGGAGTTTCCTAGGCTTAACTGTAACAAAATAGCCAGTTTAGCAGTCACAGCTAACCATAAAGGCTCCTGTTATTTCAAAGTTACTGGCGATGTAAAGTAAAAAAAAAAAAAAAACTATAATTGTCAAGGTTCGCAGCCTTCAGGGGCCTGGTGTTGTTCTAATACGTTCAGAAATAAAGGCAACTGTAATTTTCTATATTTGTGACAATGTTTCAATAATAAAAAAAAGAAAATACACAAACAATACCGTTGAAACTTTCTCACACAGAGAAATAGTATCTTCAAACATCATATTAAAGTAATTTTGCAATTGTGTGTGTGTGCGCGCACTCAAACCCTCACTCAGATTTTCCTGTTTTGTTTGTCTTTTAGAACATAATGCGTACATTAATTAATTTAAATAAAAACAAAACAAGGATGAGCTGAGGTATAAATCAATTTTCTGCTGTAGCAAATAGTGAAAGTGAGTTTTATGGATTATAAACTGGCCTCAGCCCTTTTATTCATAGACTCCACAGTTCAAATGTGACTTTAAACTGTATTTGTTTCTCTAAGAGCAAAGGTTTTAAAAAGTTTTTGCACAGCCTTTTATGCTGCCTGTTGTGTGAAACCAAAAGTCTGGAATCAGGTGACTTTTTCTGGGAACGTGTATTGTACTAGGTGAAATGGAAGACTGGGTTTGGATGAAGTTCTTCACTCCCCTTCTCTTTAGATTTGTTTTGACTAGCATGCCAACTCTCTGACACCCAAGGAGAGGATACTGAGCATAGCGAGGAGGAGATGCCTTTGAAAGGACAGATGTTCCTCCTACCCAAACCGCTGCTTTTTTATTGTGTTCTAGCTCTATAAATAACTGGGTCTTGTAAATCACACAAAAAACGTAACTGGTGTTTCACTGACCTCTCACACCCCCTTTCTATAGGAGTAAAAAGGTAACTAAGTCTGGAGAAAGGTTGGCTCATCCTGTTTTAGTGAATTGTTTTAGACACACCCAGTTTAGATGTCTAGTTTGGCTGTCTTAGATAATATTATAGACTCAGGTCAGTTCAGCCACATACAAAACACATAGATGCAGGCCATATACTCAGTGATGGAATGTAACAAAGCACAAGTACTTTGTTACTGTACTTAAGTGCAATTTTTCTGCATCTGTACTTTACTTGAGTAATTTTCTTGAGGCCTGCATTTGACTTTTACTCAGCTCCAGATTTAAAATCTCTCATTAATTGACAGGTAACAGAACAACCTTTTACTTGTTTACATTGTTCTCTTGAGGTTCATTTGACCACTTTTTTATATTGAAAACGAAGGGTAAGCTGTTAAAAGAAAGGCCCAGGGGGCCCCAACAAAAATATTAAAACCAATCTTTTCATGGATAAGGGAGCCTAACAAGGTAACCAAGAGGTAATAAACACATTTAAATGATAAATAATTGTTTTTAGGGTGTTTTATGGCTGATTTAGGACAAAACCGACCAGTTAACATAACAGATGGTACCGGAAAGCTAACGCTGGAGGAAAGTTAAAGCAGTTAGCTTTTAGTCTATTTTCAATACTCCTTACTACATTTTCTAAAAAGTTTCAAAAGTATAAATACTTTAATTTGCATCTGATGTAGACTGGCAGTACACTCCCTTGTCCAAGGTGAACTTCAGTTCCAAAGGCAGCAGTACTTTAATTTGTGCTGTAGTACTTTAATCACAGTACTTTAAAGTATATTGAATAATAATGCAGTAATTTTACTTTTTTACTTTGAAGTACATTTGAAAATGCATCCTTTAATACTTTTACCTAAGTCATACATTTCTTGGATACGTCCACTTTTACTTAAGTAAAACATCAAGTACTTCTTCCACCACTACATGTCTTAAAATAAAAGTCAATGCAGCAAATTTTTGTTGAAATCTTTTAATGTAATTTTATTTAAAGAAAAAATATTTACACTTTTAAAAATGTTGTTTCCCCAGTTTCATTTTCAATTTTCATTGAACAAAATCATCACATTTTCAAATTGCAAATTGATTTTTAGGTTTTTACTTGTAAAATCTTCACAAAAAATCAAATCACGCCTAACTTTGAGCACCAAAAATGTCACGCACCTTAGACTGCAATTAGAAAGTCTTTTTGGGGAGATTTGTGGGGCTGCAGAGTGTTTGCCCTCTCGCAGCGGCTGCAGGGATGAATGGGTGATTGTTCGTTGGCCCTTGTGACAGCTCTCCTGGGGCCCATCAATTCACCGAGGCTCCTGAAACATCAGGTCATGGCTAACCATGCTCTGAGGCTGCAGCTTGGCCTACACTCTGCTGATTTTGCCCCAGTTACAGCTTGGGACCTCCAGGGCGCACAGCTGGGTCCCTTAAAAAGAGCCCAGCTGAATGGTTTTAGAAACACTCCAGCTCCTCTTACCCTGCGCTCTCTCTCCACTGAGAACAGCACAGATATCAGATACTGTGTTTTTCTACTTGTTCGTGTTTTCTTGCCAAAAGCTGCTGGAAACCATATTAAAGTATGTGTTCCATATTCTTAACCAACACGCCTTTTCTGTTGAAGAATTTGTACAACTTCTCCATCTTCTCCAATTATTACTTTTTTCTTCTCCACAGCTTTATGTTCTCCATTCTCTTCCCAACATGCTCACACACATCTTAACTCTCTCTCCTTTCCCTCCTACAGCACCGCTATCGTGTTGTATCAGTTACAGCTGACCGCCGGTCAGGTGGGTCTGCGGGACATTTTAGAGCGGATCACTGTGTGTCTCCACCCTGATCCAAGACTGCTGCAATCCCCGGGCCCCGCTGAGGCCTTGTCCTGGGCAGCTCAGAGAGACACCTGGCCAAACCACAGAAACCCTTCCAGCTGCAGACTGCCTGATGCTCACCACGGAGAGAATCCAGGCCAAAGGTGCAGGAATTCACCAAGAGCTGCTGCTGCACTATCATTGACATTTCTATGGGTTTTGGTCCATTTCATGTTTATTTCAATTACTAAACCAAGAATCTGTTCATAGAACTAGAAGCTGCTTTTGATTTTGACTTTTTTTTTAATAAAAGCATCCTTATTTGGACCAAAACTCTTGAAACTGAAAAAAAAAGGTGAAAGTGAGAAAGCGCAAGGGGAGAGAGAACAACAGCTCCCTTTTCTCTCCAAGCAGTTGACATAAAAGGCCACATTATGTCTGAGATTAGAGGCAATTACACTTGGAGTGAGCTTTAAGACCTTTGTTTGCCAACATGACAGGAGGGAGCGGAGCTGTAATTTGATGAGGGGGCTGCGCGAGTGAGAAACTGTGCATGGCAGCCTCCCGGTGGACGCAGGCAGAGTGAAGCCTTTGTTTATAGGCAAGGCAGTTAAATGTGACCGTTTAGAAAGAGATTAATTCATTTGAAACAGATTAATTAGATAAGACATATTTATGTGCAGCTTCCTCGAGTTTTCAGAATAAAACACTTTCATCTTTGCCTTTTGTTCCAGACGACAGATCAAAAGCTGATATCTATTGTTCCACCATTTATAATAATCCCAATTGAGCAGGTTCACTCACATGTCACCAATACTGTAAACATACGATTCAGCCTGAACCCGCGGTCACACAAGAAAGCAACACACCAGATCTTCGAGACGTGACATCTCCTCCACTCCGGCCCGGACGCATTGTTTGAGCGAACTGAGAGTTTTCAGGACAGGAAACGAGCAGCTTGTTCCAGACCCAGCAGCAGAATGGAACACGGCTTTATTTGAGGGAAGTCATTCCGTTAATATATAAAACACCAAAGCAACGTTTCCTTCCCCCTCACTTTCCTGGTGCTGTCCGCTTCAAAAGGACTTGGTCCTTTATACTGGGCTCACATACACACACGGGACTGAAAGAAAAACAAACAGAGACCATTTAAATATCAACCAACCAGCCTTCTGTTTGAATGGAGGGGCTACCGCTCTGCTCGGACCACAATCACTCAGAAAATAGATATGTGAAGCCTTCTGGGGCAGAAAAATGTAGAAATAACTAAAAAGCAACAAAACATTTCTTTAATTGTCCCTTAGAATAAAAACTATGAATTTATTGTGGTAGTTTTGGTCTTAGATAGAAAAATGACATGCAAATGTGTCCATAAAATCAATGCATATGTTATTTTGAGCTATAGACTGAAAACATGAGACGTAGAGCTTTTTAAATTTAATAAAGCAATACTCTTTATGTGTTAGAAATAATTTTATCAGTCTTCCCTTGTGTTTAATATTAAGACAAATGCATTTCTGTTGGGTTACATTTTATAAAACAAGACAACTAAGGGGTTGGATTGGGGGGTTAAACCACCAAATAGTTCCCGAGCGCGGCCACAGCTGCAGCTCACCGCTCCCCACCATGGGGATGGGTCAAATGCGGAGATGTAATTTCACAGTGTGTGATGAATACTTGGCACTTTAACTTTAACTGATGCCAAAATGTGACTACAAAAGTGCAAGTGGCATATTTGTTGTCAGAGCCTAATGTCTCAAGATTTGTGGGATTCAAATGGGATCTGAAACCATCTGGAGAAATAAAACATTTCAGAGTAATTTGTTGTGAATCTCTTAAAGGTGCATTATGTAAGAATGAAGTAATGATGACATCTTGTGGTCACATTTGGGTACTGCAGCCCATTTTTAAAAACACAGGAGTGACTTTCTCACTACCATTCCGTGAGTTTCATAGCTGTTGCCAGCTACGGATCGGCGCCAGAAGATTTTAGATGATGAGCGAAGACGAGTCATACACAGTAACCCCTTCTTTCCACCGGACATAAAAGTGTTGCGAAACAGTCGCGAAATATACTAGGCAGCATTCAGCCGCCATTATAGTGTACGGGTTCCTTTCCACCGGCAGCAAACATTTTGGACGCGTCCCAGAAGTGAAGGAATGCTATCGTTATGTTTCGAATACATTTTTTACGCGCTACGCTTCTAAAACACATCAAACTTTGCAGGAAGTCAAACACGAAAGCAGTGTAAAACATCTGGAAACTTTCAAAATAAAAGTCACGTGCAGATAAATGTACGTCATTTCCTGTGAAACCCCCGTAGCCTGGGTAAAAAGAACAGAAAATAAACCAGACCTTTTTGGATACATGCAGCTGTCTTTGTCCTTGCTTGTTATTGTGTGGACTTCTGAAATCACGCGCGGTGTTGGAATGCTCCCGTGATTTTGTGACCTCGCGGGATCAGCTGTATGGAACGCTTTCGCTCCTTTTTCGCGTCAGAATCACTAATAAGTAGATAAATACATTTCACTGTTATATTGAGTTATTGGTAATTGAAAAAGTAGCTTCAGAATTTCTTAGAGCTATTTTCTTCTAATTCACCATTATCGTTGTTAGCTCAACGTTAGCTTATAGCCTTCTTCACCCGATATTAGCGTAAAACAAAAAGATGCCGAGGCTTCTTAGGGGTACAAGAAGTAACTTCTGGGTCGCTCCTGTTTACTGGCTTAGGCTTTTTACAAAGCGCTGCAACCTTTTGCCGGCTGGTGTTGAATTACAAATGCTGATGCTGCAGCGTTAGCCGGCGCAGACTTGGTAACCTCTTAGGTTCACATATTGTAAACAAAGACTACGTCCCTCTTTAACTTTTTTGAAAGGAGAAGAATTTACAACCCCCAGTTTCAACTGTTTTGTGATTATTTACAGTAAAATTCTTAGATATTGCTCCTAACTCATCCGTACAGAGACCTGCTTTTCACACTTTGCTGTCCCGTTCTCATTTGGCCTAATTTTCCCATAAGGGTGTGTGAGAGGAGGAAGAGGACCACCTATTAAAGTGAAATCTTAGGAGTGATGGATGGGAGCTTGTTGAGGGGGAGCAGAGCAGTCTGCTTGCACCCCAGGGGAGGGAGATGATGAACAAGGAGGGGAAGGTGGCAGGAGAGGGGAAAGGACTAGGAGGGGGAGGTGGAGGCAATAGAGAGTTCACAAAATCCAAACTTACACCTCTCACTGAGGGTGGAGGGGATGGAGACCTCCCATGCTGTCCGACTTAAAAAATTACTACAGTTCATTCTCAGCAGTGCTTTAAACTTTTGCCCGTTCCCTCTCAAATATTTGACTTTCATCTCTAATGTTGCAGCTAAAAATTATGAGACCTTACGGCATCCATAATGATGACTAACTTGGCTTCTGGGGGCTGTAGTGCATAGCAGTAGCTATTCTAGTAAGGATTTAAAAAAATAATTCCTAGATGAAGGATAGCAGTTCTGAAAGAGCAGATTACTCACCACTTATCTGATCTATTTATATATTTTTCCAACGCTGCAATAAAAAAAGAAACGTTAAAGGGCCTCAGCACAGTTGAGACGTCTCATTTCTCAGCATGAGCATGAATAAATATGCATACACATGCACTGGCTGTGCCACTGATTATATGGTTGAATTTTTTTTGCTGCACAACATTCATTTTTGTCCTGTTATTGTACATGCATTTGCAAAAACAAAAGGACATAACATTCTTATAATGACGTTAAATCTGGAATTTGATTGCACGGATTGCAACTTCTCGTAGAAGAATGAGATAGTGAAGAAGCAAATGGAGAAGCTGCTGCAGCCTTTGGGGCTTTAATGCCTGCTGTGTGGAAGAATTACTGCTGCAGTAGGTTGCCTTTAACTGTCAGGAAATGACCCATAATCTGCAAGCGTTTGACTGCTGCAGCATTCCTGTGAAATGACACAA
>SSNS01000405.1:65762-108307 GCA_006937985.1 Aphyosemion australe | reverse complement strand
TTAGCATTAATCTTGTGTGTAAAATGATGCATATGCTTCATGCTTGGTGGTTAGGCTACCTTCCATGTTACTGAGATCTGTGAGAATCCGCACACATTCACTTTCAAGTTAAAATGAGCTAAATAGAAATGGATGTGATCTGACAAAGATGCTGTGTAATTCAGAATTTAGCTAAGGCTAACCTTGCTAGCCGCTAACAAGAAGCACACGCTGCTCAATCACATTGAATAACTCAGACAAAAACAAAACTTTTAACTGCATAAATGGTAAATGAACAGAAAAAATTAACTTACTGCAGATGAACGGTGGTCTGCCCAACGCAGGTAGGCTCACCATTGTGCAATGTCGATGTGCTAACCATGGTGCTACTGCTAACAACAGAAACACGACCTGGGCGGAAATGACGTGAAACCTAAGCGCTTTCACCCAGCTGTCATTCATTTCCCATGCAGCCAATGAGCCCAAAGCCGCCCCCCCATGTGAAATCAGGCTCAGCTTCGTAAACGAAAAGAAAGTATTGGAAACGTAAACTCAGGCCTGAGAGCAGAGGAGGAAGAGAAACGTAAACTCGGCCACAACTTTTGTTTCATTTAGTTTTCCTTAAGTTTCAAGTTTTTTGGTTCGAATTTACAATTTCTTTTTTCGAGTTTACATGGAGCTGAGCCCATTTTGACCCCATACATTTGTTGTAAAATGTTATTTTACTAAAATCTATACAAATGTATTAAGCCATTCTAATTCCACTCCTCAATTGTATATTTATTATAATTCAATTAAGAGCATAAATAACACATTTAACACTGACTAACTGAACGTGTGACAGCTTAATTAAGCATCAAAATATAGCACATCATTAATTTTAAGCACATAATTGTCTCCATCTGAGAAATATAAGTCTTAAGGGAAAGTGCAAATGAAACAAGGGGTTATTACAGCCCAGTTGGGGCCCGTAGTGATGCTAACGGTCACCTGCATGTGGCCTGAGTGGTGCTTTACAACACTTAGCCTGCAGGGCTGAGGTAACAGCCATGACATCACTGTCTCCAGAAAAGCAGTGGAGGTTCAATGTCACACAGTTGTCAGACTTCATTGGCCACTTGAGAGGGAAATGACTTCACCTTCGGGGTTTTTGCACAGGGCTTGTTTACTAGTTTTACCCATGGGTGGTGGTCAGTGTGAGGTTGGCACACTCAATCACGGCTCAGAATGTTTTAACAAGAGGGACTTTCTGAGCTCTCTGCAGGCTTTTCACCTGTATTTATTATTCTATTGACATCTTATTGCTATGGTAGCTGTTGCATTGGAAAATGATTGTAAAATTGGGTGAGCAAGCAATTTGTGATTTTTTTTGTTAAAAGCAAGAATAATGGCATAAAACAGTTAATTAAGCAGCAGATTAGCTTAAATGTTGCCAGGTGTAATTAACTGATTTAACAACTGATAACTTCATACTAATTCTGCTGATTCTGTGCATAGGTCAAGTCAACAAAACAAGTACATAAGAACTCCATCCATCCATCCATCCATCCATCCATCCATCCATCCATCCATCCATACATACATACATACATACATACACACATGCACACGCACACACACACACACACACACACACACACACACACACACACACACACACTACAGGCCAAATTTTAACCACCCGGTGGGAATATGTTTTTCTAGATCATTTGAAGCCGAAATATTTGAGCTGCATGAGTCCTCTTATGAAGTTTTGCCAAGTGGGGGTTCAGAACTGCTGAGACCCTCAAACAACAACCTCAAAATTCCCAGAATTCAGCAGAGCCAAAAACGCCCTTTTGTTCAGATAGTAATGTTACGCGGAAAAAAACAAGTTCAGACAAAAAGAGGGCTTGCATCACAGGAAATGGAACCATTAAGAAGTATTGTTTGCAGCTGTTTATGGAATTATTTTAATTTCATCATTAAACTCTCAGTCTTTAAGTTTAATGTGCAAAAAGCTGAATGGAAACTTATTTCTTTATGCAGTTAAGTCCATCTTAGTCCATAAGTGTAATGTTCTATATGTGTCAATTTGTACACATGAAGGTTTATAGAATTGATGTTTTTCTAAGGATTCTGCATGAATGCATTTGTTAAATTCATTGAGAAATATTTGCAGCTCCTGAGTGAAGACTTTAACCTGTAAAATAATACAAATAAACACAAAGATGGCTCACTAAGATTAGAATCCAACAATTCTACCTCTTCACCACAAGTATTCCACTAAATCTTAAACAACTTTAGCTTGTAGGATCTCTGCCTCATAGGCTTCATGGTAAATAAACATTCATTTGTTATGGTGGACTGTCAGTCTTCTGGCTACAAACTGACATCTTTATTTTGGTCAAGCATCATTTCATTTGATTCCTCACATCAAAATACTAACCGTGTTTAGTTCTTAGGTAATTTATATAAATTTACATTTAAGCCGTTGTAACCCAAACTATGCAACTTTTTCATATTTTAAAATCATTTTCTTGAGCCAGTTTGTGCTAAAATGACCCTTTACAGGGTTAATGAAATGTCACTCAGACCCCCACAGCCTTCTGTGGCCAGAATACCGCACTTGCAACTTCAGAGTGGCGGGCCGCTCCCTGCTGGGCTTAGAAAAACGAGCTGACATGCGTGGTGCTGCAGTCTGCTTCCAGCATGTTTCCTGCATGTTTTAGATCATGAACACAGCTGATTTAGTGATGAACCGCTCCTGTAGACACTAATGAAGGCTGAGGAGACATTTCAGTAGTTAGATTAAGGTGTTAAAAAGACGAACGCACAGCGAGGAGATAAATTTCACTTTTGCTTACAAACACTAGGGGGTGCTAAAAACAAGCCAAAACTGCCAAGTGTCACTTTAAGACTCAAATGACTCTTTTATTTCTCCTCCCGCCTGGGCTAGCTATGCTGATGGTGCTGAGCGTGCGTACCGCCTCACAGAAGTGTTTATTGATAGAAGTGTTTCCCAGAAGCCTTATTGGTGCTCCCCTGGCCACTTGGTGCCCTACACATGGTGCGTGGCGCGCCGTCACTGGTTAGGACAAGAGGGAAACACTAACCCTAACCCCACACTGAAGGAGTTGATTGTGAAACCTGAGCTGCATTTAAGCTGCTGCCCTATAAAATCTGGGCTGTAAAGCAAAAGCCTCCCATGTCGATGTGCTGTTAAACACGTGGGGTCTCATATCTCCACTGTCAACTGGCTGGTTTCAACCATTCACCTGGAGTTCAGGAAACTTAGATCAAATACTGAAGAAGCTGGTTTAATTGTGGCTTGTTTCAGAAGATTTCTATTTTTTATGTAGATTTGAACCACAGTTTCTAATAAAAGTCCAGCTTCTTAACAAACACAACTTGATATCTTTTCATCTGGAAGTAGACCATGGGAGATCTGGGCTGAAATAGGGACTGCCATTGTTTTTTTTTCCCAAGGAGGCCTCTCTCTCTGAAAAGTGCTTTTCTCAGCACCGGCCTGTCTCGCGGCACTTCCCGTCCCTAAGTTCTCCCAGTTTCGTTGTTATTAGGCCCACCAAATGGCCCTGGTTCACTGGTGGTCTCCCCTAATAATTGCCACTGATGGACAGGTCTCGCTGCTTGTGGCCTTGGACTTCACTAGACGTCGAGCAGTCGAGCCAAATCCAGTTCACTGTAAATACACAAAAAAATGTTGAACCGCTGTAACACGAGCACAGAATGAAATAGGCTGTAATGACTTAAAACACATCTAATTAAGAGAAAACATCATAGGGCCACCAGTTGCTTTGGGATACTGGGGTTGGTTTCCTTAACTTCGCTGTTGAGGGACATCGGGGGAGAAGGAGAAACCTGACCCACAGAGTTAATCTGGATAAGTAAAGACATGTTTACACCATAAATGAGGTCTGAGTATTCTCCAGTGCACTTTTGCTGAATTTGAGCTTCGGTGTTGTAATGAGATGTATACGCTTTGTAAAATGTGATTTACACGATTTCTCAAGCATGTAAAAACGGCCTAAAAGGAAACATGATCATAGTAAAATTGTGAGGAACAGACCATGTATTTGTGTAGGCTGTTAACTAACGAACACCAGATACCACCAGTTGGCTAACAACTGCAGTGATGACTGGCGTGATTGTAATGATGATTAAAATGGTACGGGAGTTAAAAGATACTTCTTTTGAATCAGGTATAGGAAGCATAAAACTAATACAGAGACCCTGAAGAGACAGAAGCAAATCTGACTCTATTTAAAAAACCAGACAGGATTTCCAACTGCAGGAAGCTTAACCCATCGATTGGGTTCTCATCTTTTAAAATTGATCCTAACCTATTAGATCCACAAAGTAAGACTGATTAGAAACTATATTGAAAATGAAAGTAAACACGGGCTTAATCCATGATAAACTGGAGCGATGCAGAGCTCTGGGAGCTTCTCTCCGTTAGAGCTGGAGCTCAGATCATCTGACAGCTCATGGGGACGGTGGAGGACAGACACCTTTAGGAGCGGACTGTCAAAAAAAATGAACGAGCGTGGCTTCGATCGCAATCAAAAGCAAGTTCTGTCCAAGATAAACGGAAGTCCGTGACAGCGCAGAGACTGCCCCCATACCCCCTTTATGCCGCCATCGCGTAATCTTTTATAAAAAGGACATGATTGTGCCACATTACTGCCACGGTCTGACCACTTATAAGCGACCTAACGCTCCCTGATGCCGCCTCGGCGTTGCAGCAAATTGGTGGCATTGTTTTATAAAAGAGGCTTACAAGGCAAGAGGAAAACTTCTGTTCTGAGCAAGGCTGTGATAACACGTCACATGATAGCCACTCCTGCTACATCGACATGTTCCAACCCACTTCAACGTCAGCAATATTTAAACGCTGGTCACAGTAACGCTACGGTAAGCTGAGCCTTAGCACCAGCCTGGGCTGTTAGCTTCAGCTAGCAACAGCCTTGTTGAAAGAGAGAAAAACAAGCACTCACCACTCAGGTTCCAGGATATTCTGGTAAAATCCAGACTAGAAATGAATGCCAGATAAAGTCCCAAGTCATCATGACACACTGGTGAAATTACATTTCTGCATTTGACCCATCCCCATGGTGGGGAGCGGGGAGCTGTGGCCGTGCTCGGGAACTATTTGGTGGTTTAACCCCCCAATCCAACCCCTTAATGCAAAGTGCATTATAATGTTCACAAGAAATGAGAATTGCCTCTAAAGAGAGAACTGATTACTGCCTTTGTACAAAAGTTAAGCCATGTCATTCTATTTATGTTGTATTTTCTGCACACTTGTGAGGCTGGGAGTCCCTCGTACTCACCCTCACATGGTGTGTTTTTTAATAAATCAATGAACAACACGGTTAAATCGGTTTGAATCAACAAAAGTTTTGTTTTTGCTTCAGCGTTTGTGGTTTGTTGCTGTCTCCAGTTCAAGTTCTTGCAAAGAGAGTATTTGTAACCTAAATCTTGGAGGTTTGATGAATGATGGACTGGGTTCCTTCTTTAAGGCCGTCATACTAGACACTCATTAGTTTAAAAATGAAGTTTTGTTAAACGTGATTCAGAAGCAGATTTATCAAAAGTCACTATGCGGTCTTGCAAAATTTGCTGAAACATAAACTGTCAACATGCATCTACAAAATGTTTTTTTAAACTGTCCCCAAGGATCCTTTAAAGATTTAGCTTGCTGCCAGCGTTCAAAGGGCTCCTGGTTTGACACAATAATCTAAACATGAGTATCTGACCAATAGATTAAATAAAAAAAATAAAATAACACTAAGGATAAAACCCTCTTCATTTTGTAGGAGAAAACCCCATTCCATGCAATATTAAAGATTATATGTCTATGAAAAGAAGTCTTGCTTAAATTATGTTTTCTAGGGGGTTACAGGGTGAATTCCCTTTCCCCCATGGGTGCACTGAAAGGGGCTGTCTCTGGCCCTAAATGGGAAAAGGGGATAGGGAGGGAGATATGAGTCTGAAGTACACAGACGCCCCAGTCTCGACCTCACAAACAGCCCAGGCTCCTTCCAGCCTTGGCAAGAGCTGAAACTGTGTTGCTAAGTTTCCCCTCCAGTGACTGAAGTGTTGGCGGGAAGATTCAGGACAGAATGAACCCTGCTGGCAACAAGACCAGAATTTATATTGCCACCGGGTTGTAATTTATTCTTTAAGTCATACCTGAGATTGCTTGCTACCCTGGAAGACGTCCTAGCAATCACCTTATTGCGGTGCGTCTGCAGAAAGGTGCTGGCAGTCATAGATCTGGTCTCTGCAGAGAGGGTTTTTCCTGTTTCCCATGAATGCTTCAGATATTTTCCAGCCTCTGGCCAGGTAACATTCAAACATAAAACAGCTTGGAACTCAAGCAGAAGTAAATTCTTTTATCACAAAAGTCTCACAGTTGCTTTTTTTGCATATGCCCCCTGCAATCATTTGTATTGCAACCAAGGTTCATTTGATGAGAACATATTTGTGTGACTTGTATTTGAGGAAACAACAAATATCTTGTATTGCACTTTAGCTTGGATGTGTGCATTACCTCCTGCTTCCTGTGGTGGCAGTAGTTATTAAGGAACATATTTGGGTATTATTAATAGGCACCAACAAAGAGCTTTTTGATCAATGGATTGTAGCACAGACATTGAATACTGTACATAGACGCCCCGTGGACTGGTGCTGCCTATTGGAGCTTCCGTAGTGGCTGGCCGCCATCTTGGATGGGTCTCCATTCGCCCCCAGTGCATTCATTTCTACTGAGGAAGGTGTTTACCCAACTAAAAAACATAAAAAAAAACCATAATTTTATTATGCTTTTTCACAAACTCAGACATATGGTATGGCATGATAATTAAATATAATATAATTAAACAAAATACATTAAAATATAAAATCCTAACAGGTTGGCTAGAAAAGTCAATAGTAATCCCACGTGAGCTGTTTTCAATAGTACGCTGGCTGTTGCAACCGTAGGCTGCACAGAATAGTTGCTCACTCTGTGTTGGTTCTAGTTGCGTTTGGAGAGTGAGAAACCCATCCAATATGGCGGCGACGCTGTTACACTCTCCAGCGCCCAATGGGGCATCTATATTCATGTCTATGGATTGTAGGACTTCTTGCTCTCTGAACGTCGGCGTAGCTTCTAAACTTTGAGCACTGAGAGATCATCTGTCAATTTTAATTTGCCTCATGGAACAAAAACAATTCATAGTGAAATAATTTTTAAATGATTTTGCACAAAATTAGCATAGCAATAGGTAGCAGTGGATGGCAATTATGCAAAATGAGTCAGCTTTGATTGTGAGCAATGGAAGTTAAATTGGATTTGGGATTTTAAAACTAAACCCATGAAGGACTGTAGAAATGTGGTGTTTTCAAACTGAAATTATGTTGGCTTCAATAGAAAAAAATTGATGGAGAAGAATTAGAAAACTGATATTGAAGTGACATAACTAGTGATGGTTGTCAAGAACCTTCTGCAGATCATGTCTGTCTTTTACAAACTGTTATGTAAAAAGTAACCTGCTTCATATACATTTTCAGTGATTTAAATTGCATTTCTATTAAAAAAGAAATTTGATGGCACTTTATTTGAGTTAATGTTCATGTATTAGGCCAAAAACCTTTGTTTAGTATTCAAAAAAAATTGTGTGAGCTTAGCAAGATTTGCATCCTTCTTTGAGAATAAAAGGAGCATTAAATGTGAAGAAAACCATAAATATGGCCATGTGGTTAGTAGCAGCTACGCTGGGGAGGAAGAGGTTTTGCTGTGACATCATATATACAACTTCTGATTTGTAGTGTTTTTAAGTACGAATTTTGACAAACAAATAAATCTCAAATTATGTGACAGACATAGCTGAAACACATCATTATTTATCATTTAAATTGAAGTGTGTCCCCATTTCTGATGTCACAAACGGGGACTTTTTTAACTGGCTTGCTTTAGGCACATAATTCCCAAAACCAAACACTGACAAAAAACAGACGAACGTTCTTTATTTTAACATTTAAAGTGTTTATAAAGGCAGCAGAGGCCCACATGGCAGCAAAAAGGGAGTTTTGCATCATATATTCCCTTTAAGATATTTTGTGACCCGTCCACATAAAAAGACATGCATCAAACATGTCATCAATACCCATTCAGAGTGATTTCCTGACGGAAGTTTGCATATTTATTTATTTGTTTTATCATTTTGGGTATCGTCAGCTGGAAGACACTGACAACACCCCCCTGCCAGTGACCTATGGACTCTGCAGGACGTGATCAACAAGAAAAGAGTTTCTGTGTTTTGCTGAGTTCAGATAATTTAGTTAAATGAGAAAAGGAAGAAATAAGTTCCTGGACTGACAGCAGAAGCACCGGAGGTAACACAATCCACCTGATCAAGAGCCATTTTTAAATTCTATAACCCTCCCCCCTGCTTGAAGAAGAAGAAAAAGAGGAAGAAACACTTTTTTATATATAGAGCCTCTCAAGATTAAAAATCATGAGGCGCCTCACAAGAACAAAAAAAACATAAAAAAACATAAACAATATTTAAAAAATATATCATAATAAAAAAAATGGGGAAAATGGAAAAATTTAAATAAATAATCAAAAAAAATTCATCATTACTTTACAAATGCTCAGTCGTTTACCAACAATAAACAAATTTAAAAATCCCTCAGCGGAGTCATCCTCCAAAACGATTTATTCTGACACGACCTCTTCCCCTATCTTCTGGCCAATGAGCTCACCTTCCTCATCCACTCTCAAATGTGACATCTCTTTCCTCCAAGTGTAACCATGCCTTTTCTGTGTCCACTCCCCCGTTTTCTTTAAACACACCCCCTCAATTCTCCCCTTTCCTCAGCCTGAAATAAATCAATGCTGGTCGGAGCTCAGTTGTAATAAATCAGGTCCTGTCCTACTGGAGCCTGCCCAGTCAGCCTGTCACTGCCTGGCCTTCACTCAGGATTAATTAAAGGCCTGATATAAAGCCCAGATGTGCTGGAGCAAAGAGAGCCCTGAACTTATGAGCAGTTTCAGGCTCTTTTCACGTAAACACACACACACACACACACACACACACACACACACACACACACACACAAACACACACACACACACACACACACACACACACAGAGACACGGACTTTTGACGTACACACGGAGCTAAGAACATCCCTCCTGTCCTGCTCGATTCCTCACCCCAGAACGCCTTAGTGAGGTATAGAAATAATGGATGAATCTACAGTAATATTATTAATGTCTGCTGCATGGGTCCAATGCACTTTATAAAAAAATTGGACAAATGTAAAAATAACCTGGGGAAGGATAATATGTCAGGGATTAATGTGTTCGTGTAATAAGTCCAGTTTGGTATGGTCAATTTTCAAAATGATCATAATGTGGAAATAAATGATAGTAGTAGTGGTTTATTAGATGACGGTGATGACGGTAACTTATCTAACTTAGTTACGTTTAAAATCAAGTAAACAGTTTAGTGACTAAGTTACTTTTAAAGGATTAATTGGTTACAGGATCATTTGTTTTAAGGTAACTGTGGCAACACTGAATTTTACTTCCTAAATATGCAAACACTTCAACATAATCGTTCCAGTTAGAGAGACTAACTGGAACCCATGTTAACCAGTTTGGGTAAAACAACAAACTAAACAATCAGGTGAATATTAGTGCATGATGATGTAATAAAAGATTGAAATGTTTCAGTTCTGTTTGTTAATGCATCACTTCATGATAAACGATAAATATTATGCTTTTGCTTAGCAGCTTCTGAGTCAGAGGACAAAGCGCTTTACACTACAGTGAATCATTCATCCGTTCACACACATTCACACGCTGGTGGTGATGAGCTACAGTGTAGCCACAGCTGTCCTGGGGCGCAGTAACATTACTTTAAAGGCGTGGGAAACTCGTTTAATCAGTACATTTGCAGTGGTCTCTGGTAGGAATGAATGCCTTGCGAGCTGTACTCAGGGCAAAAAAAATCCCAGAATTTCTCAAAACAGCACCGACACGTCTGCTGCCTCACAGAGTGGCGGCAGACGGCAGGATGTGGAGTCTTATTTCCTGATATTTGGACATCTCGCCTCTGATTGGATAAGAGCAACATGACTCTACCACTGACTTGCAATGTGGATGTTTTATCTCCACAAATAACACAAGCCTGGAGGAGTTTTCTGTGTGGTTGAGTTGCTAACGCTAACGGTTAGCTTCTACCAGTCGAGACGTTCTCTGCTCTCTCCTGGATGCTAAACCAACAACAGCCTTCCCCGTCGTGAGTCAAGAACGTTCAGTGACAGTGTGACGTAGATCTGTCAGACTTTTCTAATCCTAGAGTTTCACTGTCTATTTTCTATCAGCAGCTAATGCAGGAGATAGGTGTAGGAGACTATTTTCATGTTCAGCCTGCATGAAAAACTCAGAGTGACTAATTATAATAAAAAATAATAATTAAAAAATGTTTTTTCAGTGAACCACACCTTTAATCAAGTTATGTAGCTTTGACATAAAAATATGTGTATAAATAAAAAATAATACAAATATTAAAAGAAATATAGATAATCCTAGCCAACACATTATAATAATGACTCTTTGTCTAAAGAAATGTTTCTTTTAATGTAGCTGTCCTACAGTAAAAAAAAAAAAAAAGTGCATTAAGTCTCATTCTTGAATTTTAAACTGATTTGCACCTTGGCATTGACAATGGCTCTGAAGCTGGTGATTGTGGTCTCTGCGTTTTCCTCTTATATAAATGTACCCTAGTAGAGGCTGACAAATGGTGTTTCTGCAGAGCGGGCTGTTCTGGCTTGAGAGGTCAAGGGTTGCCAGGCATACCTTATTGCATGATGCCTGAAAGGGGGATTAGATGAGTAAGATATCACTCTGTTTTCTGGTCATGGCTGAACAAGGTCAACCCACTGCAGCCCTGAGGCCTGGGAGGAAAGGAGGAGGGGGTTGGGGAGGGTAAGGTGAGGGCAGGGGTGGCTTGGGGGACTATTGGGCTGACTCCTGATAGCCTCAGAGCTTTTTGGCCTTCCTACTCCACAGCAAACACACACTCAGGAAATTGGAGGTCTGGGCCTTCTATTTTTCTACACAAACGACCTCTTTATGCTTTTTGCTTCTATTTTTGCAGATTACTTTGACACACAGCAAAAACGCAAAATACAGTTTTAAAAGAATTATCATATGTGGTCTCTTGAGAAAAAAAAGCTGTTATATAGACTATAATTTAAAGTCTGCTGAGTTATTTTCCGGCATAGCTATAACATGCAAAACCTTCACCCTACTCAAACAACAGCAGAGCCAATCTATTTGTCTCGGGTGTGGGATGTCTGCACCCATTTATAGTTTTAAAGTTCAGGACATATAAATGACTATCATCCCTCTTCATATCTCTGCTTGCTGAAGCCTGTCTGAGAATCAGGGGCCCATGCAGACAGAGATCATGGCTTAAACAGACATGTGTGTGTGTGTGTGTGCATGCATGCTTGCATATGTGTGTGTGTCAGATATGATATAGCCGCTTGGTGCCTAATGGGCCTGGAAAAAGAGGTAAACGTGTCCTCGACCCTGTGAATTCCATTACATAAAAAAGTTGATTTGCAAGTTTGGATATGTTTAGAGCAAAACTGGAACATAACTTCACTCATATGCACTAAAGGACGCCCGCTGGACGAAAATAAACAAGCAATATGCTCTCTTAAGTGGTTACTAGACCATTAACATTCTGGTGTATTATCAGATAATCGACAAATGACACAGTAAGTGTTCTCATTTAGACCTTAAGATACAATCAACACCCAAGATGAATGTAACTTGGTATCCAGGTGTTAAAGCAGGAAGAAAAATAAACCCAGAGAGTAATTGCTGATATGTTCCTAATGTGCCCCCTCACCCTTACCTCCCCTGCCCTGTCCCCCCTGCTGATAGGCCACCCCTGATGGCTGTCACACCTGGTGTTGAAGACGGTAGGGTGTATTTTATCTGCACAGGGCCCAACGGGGGGCTATTCGTCTTCCTCCAGACTAGTGCTGGGAGGTCAGGGACAATCCCTCTGTTTATCCCCATGTCCATCAACACGGCACACATCCCTAGAGTTTCTTCTGCAGCTCCCCTGTGAAAGCGAGGAACACTTGCACTGCTGGGTTGCTATAAATTTGTTTTCTATGGCATTTAAAGCGCTTGACACTAGATTTAATTCATTTTACGACTTGAACATAACCCTTGAGGAACCTGAGATAAATCTCGATGTAAGTGCAACATTTTCTTGTGAAATGCACTTCTTGGTGTGAATACGTTTCTTTGCATTTGATAACTATTCTTAAAAATCATTATCTTGGCATTGTTTAGATGTAAAGTGCACCCGGTGGCCAGCAAAAGCACTCTATCTACTCTGCGTTGCACTACTGCTTCTGCCTGCACACGTGTGTCTGGGATTCTGGGATAGATCCCCTGGGCCAACAGACCACACATGTGGAGAATGTGAACTTACAACTCAAACTAGTTCTCTGATGACAAAAGAGAAAGAAAGTAGAAATTGTAGAGAGCAAATTGTATTTTTGCAATTTTACTTTTTTTTTTGGCTAAAATTTGGATGCACAAAGTTCTTCTGGTCTAGGCAGGACAAGAACGTTTTCACCATTTGCATCAGTATTGCACACAGATGAGGTAATGTCTTGGTTTAGCAGTTTTCAGCTGCATATCGAGTTATCTCCAGCCGCATATTTCTCTCCCAGCGAGCCATTTGCAGCTACATGATATAAATCTACCAAACGCAGACTTCACCGAACATTAATTAAACAATCTGTTATGTTTTTCAGTTTTTTTGAGCGGAACAAGGAGTGCTTCTTTGCATGTTCAAAGTGAGAGCGCCAGAAAACGAGCAAGAGGAAAAGAGAATGAGTGAAACGGGGAAGGGAGGAGCGTGTGAGCGTATAGAAGCTGAAATTCGACTCACAAGCTTGCACTCTTGCCTCTCTCTCTGGGACTCCTCTACTTGGCTTCGACTTAATTGCATCCCCGATATAAACAAGGGGGTTAGTGTGAGAGCAGACCGGCAGCTGAGAGGCTCAAGCGGAGGGCCAGACTGGGGATTGAGTTCAGAGGGGAAGGTCTTAACGCAGAAACTGATATAATATATGCAAGAGAGCGACGAAGACAGAGACATGAACATGGAATTAAAGACATAAAAAGAAACAATACCTCCTTAATTCAGCAGAGATAACACAATTAGAGTCATGACAAAAAATGTGGCGGCTCTTCACGTCACCTCGTGTTTTGTGTCNTTGCAAAATTTGCTGAAACATAAACTGTCAACATGCATCTACAAAATGTTTTTTTAAACTGTCCCCAAGGATCCTTTAAAGATTTAGCTTGCTGCCAGCGTTCAAAGGGCTCCTGGTTTGACACAATAATCTAAACATGAGTATCTGACCAATAGATTAAATAAAAAAAATAAAATAACACTAAGGATAAAACCCTCTTCATTTTGTAGGAGAAAACCCCATTCCATGCAATATTAAAGATTATATGTCTATGAAAAGAAGTCTTGCTTAAATTATGTTTTCTAGGGGGTTACAGGGTGAATTCCCTTTCCCCCATGGGTGCACTGAAAGGGGCTGTCTCTGGCCCTAAATGGGAAAAGGGGATAGGGAGGGAGATATGAGTCTGAAGTACACAGACGCCCCAGTCTCGACCTCACAAACAGCCCAGGCTCCTTCCAGCCTTGGCAAGAGCTGAAACTGTGTTGCTAAGTTTCCCCTCCAGTGACTGAAGTGTTGGCGGGAAGATTCAGGACAGAATGAACCCTGCTGGCAACAAGACCAGAATTTATATTGCCACCGGGTTGTAATTTATTCTTTAAGTCATACCTGAGATTGCTTGCTACCCTGGAAGACGTCCTAGCAATCACCTTATTGCGGTGCGTCTGCAGAAAGGTGCTGGCAGTCATAGATCTGGTCTCTGCAGAGAGGGTTTTTCCTGTTTCCCATGAATGCTTCAGATATTTTCCAGCCTCTGGCCAGGTAACATTCAAACATAAAACAGCTTGGAACTCAAGCAGAAGTAAATTCTTTTATCACAAAAGTCTCACAGTTGCTTTTTTTGCATATGCCCCCTGCAATCATTTGTATTGCAACCAAGGTTCATTTGATGAGAACATATTTGTGTGACTTGTATTTGAGGAAACAACAAATATCTTGTATTGCACTTTAGCTTGGATGTGTGCATTACCTCCTGCTTCCTGTGGTGGCAGTAGTTATTAAGGAACATATTTGGGTATTATTAATAGGCACCAACAAAGAGCTTTTTGATCAATGGATTGTAGCACAGACATTGAATACTGTACATAGACGCCCCGTGGACTGGTGCTGCCTATTGGAGCTTCCGTAGTGGCTGGCCGCCATCTTGGATGGGTCTCCATTCGCCCCCAGTGCATTCATTTCTACTGAGGAAGGTGTTTACCCAACTAAAAAACATAAAAAAAAACCATAATTTTATTATGCTTTTTCACAAACTCAGACATATGGTATGGCATGATAATTAAATATAATATAATTAAACAAAATACATTAAAATATAAAATCCTAACAGGTTGGCTAGAAAAGTCAATAGTAATCCCACGTGATCTGTTTTCAATAGTACGCTGGCTGTTGCAACCGTAGGCTGCACAGCATAGTTGCTCACTCTGTGTTGGTTCTAGTTGCGTTTGGAGAGTGAGAAACCCATCCAATATGGCGGCGACGCTGTTACACTCTCCAGCGCCCAATGGGGCATCTATATTCATGTCTATGGATTGTAGGACTTCTTGCTCTCTGAACGTCGGCGTAGCTTCTAAACTTTGAGCACTGAGAGATCATCTGTCAATTTTAATTTGCCTCATGGAACAAAAACAATTCATAGTGAAATAATTTTTAAATGATTTTGCACAAAATTAGCATAGCAATAGGTAGCAGTGGATGGCAATTATGCAAAATGAGTCAGCTTTGATTGTGAGCAATGGAAGTTAAATTGGATTTGGGATTTTAAAACTAAACCCATGAAGGACTGTAGAAATGTGGTGTTTTCAAACTGAAATTATGTTGGCTTCAATAGAAAAAAATTGATGGAGAAGAATTAGAAAACTGATATTGAAGTGACATAACTAGTGATGGTTGTCAAGAACCTTCTGCAGATCATGTCTGTCTTTTACAAACTGTTATGTAAAAAGTAACCTGCTTCATATACATTTTCAGTGATTTAAATTGCATTTCTATTAAAAAAGAAATTTGATGGCACTTTATTTGAGTTAATGTTCATGTATTAGGCCAAAAACCTTTGTTTAGTATTCAAAAAAAATTGTGTGAGCTTAGCAAGATTTGCATCCTTCTTTGAGAATAAAAGGAGCATTAAATGTGAAGAAAACCATAAATATGGCCATGTGGTTAGTAGCAGCTACGCTGGGGAGGAAGAGGTTTTGCTGTGACATCATATATACAACTTCTGATTTGTAGTGTTTTTAAGTACGAATTTTGACAAACAAATAAATCTCAAATTATGTGACAGACATAGCTGAAACACATCATTATTTATCATTTAAATTGAAGTGTGTCCCCATTTCTGATGTCACAAACGGGGACTTTTTTAACTGGCTTGCTTTAGGCACATAATTCCCAAAACCAAACACTGACAAAAAACAGACGAACGTTCTTTATTTTAACATTTAAAGTGTTTATAAAGGCAGCAGAGGCCCACATGGCAGCAAAAAGGGAGTTTTGCATCATATATTCCCTTTAAGATATTTTGTGACCCGTCCACATAAAAAGACATGCATCAAACATGTCATCAATACCCATTCAGAGTGATTTCCTGACGGAAGTTTGCATATTTATTTATTTGTTTTATCATTTTGGGTATCGTCAGCTGGAAGACACTGACAACACCCCCCTGCCAGTGACCTATGGACTCTGCAGGACGTGATCAACAAGAAAAGAGTTTCTGTGTTTTGCTGAGTTCAGATAATTTAGTTAAATGAGAAAAGGAAGAAATAAGTTCCTGGACTGACAGCAGAAGCACCGGAGGTAACACAATCCACCTGATCAAGAGCCATTTTTAAATTCTATAACCCTCCCCCCTGCTTGAAGAAGAAGAAAAAGAGGAAGAAACACTTTTTTATATATAGAGCCTCTCAAGATTAAAAATCATGAGGCGCCTCACAAGAACAAAAAAAACATAAAAAAACATAAACAATATTTAAAAAATATATCATAATAAAAAAAATGGGGAAAATGGAAAAATTTAAATAAATAATCAAAAAAAATTCATCATTACTTTACAAATGCTCAGTCGTTTACCAACAATAAACAAATTTAAAAATCCCTCAGCGGAGTCATCCTCCAAAACGATTTATTCTGACACGACCTCTTCCCCTATCTTCTGGCCAATGAGCTCACCTTCCTCATCCACTCTCAAATGTGACATCTCTTTCCTCCAAGTGTAACCATGCCTTTTCTGTGTCCACTCCCCCGTTTTCTTTAAACACACCCCCTCAATTCTCCCCTTTCCTCAGCCTGAAATAAATCAATGCTGGTCGGAGCTCAGTTGTAATAAATCAGGTCCTGTCCTAGACTGGAGCCTGCCCAGTCAGCCTGTCACTGCCTGGCCTTCACTCAGGATTAATTAAAGGCCTGATATAAAGCCCAGATGTGCTGGAGCAAAGAGAGCCCTGAACTTATGAGCAGTTTCAGGCTCTTTTCACGTAAACACACACACACACACACACACACACACACACACACACACACACACACACACACACACACACACACACACACACACACACACACACACACACACAGATGGACGGCAACAAGGGTCTCAACAAGTCTTGTAATTTTGACGTAAACACGGAGCTAAGAACATCCCTGCTGTCCTGCTTGATTCCTCACCCCAGAACGCCTTAGTGAGGTATAGAAATAATGGATGAATCTACAGTAATATTATTAATGTCTGCTGCATGAGTCCAAAGCACTTTATAAAAAAATTGGACAAATGTAAAAATAACCTGGGGAAGGATAATATGTCAGGGATTAATGTGTTCGTGTAATAGGTCCAGTTTGGTATGGTCAATTTTCAAAATGATCATAATGTGGAAATAAATGATAGTAGTAGTGGTTTATTAGATGACGGTGAAGACGGTAACTTATCTAACTTAGTTACGTTTAAAATCAAGTAAACAGTTTAGTGACTAAGTTACTTTTAAAGGATTCATTGGTTACAGGATAATTTGTTTTAAGGTAACTGTGGCAACACTGAATTTTACTTCCTAAATATGCAAACATTTCAACATAATCGTTCCAGTTAGAGAGACTAACTGGAACCCATGTTAACCAGTTTGGGTAAAACAACAAACTAAACAATCAGGTGAATATTAGTGCATGATGTTGTAATAAAAGATTGAAATGTTTCAGTTCTGTTTGTTAATGCATCACTTCATGATAAACGATAAATATTATGCTTTTGCTTAGCAGCTTCTGAGTCAGAGGACAAAGTGCTTTACACTACAGTGAGTCATTCATCCGTTCACACACATTCACACGCTGGTGGTGATGAGCTACAGTGTAGCCACAGCTGTCCTGGGGCGCAGTAACATTACTTTAAAGGCGTGGGAAACTCGTTTAATCAGTACATTTGCAGTGGTCTCTGGTAGGAATGAATGCCTTGCGAGCCGAACTCAGGGCAAAAAAATCCCAGAATTTCTCAAAACAGCACCGACACATCTGCTGCCTCACAGAGTGGCGGCAGACGGCAGGATGTGGAGTCTTATTTCCTGATATTTGGACATCTCGCCTCTGATTGGATAAGAGCAACATGACTCTACCACTGACTTGCAATGTGGATGTTTTATCTCCACAAATAACACAAGCCTGGAGGAGTTTTCTGTGTGGTTGAGTTGCTAACGCTAACGGTTAGCTTCTACCAGTCGAGACGTTCTCTGCTCTCTCCTGGACGCTAAACCAACAACAGCTTTCCCCGTCGTGAGTCAAGAACGTTCAATGACAGTATGACGTAGATCTGTCAGACTTTTCTAATCCTAGAGTTTCACCGTCTATTTTCTATCAGCAGCTAATGCAGGAGATAGGTGTAGGAGACTATTTTCATGTTCAGCCTGCATGAAAAACTCAGTGACTAATTATAATAAAAAATAATAATTAAAAAATGTTTTTTCAGTGAACCACACCTTTAATCAAGTTATGTAGCTTTGACATAAAAATAGGTGTATAAATAAAAAAAATAATACAAATATTAAAAGAAATATAGATAATCCTAGCCAACACATTATAATAATGACTCTTTGTCTAAAGAAATGTGTCTTTTACTGTAGCTGTTGTCCTACAGTAAAAAAAAAGTGCAGTAAGTCTCATTCTTGAATTTTAAACTGATTTGCACCTTGGCATTGACAATGGCTCTGAAGCTGGTGATTGTGGTCTCTGCGTTTTCCTCTTATATAAATGTACCCTAGTAGAGGCTGACAAATGGTGTTTCTGCAGAGCGGGCTGTTCTGGCTTGAGAGGTCAAGGGTTGCCAGGCATACCTTATTGCATGATGCCTGAAAGGGGGATTAGATGAGTAAGATATCACTCTGTTTTCTGGTCATGGCTGAACAAGGTCAACCCACTGCAGCCCTGAGGCCTGGGAGGAAAGGAGGAGGGGGTTGGGGAGGGTAAGGTGAGGGCAGGGGTGGCTTGGGGGACTATTGGGCTGACTCCTGATAGCCTCAGAGCTTTTTGGCCTTCCTACTCCACAGCAAACACACACTCAGGAAATTGGAGGTCTGGGCCTTCTATTTTTCTACACAAACGACCTCTTTATGCTTTTTGCTTCTATTTTTGCAGATTACTTTGACACACAGCAAAAACGCAAAATACAGTTTTAAAAGAATTATCATATGTGGTCTCTTGAGAAAAAAAAGCTGTTATATAGACTATAATTTAAAGTCTGCTGAGTTATTTTCCGGCATAGCTATAACATGCAAAACCTTCACCCTACTCAAACAACAGCAGAGCCAATCTATTTGTCTCGGGTGTGGGATGTCTGCACCCATTTATAGTTTTAAAGTTCAGGACATATAAATGACTATCATCCCTCTTCATATCTCTGCTTGCTGAAGCCTGTCTGAGAATCAGGGGCCCATGCAGACAGAGATCATGGCTTAAACAGACATGTGTGTGTGTGTGNCTGGGCTAGCTATGCTGATGGTGCTGAGCGTGCGTACCGCCTCACAGAAGTGTTTATTGATAGAAGTGTTTCCCAGAAGCCTTATTGGTGCTCCCCTGGCCACTTGGTGCCCTACACATGGTGCGTGGCGCGCCGTCACTGGTTAGGACAAGAGGGAAACACTAACCCTAACCCCACACTGAAGGAGTTGATTGTGAAACCTGAGCTGCATTTAAGCTGCTGCCCTATAAAATCTGGGCTGTAAAGCAAAAGCCTCCCATGTCGATGTGCTGTTAAACACGTGGGGTCTCATATCTCCACTGTCAACTGGCTGGTTTCAACCATTCACCTGGAGTTCAGGAAACTTAGATCAAATACTGAAGAAGCTGGTTTAATTGTGGCTTGTTTCAGAAGATTTCTATTTTTTATGTAGATTTGAACCACAGTTTCTAATAAAAGTCCAGCTTCTTAACAAACACAACTTGATATCTTTTCATCTGGAAGTAGACCATGGGAGATCTGGGCTGAAATAGGGACTGCCATTGTTTTTTTTTCCCAAGGAGGCCTCTCTCTCTGAAAAGTGCTTTTCTCAGCACCGGCCTGTCTCGCGGCACTTCCCGTCCCTAAGTTCTCCCAGTTTCGTTGTTATTAGGCCCACCAAATGGCCCTGGTTCACTGGTGGTCTCCCCTAATAATTGCCACTGATGGACAGGTCTCGCTGCTTGTGGCCTTGGACTTCACTAGACGTCGAGCAGTCGAGCCAAATCCAGTTCACTGTAAATACACAAAAAAATGTTGAACCGCTGTAACACGAGCACAGAATGAAATAGGCTGTAATGACTTAAAACACATCTAATTAAGAGAAAACATCATAGGGCCACCAGTTGCTTTGGGATACTGGGGTTGGTTTCCTTAACTTCGCTGTTGAGGGACATCGGGGGAGAAGGAGAAACCTGACCCACAGAGTTAATCTGGATAAGTAAAGACATGTTTACACCATAAATGAGGTCTGAGTATTCTCCAGTGCACTTTTGCTGAATTTGAGCTTCGGTGTTGTAATGAGATGTATACGCTTTGTAAAATGTGATTTACACGATTTCTCAAGCATGTAAAAACGGCCTAAAAGGAAACATGATCATAGTAAAATTGTGAGGAACAGACCATGTATTTGTGTAGGCTGTTAACTAACGAACACCAGATACCACCAGTTGGCTAACAACTGCAGTGATGACTGGCGTGATTGTAATGAAGATTAAAATGGTACGGGAATTAAAAGATACTTCTTTTGAATCAGGTATAGGAAGCATAAAACTAATACAGAGACCCTGAAGAGACAGAAGCAAATCTGACTCTATTTAAAAAACAAGACAGGATTTCCAACTGCAGGAAGCTTAACCCGTCGATTGGGTTCTCATCTTTTAAAATTGATCCTACTTATTAGATCCACAAAGTAAGACTGATTAGAAACTATATTGAAAATGAAAGTAAACACGGGCTTAAGTTTTGTTTTTGTAAACAGAACCAGCAGAGATGATAAACTGGAGCGATGCAGAGCTCTGGGAGCTTCTCTCCGTTAGAGCTGGAGCTCAGATCATCTGACAGCTCATGGGGACGGTGGAGGACAGACACCTTTAGGAGCGGACTGTCAAAAAAAAAATGAACGAGCGTGGCTTCGATCGCAATCAAAAGCAAGTTCTGTCCAAGATAAACGGAAGTCCGTGACAGCGCAGAGACCGCCCCCATACCCCCTTTATGCCGCCATCGCGTAATCTTTTATAAAAAGGACATTACCGCCACGGTCTGACCACTTACAAGCGACCTAACGCTCCCTGATGCCGCCTCGGCGTTGCGGCAAATTGGCGGCATTGTTTTATAAAAGAGGCTAACAAGGCCAGAGGAAAACTTCTGTTCTGAGCAAGGCTGTGATAACACGTCACATGATAGCCACTCCTGCTACATCGACATGTTCCAACTCGCTTCAACGTCAGCAATATTTAAGAGCTGGTCACAGTAACGCTATGGTAAGCTGAGCCTTAGCACCAGTCTGGGCTGTTAGCTTCAGCTAGCAACAGCCTTGTTGAAAGAGAGAAAAACAAGCACTCACCACTCAGGTTTCAGGATATTCTGGTAAAATCCAGACTAGAAATTAATGCCAGATAAAGTCCCAAGTCATCATGACACACTGGTGAAATTACATTTCTGCATTTGACCCATCCCCATGGTGGGGAGCGGGGAGCTGCGGCCGCGCTCGGGAACTATTTAGTGGTTTAACCCCCCAATCCAACCCCTTAATGCAAAGTGCATTATAATGTTCACAAGAAATGAGAATTGCCTCTAAAGAGAGAACTGATTACTGCCTTTGTACAAAAGTTAAGCCATGTCATTCTATTTATGGGTGCCGCCATGTTGTATTTTCTGCACACTTGTGAGGCTGGGAGTCCCTCGTACTCACCCTCACATGGTAATAATGTGTTTTTTAATAAATCAATGAACAACACGGTTAAATCGGTTTGAATCAACAAAAGTTTTGTTTTTGCTTCAGCGTTTGTGGTTTGTTGCTGTCTCCAGTTCAAGTTCTTGCAAAGAGAGTATTTGTAACCTAAATCTTGGAGGTTTGATGAATGATGGACTGGGTTCCTTCTTTAAGGCCGTCATACTAGACACTCATTAGTTTAAAAATGAAGTTTTGTTAAACGTGATTCAGAAACAGATTTATCAAAAGTCACTATGCGGTCTTGCAAAATTTGCTGAAACATAAACTGTCAACATGCATCTACAAAATGTTTTTTTAAACTGTCCCCAAGGATCCTTTAAAGATTTAGCTTGCTGCCAGCTTTCAAAGGGCTCCTGGTTTGACACAATAATCAAAACATGAGTATCTGACCAATAGATTAAATAAAAAAATAAAATAACACTAAGGATAAAACCCTCTTCATTTTGTAGGAGAAAACCCCATTCCATGCAATATTAAAGATTATATGTCTATGAAAAGAAGTCTTGCTTAAATTATGTTTTCTAGGGGGTTACAGGGTGAATTCCCTTTCCCCCATGGGTGCACTGAAAGGGGCTGTCTCTGGCCCTAAATGGGAAAAGGGGATAGGGAGGGAGATATGAGTCTGAAGTACACAGACGCCCCAGTCTCGACCTCACAAACAGCCCAGGCTCCTTCCAGCCTTGGCAAGAGCTGAAACTGTGTTGCTAAGTTTCCCCTCCAGTGACTGAAGTGTTGGCGGGAAGATTCAGGACAGAATGAACCCTGCTGGCAACAAGACCAGAATTTATATTGCCACCGGGTTGTAATTTATTCTTTAAGTCATATCTGAGATCGCTTGCTACCCTGGAAGACGTCCTAGCAATCACCTTATTGCGGTGCGTCTGCAGAAAGGTGCTGGCAGTCATAGATCTGTTCTCTGCAGAGAGGGTTTTTCCTGTTTCCCATGAATGCTTCAGATATTTTCCAGCCTCTGGCCAGGTAACATTCAAACATAAAACAGCTTGGAACTCAAGCAGAAGTAAATTCTTTTATCACAAAAGTCTCACAGTTGTTTTTTTTTCATATGCCCCCTGCAATCATTTGTATTGCAACCAAGGTTCATTTGATGAGAACATATTCGTGTGACTTGTATTTGAGGAAACAACAAATATCTTGTATTGCACTTTAGCTTGGATGTGTGCATTACCTCCTGCTTCCTGTGGTGGCAGTAGTTATTAAGGAACATCTTTGGGTATTATTAATAGGCACCAACAAAGAGCTTTTTGATCAATGGATTGTAGCACAGACATTGAATACTGTACATAGACGCCCCGTGGACTGGTGCTGCCTATTGGAGCTTCCGTATAGGCTGGCCGCCATCTTGGATGGGTCTCCATTCGCCCCCAGTGCATTCATTTCTACTGAGGAAGGTGTTTACCCAACTAAAAAACCTCAAAAAACCATAATTTTATTATGCTTTTTCACAAACTCAGACATATGGTATGGCATGATAATTAAATATAATATAATTAAACAAAATACATTAAAATATAAAATCCTAACAGGTAGACTAGAAAAGTCAATAGTAATCCCACGTGATCTGTTTTCAATAGTATGCTGGCTGTTGCTCACTCTGTGTTGGTTCTAGTTGCGTTTGGAGAGTGAGAAACCCATCCAATATGGCGGCGATGCTGTTACACTCTCCAGCGCCCAATGGGGCATCTATATTCATGTCTATGGATTGTAGGACTTCTTGCTCTCTGAAGTCGGCGTAGCTTCTAAACTTTGAGCACTGAGAGATCATCTGTCAATTTTAATTTGCCTCCTCATGGAACAAAAACAATTCATTGTGAAATTATTTTGAAATGATTTTGCACAAAATTAGCATAGCAATAGGTAGCAGTGGATGGCAATTATGCAAAATGAGTCAGCTTTGATTGTGAGCAATGGAAGTTAAATTGGATTTGGGATTTTAAAACTAAACCCATGAAGGACTGTAGAAATGTGGTGTTTTCAAACTGAAATTATGTTGGCTTCAATAGAAAAAAATTGATGGAGAAGAATTAGAAAACTGATATTGAAGTGACATAACTAGTGACGGGTGTCAAGAACCTTCTGCAGATCATGTCTGTCTTTTACAAGCTGTTATGTAAAAAGTAACCTGCTTCATATGCATTTTCAGTGATTTAAATTGCATTTCTATTAAAAAAGAAATTTGATGGCACTTTATTTGAGTTAATGTTCATGTATTAGGCCAAAAACCTTTGTTTAGTATTCAAAAAAAATTGTGTGAGCTTAGCAAGATTTGCATCCTTCTTTGAGAATAAAAGGAGCATTAAATGTGAAGAAAACCACCATAAATATGGCCATGTGGTTAGTAGCAGCTACGCTGGGGAGGAAGAGGTTTTGCTGTGACATCATATATACAACTTCTGATTTGTAGTGTTTTTAAGTACGAATTTTGACAAACAAATAAATCTCAAATTATGTGACAGACATAGCTGAAACACATCATTATTTATCATTTAAATTGAAGTGTGTCCCCATTTCTGATGTCACAAACGGGGACTTTTTTAACTGGCTTGCTTTAGGCACATAATTCCCAAAACCAAACACTGACAAAAAACAGACGAACGTTCTTTATTTTAACATTTAAAGTGTTTATAAAGGCAGCAGAGGCCCACATGGCAGCAAAAAGGGAGTTTTGCATCATATATTCCCTTTAAGATATTTTGTGACCCGTCCACATAAAAAGACATGCATCAAACAAGTCATCAATACCCATTCAGAGTGATTTCCTGATGGAAGTTTGCATATTTATTTATTTGTTTTATCATTTTGGGTATCGTCAGCTGGAAGACACTGACAACACACCCCTGCCACTGACCTATGGACTCTGCAGGACGTGATCAACAAGAAAAGAGTTTCTGTGTTTTGCTGAGTTCAGATAATTTAGTTAAATGAGAAAAGGAAGAAATAAGTTCCTGGACTGACAGCAGAAGCACCGGAGGTAACACAATCCACCTGATCAAGAGCCATTTTTAAATTCTATAACCCTCCCCCCTGCTTGAAGAAGAAGAAATAGAGGAAGAAACACTTTTTTATATAGAGAGCCTCTCAAGATTAAAAATCATGAGGCGCCTCACAAGAACAAAAAAAACATAAACAATATTTAAAAAATATATCATAATAAAAAATGGGGAAAATGGAAAAATTTAAATAAAATAAAAAATATATATATATATATAAATGCTTGATCATATTCATCATTACTTTACAAATGCTCAGTCGTTTACCAACAATAAATAAATAAAAAAATCCCTCAGCGGAGTCATCCTCCATAACGATTTATTCTGACATGACCTCTTCCCCTGTCTTCTGGCCAATGAGCTCACCTTCCTCATCCACTCTCAAATGTGACATCTCTTTCCTCCAAGTGTAACCATGCCTTTTCTGTGTCCACTCCCCCGTTTTCTTTAAACACACCCCCTCAATTCTCCCCTTTCCTCAGCCTGAAATAAATCAATGCTGGTCGGAGCTCAGTTGTAATAAATCAGGTCCTGTCCTACTGGAGCCTGCCCAGTCAGCCTGTCACTGCCTGGCCTTCACTCAGGATTAATTAAAGGCCTGATATAAAGCCCAGATGTGCTGGAGCAAAGAGAGCCCTGAACTTATGAGCAGTTTCAGGCTCTTTTCACGTAAACACACACACACACACACACACACACACACACACACACACACACACACACGCACAGATGGACGGCAACAAGGGTCTCAACAAGTCTTGTAATTTTGACGTACACACGGAGCTAAGAACATCCCTCCTGTCCTGCTCGATTCCTCACCCCAGAACGCCTTAGTGAGGTATAGAAATAATGGATGAATCTACAGTAATATTATTAATGTCTGCTGCATGGGTCCAATGCACTTTATAAAAAAATTGGACAAATGTAAAAATAACCTGGGGAAGGATAATATGTCAGGGATTAATGTGTTCGTGTAATAAGTCCAGTTTGGTATGGTCAATTTTCAAAATGATCATAATGTGGAAATAAATGATAGTAGTAGTGGTTTATTAGATGACGGTGATGACGGTAACTTATCTAACTTAGTTACGTTTAAAATCAAGTAAACAGTTTAGTGACTAAGTTACTTTTAAAGGATTAATTGGTTACAGGATCATTTGTTTTAAGGTAACTGTGGCAACACTGAATTTTACTTCCTAAATATGCAAACACTTCAACATAATCGTTCCAGTTAGAGAGACTAACTGGAACCCATGTTAACCAGTTTGGGTAAAACAACAAACTAAACAATCAGGTGAATATTAGTGCATGATGATGTAATAAAAGATTGAAATGTTTCAGTTCTGTTTGTTAATGCATCACTTCATGATAAACGATAAATATTATGCTTTTGCTTAGCAGCTTCTGAGTCAGAGGACAAAGCGCTTTACACTACAGTGAATCATTCATCCGTTCACACACATTCACACGCTGGTGGTGATGAGCTACAGTGTAGCCACAGCTGTCCTGGGGCGCAGTAACATTACTTTAAAGGCGTGGGAAACTCGTTTAATCAGTACATTTGCAGTGGTCTCTGGTAGGAATGAATGCCTTGCGAGCTGTACTCAGGGCAAAAAAAATCCCAGAATTTCTCAAAACAGCACCGACACGTCTGCTGCCTCACAGAGTGGCGGCAGACGGCAGGATGTGGAGTCTTATTTCCTGATATTTGGACATCTCGCCTCTGATTGGATAAGAGCAACATGACTCTACCACTGACTTGCAATGTGGATGTTTTATCTCCACAAATAACACAAGCCTGGAGGAGTTTTCTGTGTGGTTGAGTTGCTAACGCTAACGGTTAGCTTCTACCAGTCGAGACGTTCTCTGCTCTCTCCTGGATGCTAAACCAACAACAGCCTTCCCCGTCGTGAGTCAAGAACGTTCAGTGACAGTGTGACGTAGATCTGTCAGACTTTTCTAATCCTAGAGTTTCACTGTCTATTTTCTATCAGCAGCTAATGCAGGAGATAGGTGTAGGAGACTATTTTCATGTTCAGCCTGCATGAAAAACTCAGAGTGACTAATTATAATAAAAAATAATAATTAAAAAATGTTTTTTCAGTGAACCACACCTTTAATCAAGTTATGTAGCTTTGACATAAAAATATGTGTATAAATAAAAAATAATACAAATATTAAAAGAAATATAGATAATCCTAGCCAACACATTATAATAATGACTCTTTGTCTAAAGAAATGTTTCTTTTAATGTAGCTGTCCTACAGTAAAAAAAAAAAAAAAGTGCATTAAGTCTCATTCTTGAATTTTAAACTGATTTGCACCTTGGCATTGACAATGGCTCTGAAGCTGGTGATTGTGGTCTCTGCGTTTTCCTCTTATATAAATGTACCCTAGTAGAGGCTGACAAATGGTGTTTCTGCAGAGCGGGCTGTTCTGGCTTGAGAGGTCAAGGGTTGCCAGGCATACCTTATTGCATGATGCCTGAAAGGGGGATTAGATGAGTAAGATATCACTCTGTTTTCTGGTCATGGCTGAACAAGGTCAACCCACTGCAGCCCTGAGGCCTGGGAGGAAAGGAGGAGGGGGTTGGGGAGGGTAAGGTGAGGGCAGGGGTGGCTTGGGGGACTATTGGGCTGACTCCTGATAGCCTCAGAGCTTTTTGGCCTTCCTACTCCACAGCAAACACACACTCAGGAAATTGGAGGTCTGGGCCTTCTATTTTTCTACACAAACGACCTCTTTATGCTTTTTGCTTCTATTTTTGCAGATTACTTTGACACACAGCAAAAACGCAAAATACAGTTTTAAAAGAATTATCATATGTGGTCTCTTGAGAAAAAAAAGCTGTTATATAGACTATAATTTAAAGTCTGCTGAGTTATTTTCCGGCATAGCTATAACATGCAAAACCTTCACCCTACTCAAACAACAGCAGAGCCAATCTATTTGTCTCGGGTGTGGGATGTCTGCACCCATTTATAGTTTTAAAGTTCAGGACATATAAATGACTATCATCCCTCTTCATATCTCTGCTTGCTGAAGCCTGTCTGAGAATCAGGGGCCCATGCAGACAGAGATCATGGCTTAAACAGACATGTGTGTGTGTGTGTGTGCATGCATGCTTGCATATGTGTGTGTGTCAGATATGATATAGCCGCTTGGTGCCTAATGGGCCTGGAAAAAGAGGTAAACGTGTCCTCGACCCTGTGAATTCCATTACATAAAAAAGTTGATTTGCAAGTTTGGATATGTTTAGAGCAAAACTGGAACATAACTTCACTCATATGCACTAAAGGACGCCCGCTGGACGAAAATAAACAAGCAATATGCTCTCTTAAGTGGTTACTAGACCATTAACATTCTGGTGTATTATCAGATAATCGACAAATGACACAGTAAGTGTTCTCATTTAGACCTTAAGATACAATCAACACCCAAGATGAATGTAACTTGGTATCCAGGTGTTAAACAGGAAGAAAAATAAACCCAGAGAGTAATTGCTGATATGTTCCTAATGTGCCCCCTCACCCTTACCTCCCCTGCCCTGTCCCCCCTGCTGATAGGCCACCCCTGATGGCTGTCACACCTGGTGTTGAAGACGGTAGGGTGTATTTTATCTGCACAGGGCCCAACGGGGGGCTATTCGTCTTCCTCCAGACTAGTGCTGGGAGGTCAGGGACAATCCCTCTGTTTATCCCCATGTCCATCAACACGGCACACATCCCTAGAGTTTCTTCTGCAGCTCCCCTGTGAAAGCGAGGAACACTTGCACTGCTGGGTTGCTATAAATTTGTTTTCTATGGCATTTAAAGCGCTTGACACTAGATTTAATTCATTTTACGACTTGAACATAACCCTTGAGGAACCTGAGATAAATCTCGATGTAAGTGCAACATTTTCTTGTGAAATGCACTTCTTGGTGTGAATACGTTTCTTTGCATTTGATAACTATTCTTAAAAATCATTATCTTGGCATTGTTTAGATGTAAAGTGCACCCGGTGGCCAGCAAAAGCACTCTATCTACTCTGCGTTGCACTACTGCTTCTGCCTGCACACGTGTGTCTGGGATTCTGGGATAGATCCCCTGGGCCAACAGACCACACATGTGGAGAATGTGAACTTACAACTCAAACTAGTTCTCTGATGACAAAAGAGAAAGAAAGTAGAAATTGTAGAGAGCAAATTGTATTTTTGCAATTTTACTTTTTTTTTTGGCTAAAATTTGGATGCACAAAGTTCTTCTGGTCTAGGCAGGACAAGAACGTTTTCACCATTTGCATCAGTATTGCACACAGATGAGGTAATGTCTTGGTTTAGCAGTTTTCAGCTGCATATCGAGTTATCTCCAGCCGCATATTTCTCTCCCAGCGAGCCATTTGCAGCTACATGATATAAATCTACCAAACGCAGACTTCACCGAACATTAATTAAACAATCTGTTATGTTTTTCAGTTTTTTTGAGCGGAACAAGGAGTGCTTCTTTGCATGTTCAAAGTGAGAGCGCCAGAAAACGAGCAAGAGGAAAAAGAGAATGAGTGAAACGGGGAAGGGAGGAGCGTGTGAGCGTATAGAAGCTGAAATTCGACTCACAAGCTTGCACTCTTGCCTCTCTCTCTGGGACTCCTCTACTTGGCTTCGACTTAATTGCATCCCCGATATAAACAAGGGGGTTAGTGTGAGAGCAGACCGGCAGCTGAGAGGCTCAAGCGGAGGGCCAGACTGGGGATTGAGTTCAGAGGGGAAGGTCTTAACGCAGAAACTGATATAAAATATGCAAGAGAGCGACGAAGACAGAGACATGAACATGGAATTAAAGACATAAAAAGAAACAATACCTCCTTAATTCAGCAGAGATAACACAATTAGAGTCATGACAAAAAATGTGGCGGCTCTTCACGTCACCTCGTGTTTTGTGTCAAAGTCAGCTTGGACGTGCGTATCAAGTGGTAAAGCTGCTCTGTAATGCCAGAACTGGGGCATCAGACGGTAGCCCTTCTGGCTCCAGCGTCGTCGGTGCTTCGCCTCAGAACATCTCTTTCACAGATACTCCCCACTGATCGATTAGTTCCAGCGCTCCCAAAGAGACAGCGAGGGATTGGATTCCATTAGAAGTGATCCCTGCTCGAGCAAATGCTGCTGAGTTGCACCTCTGGATTGAACTGCTAAACTAACACAATAACTAAGGCAATGGCCACATGCAGTGTGCTTTACAGTGGCTGTTTCATGTCCGTGCTTCATAAATGTCACGATGACCACAAGCTGTAACAACAAAACTCATTTATTTAGGGTGTATTACTGATGCATCACTAAACTGGGAAGACAGGTAGTCACAGAGTCAAATTGGTGCATGTGTGTGATTGTTAATTGTGCAGCTCTGGCCAGTAAAGCTGTCACTAGAGCTCTTTTGGAGTAAGCACACACTGATGTGGCGCTGTGCCACTTCTGTGTGAATTATCAAAGGGAAACAGCAGCAGCTTTACAAGAACGCCTTTTTTACGCTGATAAGACACAATCGATGAGTCTAAAGGTCTTTCCTCCTGAGTGTTGGGGTTTCTCTTACGTTAAAGTTTAAAAAATCGAGAGAAAACAGAAACATGTTAGAGTGATGACTATAGTGCAATTGTATGATGCACTCTGTATTTTCCTACCCACAGTTCTATATAATGTGGAATATAAAATTTCCCAGGAAACTGACGTGGTGTGCTGTTCAGGCCATGTTGTCATCTAAACTGGGATAAATTGTGTTTTGGGAAGTTGCCAAGGTGCAAAATACCCAATTTCTGCCACAGATATTTAGACAGCAATCATTTAGAAGGTCAAGCCAGTCTCAGCACTTCATTTATCATCTATTTTGTTCCCACCTCTGACAACTAAATGATGGCTGATGTTGTCTCCCATGATTTGTCTGCTGGGTAAAAAGACATGCATGTGTGTCCTGTGGCCGTGACCCTGCTGCTCATGTTCTGTAGGGGATATAGGACAAGTGACGTCTTTATGAAGTCATGGTTTAAAAAACTGACCAGGATGTGATCTGAGATCACTTCAGATGTAAATTATTCAAAAATTAGATTATATTAGATGACTTTTCATCAGGGTTTCCGTGACTCAGTGTCATCCATCCTTCCATTTTCTTCTGCTTATCCAGGGTCGGGTCATGGGGGCAGCAGCCTAAGCAGAGAGGCCCAGACTCCCCTCTCCCCAGCCACTTGGGGGATCGCTGAGTGCTCCCTGGCCAGCCGAGAAACATAGTTCCTCCAGCGTGTCCTGGGTCTTCCCTTAGGGTTCCTCCTGGTTGGTGTGCCCAGAACAACTCTCCAGGGAATCCAGATGCCTTAGCCACCTCAACTGGCTCCTCTTGATGTGGAGGAGCAGCGGATCTACTCCCGGCCCCTCCCAGATGTCTGAGCTTCTCACCCTATCTCTAAGAGAGAGCCCAGACACCGGAGAAAACTCATTTTTGCCACTTATTTCCGCAATCTTGTTCTTTTGGTCCCTACCCAAAGCTCCTGACCATAGATGAGGGGAACTTAGACTGACCAGTAAATCGAGAGCTCCACTTTTCAGCTCAGCTCTCTCTTCACCACGACGGACCGGTACAACACCCGCATCACTGTAGACGCAGCACCAATTAGACTATCTTGGTTTCCTTAGGTAAGAAACTTTTAACTAACTGGAATAATGAATTGAACTCAATTGGAATGTTCACTTTATAAAGTGCTTTAAGATGACTCTTGTGATAAATAAAGTGAATTGAAATGAAATGCATATTCTTGAACAGATGGTTTGAGTGCGTTTTATATTTCATGGTGGGAACGTGAAGCAGCAAATGATCAGTGGATCTCAATCTCAACGCATAACGAGCCACCAGGTCAAACAGGTAGGATGGTGCAAGACCGTTCAAGGCCTTTAAAACAAAGGTCCAAATCTTGAACTTCACCCTGAAGTTTATTGGTAGCCAATGGAGACACACCAGCACTGGGGGTGATGTGATCACGTCTAGAGGTGTTTGTCAGAAACCTGGCTGCTGCGTTTTGTACCACCTGAAGCCTGTTAAGAGCAGAGGCTGGTACGCTAAATAAGATGGAATTTGCGACTTGGAGTCATTCAGCTTCAGAAAATTGTCAGCCAGCCAATCCCTCACTTCCAAACATTGGTCCAGAAGTGAGAGAGCACCTGGTTTATTCAAAGCCAGGTAGATCATAGAGACGGTAGTCCAGGCCATATTTCCTCAGGATTGAACCCAAGGGGAGGATGTAAATGGAAAACAGGAGAGGCCCGAGCACAGATCCCTGCGGCACTCCCCAGTGGCACCACACTGACACTGTTTGACATTTTTGGCTTGTAAAATTCGTCTTTAAAGCCAAAAATATCAACACCTGGCAAAGAGCTTTATTTTCTCTTTATTGATATTACCCTTTATAAAAACATCTGCAGGTGAGCTATTAAATATGATCATTGTGGCGGAGATTGTTGCGTTTATTCATTGACAATTCTTGAATCTCTATTACATCGTATTTAATAAACTCCCAACCAGTAACGGTTTACCCAGAGCTGACCTCAGGTATATCCAGTCGGACACTGAGTGAGCAGCCACTCATTGGCCTTCATGTTCAGACAGTAGCATAAAATCACCCCATTAAAAGAAAGCTAAATATTGACAGAGGGTTTAGGTTTGCCGACTGGAAGTCAAATTTTAACACGTGTTAGCTGCATTTGAGGTATTTATTTAGAAACATTAATCAAGTATGGTATTTTCCATCTTGACCACAGTTTAAAAAAGAAAAAAAAACTTTTATCTTTATTTTTATTCTACTTTTTATCTTTTTGGAAGAGCAAACACTCCTGGCAGGTTGATTATTTTCCCCAAGTTCACTCACCTAACCCTCCTTTCAGCCAAATCACAATTTCTTTTATTTGATATCAGCTTTTCATCAAAACTCCTTTTATGTAACCCTCTAGCTCCCTAAACGGAGGTTTGAACCTCCCTACTAGTTCAAGAGCAAACAAAAATCCTGCACCCTCGCTGCAGAGGAGGAGACTTTCTGTTCATGGGAGTCTAATTGCTGAACTTTGCCACGGCCGAGTTTGCAGAGCTGAATGATTTGTCAAAATTCCTGTCTCTTGGTAATAAATTACCCAGACAACCGAGCCAGTTAAAACTTAAAGAAAAAAATCTAAACCGTGGCTCACGTCGACATTTCTGTTAGTCACAGCTTATTTTTTTAAAGGTGCGTTTGGGGAAAGGTTGCTTAACAACAGTAATGTTTTGACATTTCCAACCCTCGCTAATAAAATTACAATGAGCTGGCAAGGTAGCGGTGTCAGAAAGAATAAAGTAACGGTTTGACTCTATCTTTGTCCGACAGCGTAAAAATACAAAAGTCATCACAAGATGCAAACATTTTCACAAAGAAATAATTATATGTGGAACGTTTAGTTGCGATGGCCACCTGGATTGTGCTGCAGTGAATTAAGCTGCTCTGGAAAATTGTGGGAAAAGTGAGTGTGCTGTCCCGTCAGAAGCCAAAGAGAGTGTTTGTTTTGAGTTCTCCTTGCACTTGGACTGACCCAACTCTAAACCGACTTAGCTCAGCAACAGCACACTGGCTCGTAACAACTCTGCCGTTGCTCGTTTCCATTTTATTCATTCCGTATTTTGAGACTCAAAAGCCCTTCTAGAATTTTCATTTTCCCAGTTTATGATTTTGGCAAAGCACGGGTAGTAAATCTGCACTTAAGTGGGTTTTTATGGTAAATCCAAATTAATCAAATATTGTATTGCAGTACATTTTTACCAGCACATTTAACCCCAAATCAAGAGTAATAAAGGAAAAATTAATCAGAAGCTCCTTGGGAAAAGTATAAATGTGGGATTTGGGGAATCCATCTATTTTTTTCTAATGCAAATAAAGGTAAATTTGAGCACATATAGACAGAAAATACGTTCATACATTTAAAGCATGATCCTTTCAAAGATAGAAAACTAATAAAACATGAGATTTAAACAAAATATGGATGGAAATTGTCTCAAACTAAGCCTCCTCTTTAGATCGGGTTGCCTGCGTCTCATATGGTCTCTGGTGTATGTGCACCCTGCTGGGCTGAGCTGCAGGCCTTCAGATTTTCCACCCACAACAAACTGGGAGCCAAGATTCTTCACCCCCAAGTACCTCATGAGTGAGCCACTTTGTACTCGGGGCTCAAAATAGCATGCAGCTCCCAATTAAGGGGGAAGGAGCAAACACAGGTGTGGAATCCCTTACCTCCACCACCACCAGTGCTCCTGCCTCAGAATAAAGACACTCTTGTCCCAGAGAGCCTGACCAGGAAGGCCAGAGCTTTGCCAGGCTTTGAACTGCAGAGACCACTCAGCCTGCTCGGTGGCAGGAGTAAAAAAGACCTTTTAGAGGTGTGGAAATGAATCAGCCCACATCAATCATGCATTTCCACTTTTGAATTATTCAGCAGTAGCTGTTGCATGCTAACTCTTGCATGTTTCTGAGAGTGTAAAGATGCATCATTGTGTCTTTGTCCATTATTTGTCTTGGTACTTTTAAAATCAGGAGATTAAAAAATTGCAGGAGTTTGAATGAAGCCAAAAACCCTAGAATCGATGGAACAAATTTGGTGTAATGCATCCTCACAAGAGCGTGGAGGAGGTTTGGGGGCGACAAAGAGCAGAACTTTGAGGTGTCTGCTGCAGACAATGAGTGCTCTGTTGAGCTGATGGATTCTGTTAGTGGAGATCAGGTGGCCCCGTTTGCTTCCAGGTTCTAAGCCTCTCTCCTGCTGCTCTCCTTCTCTCTCCTCTGCAGGTTCTTTCATTTTCAAAGCAGGTTTCAAAGAAGAGCCTGACCAGGACTGTTCACTGATAAATTGTGAAATAAGTTGATTGAATTGATCAATTTTTTTAACAAATCCACACAGATTGATTCTGATCACTCACTCATTTATATTAGCACGCCGTGTTATGTGAAGGAAATAATCAGCAGCATGAAAATAGTCCGACGGCGGCACTGCTGGGTCTGTGTGTGTTGATGTTGAAACATGACGGAAACATCAGTCATCACTTACACTTGACTGAGTTAAATTAGACACTCTGGAGAATAAAACTGGAATAAAACGTTGACTGTCTCTTATATCGCTATTCCGTTTTACTCAAGTTCTGTCAGAAACATAGGTTTGGGGTTTTTCCTGATATTTGGAGAAATATTTCCCCCGCAGAAAGAATTCTCAGCACTTAGAGAATCAGGAATTAAGTCAATTATTTTGGTAACTTTTCAGAAGTGAAAGACAAAGCCCCCGAGTAAAATCCATTTTTACAGAACAAATAATGAGAGCAGATTCCGGATCTTAGACTCTGAGTTCAGTCTGGATTCAGAGGATCTGCGTAGTTGTGTGTGGCCCACACAGGAAATTAAGAAACCTCCGCAGCTTTAAGCATATTTGTGTCTGAATTAACTCGGAACACCGGATTTAAACTAAATTTAAACAGAGTGTGCTCGCTCTTAGTGGGCATGTGTGGTCATTTTGGATTTCATTTGGGTTAAAAGTTCAGAAAATAATAACTTTTAATAATTAAAAAAAATAAGTGTTATATTTTTACATTTGAGCTGGATAGATGTTATACATTTGCTGTAGTTCTTATCATAAAAAATGCATAAAAATAGACATAAATTCCACAAGCTCATGCAACTGGACCGCTAGTATAGAACAATCTGGTTCAAACCTCCAACCCTTTTATGTCCACAAGTGTGTGTGGCCTATAAGAGACCCAACAAAAACAAGACTTATTTACTTTAGGGAGAGACGCTGAAGACAGAACAGTGATACAGGATCAGCGAGTACATTAGTCTCCTCACTGCTGATACAGTACACGGCAGCCAGGGAGCGTCCATCCTCTCTGGGCATACATTTACACAGATGGTTCTTGTATCGCTGGATTAGCGAGCGTACTTCCTCAGTGAGTGAAAAAGCAAAAAGCTTTACCGAATTTATTATGTCTTAATTGAGCAGACCTACATCAGTGTATATTTGTGTGTGAACAAACCTGTTGTTGTTTTTAACGTCATTAAACAATTGTCTTTTTGAGCAGCTTACGAGGGGTTAGAAAGCAAACTCCTCATGTGGGTTCTCTCCAAAGTCAGATTCAATTCCCACATTTCTCTGATGTTTTTGGGAAAATCAAAGTAAGTGACCAGAACTGCCTTAAAACACTTAGATGATGATGATGATAATAATAATAATGTCTTTATTCTATTGCATCTTATGATAGACTTTTGCAATGCAATCTTCCAATGTTTCTAATGATAAACACATGATTTTTTTTTCTCTCAGCTTTTGAAATTTCTCTTTAGTTTAATCTTCCAGTTCCTCTACTGGTTTAGTTCTCCTGCATCATTCCATTTAGTTTCTGCTTTATAGAAAATTATCTTTTCACAATGTGCATTTTAATATTATCTTCATATAAAATAAAAATCAAAACACACATAATGAAATAAGCATTGGTTTATTTCATTCTGTGTGTTTTGATTTTATTTTTGGGAAACTCGCACTAAGTTCTTATCACCTTTTATAAAATAATAACAAAAAGAACTGTAGATGAATATAAGTTGGCAGTAAAACACATTTTTAATTAGCATCATCCAAAGAACTGGGAATGAATGAATGGATGGACTTAATTCCCACAGTGTGTAAATTCACATGTTAAGGCAACCCATACACAAAGAGAGTAAGAATAGAATGCAGGTAAAGACACACAGACAGCAGGATATTAGTGCAAACTGCAATAAAATAAATAAATACAATTATAAAGGGAGTTTACAAAAAAGAAAAGTGCACAAAAAGGATACAGACATACAAATATACATGCATACATACTGAGTATTGCACTGATTTAAACGTGTAACAGTTCAACTGTAGAATTGTGGCTTTTATAATTTAATTAGTGACATTTTTGGGGTATTTATTTTTTCTAAAAACAGATTGAGAGTGTATCCCTCAAGAAAATCTGTGGTTTAGAATAAGTTGAAATTTTAAACTTCTCATATTCTCGTGTGTCTGATGCATGCATAGCGTGAATAAATCTGCTAATCTGTGACGATGATAAATTAAAAGTAAAACCCTTAAAAGCAGCGCATATGTAAGAAAATCCAAAAATACCAGAAAGGAGTAAAGTTAAATGTATACAAGTCATTCTTCCATGTGGCAGTGTGTTAACAGCAGCGGTGCAGCAGCGAGGACTCTGCGTGCCCTCCAAGGTGAGCTCTGTCTCCACCAGGCCGAGGGGGACCATGGGAAAGCTCGCATACCGATTAATCACAGCTAATGAGCTGGAACCGTGTTGCCCGAACTGCCTTCCATGACCATCTAACCTCTCACACACAACACACACACATTCCCATGCACACACACACACTGTTAGACATAGACAGACGTGTGAAGGGCAGAATAACAAACAACATTTTCTTGTATGTTAGTTATAATTTTCCATTTTCAGATGTTCAAGAGATTAAATTTTTGCTTATTTCTTTTTAGATACAACAAATGTCAACGTAATTATCCCCTACTCTCTTTCTGTTCATAATGCAGATTAGTAGAGATGCAAATGTTTTAATTATCAACACTGTGAAGTGCTCTTTTCAGTTTTCTACACATTTCAGTGACATTCTGGCGAGAATGGAAAAAAGAATCTTGTCTGCCAAATTTCTTTCTACGAAAATGTCAAAAATGCAAGCTCACGATTGTTTGTTCGCTCCTCTTGGCATTGAAAGGACCCTCGCGACCGCTGGGTTGTAATGAGCAAAGTTTAAACAAACACAAAAGCAGAGCGATGAATGAAAGAAGGAGGAAAAGAGAAATAAGTGAAGTCATGTAGAAAGTGGCGAATGACAAACCTGATGTCAATAAATACTCTGAGCATATTCTGAGCGCTGCAAGGCTAGCTGCGTTAAAATGATACCATATTTGTGGCCGAGAGCTAAACCTGTTCACAATATTCTCTTTGTTTTCTCTTCTTCAGCTCATATTCTTAGCCGAATATCTATAAAAAAGTGTTTTAAACCCCTGTAGGACCTTACACGGTGCAGCTGTTATCATTTTATGTTGCATGTAGCCAACTGTACAAAATGTGGTTTCTTGACCTCATTCTTGCTACTGAAGAAGCTACAGCTGTGCGCCTCTGACTGTAACAGTAATCCTTGTGGCACATATATCTTAACTGACCCTCGCGAGTGCACATTTCTGTTATGATTCCTGGAGCCACTTATCTTTAGACCGGCCTCCGGAGTACCCTGTCCTTGTACGCCGGCAGGTGATGCAACTGTGAACTGCCATTTAAATTCTTATCGCTCATAAGAAATGATCTATGCGATTAATGTCTAGAGAGAGAGATTTAGTTGTTCATGTGTCACAAAGAGCTATCAATCTTTGTGTCGGTGAAGAATGAACACCACAAAACAGTTTCATAAAAACTGATGCACCATGGGCATGCACTCCTGCAGATTCTCCCAAAACACACCTGTCTTTAGTTTTAGAAGCACAGAATGGAAACCTGAGCAAGCGGTGTCTGTCAGAAACTTGTGGCTTGGATGCTTGTGTGCATGTGTCACCAAAATAACGACGGGTTAAGTCAAATCCACCCGCTGATGATGGCACAGGTCCCATCTATTGTCAGGAGCTGAATGATTGTTTAATTATTAAGATTTTATTTGAGGGTGCTTTAAAGTGAACGTGTTAACTCAATATCAAATAAACGTTAAACATATCTCAGGTCCGTTTTGTTATTCCCAAACCGACCCGTGCTGTTTGTTCCGCTGGTGTGTGAAAAAAGAAGAAAGGCGCGACCTCCTTGGTGTGTTTCTAATATCTCTTCAAAAATCCCTGGCGGGAAGGATCATCTTGGGTGTTCCAGGGTGGACTTTGGTGTTATTGTATTTGATGGCTTCGCAGCCCAGAAAACAAGGAGGAGAGGACGAGAGCGGGAATAAGAGAGGTGTGTGACTCGTACAGCTGAGTGTGGAGTTCAAGCCTGACCTGAGGGGAAGAAAAGCCCCCTCTGGCTCAGGGTAAGATCTAAGTTGCCCTTTCTCTTCTTCTCTCACTCTCCTTTTTCTCCTTCTTGGTGGGGAGGAGGAATGAAGGTAATGAAGCCTAAGTGAGCCTGGTGTCTGGTAATGTAATATACACAAAGCCCTTGTCAGGTCTGGATCCAATAATGTGTCATTTACCACGTCTGGAACAGATTGGCCCAGATGATCGGAATGAACCTTTGCCCGGGTGATGAGTACACAGCATCCCTCGGCCCCAGGGCCTTACAAGCCCGACCCTCACCTCACCCAGGCTCCCCTGCACCTTCCATACACCTCCTCTTCCTTTGTAAATGCTACTGCATGCTTCAGATTAGTGCAAACAACAATGGCTTTATGTCAGATGTGGGACTCTTTTTTATTATTATTTATTTTCATTAAGTAGTTGACCTGTGTGGGTTATAATAAAAGTGTTTAGGAACTTAAAAAGTTATTTTCTGATGTATTTTCTCAGCAGCATTAATATATGAATTCATGTAATAAAATATTATTTATTGTTTTGCAGACACAGCTTTACAAGTCTTGTTTCCAACTGCCAAATCGGACCCATTTCCATTAGCAGTTATGTAAAGCAACTTGAAATTCAAGTTAAAAGTGTCTCTTAAGATGAGAACTTGAATAAAGAACAAACTATTCACTCAGTTAATATTGTTTTTTGAAAAATAAACTGAACATGCAACAAAAACTTTATAATTACAATAAAACTATTTTAATTTTAATAATTCTATTAATGCACGTGGAAAATAGTGCAGCTGCATTTTAATTGTGGTTGACAAAATAAAACAAGATCGATTTTTCATTGCATGCAAAAGACGTGCATGGTCATCCCACTGTGGGGTATTTATTATAGATATTGATTATATTTAATATAAATAAACATTCTTGTGTTCCATATCCAACCATTTAGGATGGACTGTTTTAGCATCGCACCAGTGTGTACCTGAGGGACAAAGTGTTGCAGCACAGCAGCAATTACAACTCGAGGGTGAAAAGTAGAAGTAAAGGAAGTGTATGTGTGCAAATTCATCATGTCTTCCTGGTTGCCTTGAGGCCCACACAGAAAGACCCCGGAGGGCTGTGAAAGAAGAGCAAAAAGATAGCAAGACCATGCATCACTGTAGAATATAATATTTAAATAATTAGATTATTGCATTTAAAGAATTTCTTGAGTCCGTGAGAGAAGAAAAAACGGTTAACAGATAGGCTAACATAATAATAAAAAAAAACACTTTACAGCTCTCTTTTCTCCTATTACATCCTGCAGACGTGTAATGGTGTCCTCACCCAGGTGGAGTCGTTCTGCAGCTCCTCAGGAGGACTTCAGCTGCCCTTTGCAGCACCGGCTCTGATTTAGTACTGTTAATAAACATGATGTAGTGCTTACAGTGATTACTAAGACAGGAATGTTTCATTTTTTTCATACTTGCACAGTTTCACGTTTGCATGTGGCGCAGCAGAGCTAGAAAAAAGAGGAAAGTATGGTCCCATATGTTTTATTTCAGACTGTTTATGCTCTGATTGTTTAAACAGAGAACACAGACAAATTCCTCTTGAGCAGGGTTCGGACTGTAAAATGCCACCAGAATTATTGCAGTGGTTGTGATTGTGACCTGCTGCTTTATGAGGCAAAACGTTCATCTCATCAGTGTTCTCATATATTAAATGCATCTAATATATTTGGAATTATTCTAAAGTTCCTATATTTTGCATTTCGTGTAATAATGATGTTAAGTTAATGACACAAATACAATTTCTTGTCTAAAACCTGACACGTGACGTTTTGTTTCATTAGGAAAAAGCTAAATGTTGGCCATAGATGTGGATAAAATTGGAATAAATCAATTCTATTTCAATCCAATAGTCTAAATTTATAATGAAACAGTTTCTAATCTGATCCTGTGAGACTCTGGTTGGCCCAAATCTTCTGGTGCCACGCTCCCGACTCGGCGCTCCCATCCACAGCTGGCTCTTATTACAAACTCATACAGTAGCCATTCTTCTCACACACCCTCCCTCTCTGTTTGGTGACGCTTATTAAAAAGTAACACACTGGTCTGGAAGTTTGTTACAGATTTATGTATCACAGGTGGTACCTTTAAAAAGCATGCAGTCGTTAACAAATGCAAAAGTCTGAGAATGACAGAAAGAGAAGAACATTTTTCTCCTTTATTTCTTTTCAATTGCCGGTTTAGAGAATAATGCACACAACTGATTTTTAACATTTATAGCTGAATTTGAAGGTCTAATTGTGCAAAGATGTATGAAACCCTTAATAGAATAAGAATAAACCAACATATTTATGTTTTTGAAGTATACAAAGTGTAAGCTAGATTAATTATTTAAAATGATTTTGTTTTCTATGTGCAATTTTTCCACATTCTAGACCAGTTCTGAGTTTTTTCAATGATTTAAAGGGACACTTGGCAGTTTTGGCTTGTTTTTAGCACCCCCTAGTGTTTGTTAGCGAAAGCAAATGTAAAACTTATCTCCTCGCTGTGCGTTCGTCTTTTTAACACCTTAATCTAACTGCTGAAATGTCTCCTCAGCCTTCATTAGTGTCTACAGGAGCGGTTCATCACTAAATCAAACAAATCAGCTGTGTTCATGACTTAAAACATGCTGGAAGCAGATTGCAGCACCAGGTATATCAGCTCCTTTTTCTAAGTCCAGCAGGGAGCGGCCCGCTACTCTGAAGTTGCAAGTGCGGAATTCTGGTCGCAGAGGGCGGTGCGGTCTGAGTGACATTTCATTAACCCTGTAAAAGGTCATTTTAGCACATACTGGCTCAAGAAAATGATTTTAAAATATGAAAAAGTTGCATAGTATGACTTTAAATAACAGAGAAACGGGTTAAAGTTAGAAATTAGATGCACTGTGTCTTTATCTGAAACTACTGTGACATAAATGCACAAAATACTGCAACATAATGTTATACGTGTAAAAAAATAACATACAGAAGCATTCTTGTTCTTTTTATTTAGATTTTATTACACTGCAGTGTTTGGAGGAATAAGAAGAAAGCAGACTTTACACATTGGAGTAGAATTGTGTGTATTCAGAACGGCTCTGACTGGTACCTGGTGAGTCTGGTGCTTGTCTGTCAACACCAGATAGACCGGGAGTGTGACGCCGTGTGCCGGCGCACCGTTTCACCCAGAGTCTGTGACTGCTGCCAGCACACGGGGGTGGATCACACCCCTACCCAGAGGAGCCTAACAGGGACCCGACCGTGCCTCTGACTGATTCCTGGCTTAAGCATGGACACATGCAATGAACAAAGAGCAATCTCTTCCAACATATATAACATGTGACCAAAGGTGATGAGTTCACAGACTGAGCTTTCAGGATAGTCTCCTGCTATCCTCTTCAAGTTTCACAGGCTGTCCCTCCTCTGATGTGTCCCTCCCTGTGCCCCAGTCTCGACTCCTCACTTTGTCTTCATGCTCAGCTGCACCTCTCTGGTTACGTGGCACCACACCTCCTGGTTGTTATCCCCTCAGCCTCCCTCCTCAGCCTGTCTCCCCCACCCAGTCCTGCTGAGGGGTGACACCTGATGCCTTTAATGTGGCCTTGGCCCATGTTCCTCCAGTCTGTCGGACTCATCCAAGAGCAGCGGGTCCCAGCTCCACCCTGCGTGATTGATGGCGAGCGTGCCCTCTCCTCTCACCCTCCGCGCCCCACCCCCGGTTCGGCGGACAGCATAGCATTTCATGAGCTCATCTGCGTGGCGCCCAGGAGCTGCACCTCACATG
>SSNS01000405.1:35852-65649 GCA_006937985.1 Aphyosemion australe | reverse complement strand
CAGGCACCGCTCGTGTCTTGCCTTGTACGACTCCCTGGGTGACACAAAACACATGTGACCTCCATTTACCCAGCATGCAACCTCGTGCACATGATCCCTTTGGTACAGTATCATCACCGCCTCTGAGAGACCACCTGACTGTGACATTTCCATCCAGATCTGCTCATGTTCACGTGACTTTAAAGCACATTTTTTTGTTCAGCAGTCTCATTTTATTCTTGCACAATCCAAACATAAAAAAACTGAAGTTTAAGAACTGAATTTACCAGAATATTCTATAAAATCCTTCACTTCTGTGCAATTTAATAGAAATTTCATGTTTATTTATTGGTTCACTGCTTAGATTTTGAATCTAGAGTTCAGCAGAGGTGCAGAACGAACCGACTCCTTGATGTTTAAAAAAGTGAACCAAAATTAACATATCAGGTCTTTAAACTATGATACTAATACTTTTCTTCTATTTAGTCTCACGTTGATAAATCATACTTAAACTCCTCCACTTTTTAAGTATCTCGGGGTCTTGTTCATGAGTGAGGGAAAGATGGAGCAGGAGATCGATAGGCGGATTGGTGCCGCGTCTGCAGTGATGCAGGCGTTGAACCGGTCAGTCGTGGTGAAGAGAGAGCTGAGCTCCATTTATCGGCCGATCTACAGCACGTTCCTACCCTCACCTATGGTCAGAAGCTTTGGGTAGTGACTGAAAGAATGAGATCACGGATACAAGCGGCCGAAATGAGTTTTCTCCTCAGGGTGTCTGGGCTCTCCCTTAGAGATAGGGTGAGAAGCTCAGTCATCTGGGAGGGGCTCGGAGAAGTACATTTGCTTTATTAATACATTATTTTGATTAGAAGTGAATCACTGTTCTAAAAGTTTAAATACAGATTTTAACAATCTTGCATAACAACTGAGTCTCATGCATATGCCTTGCATGGCTGCTGTTGTTCATCCATCCTTTAATCCAGCCTCACCTCACCCTCTCCCTGGAAACCACGAGTGGCCTGTCTTTCTCTGCATGTGGGGACATTCCAAGGAAAAAGGAATCTGAGGACACCGATCACCTAATCTCTCCAACCGAGTCAGCACCTGTTGGGACGCCACTACGCCGAAGGGAAAAATCCAGATCAGCAGCGGCTTCGAGAGGACTCGATACTCATTTTGGTGGATCAGCTAGCAGCTGATGGTGGGATCCAGTTGAAACAGACAAGATAAATTATGGGATTTATTAAAAACTTTCGGAAGATGTAACCCTAATATTTAACTTTAAAAATATTCTATAAATTTTAAAATGAGCTTTTTCTTCTAGCTTAAGTTATGAATATGTATATAAATTAAGTTCCTCTAAACATTAAAGAAAACTCTCTATACTCTGCTGTCTGACAGCCCTGACCGACCGCCATTCACATCGCTCACCCAGCTGTTGGAGAGCTGATCATGTGCTGAGCGGGACCCTAAGAGATGGTGAGCAGGGACATAAATCACAGAGGAGGACGACGCAGTTGCCGTTGGTGTCAAGCTGTGATGAAGATGTTGGGATTTTTGCCATAGCTGCTCTGGAGGACTTGTTATAAGACATGTTGCTGTTATTATTCTGTTTGCACGTGAGGTCTGTCAGTGATAAATCGCTTACTGTCTATTAACAGTTCTGGTAACAATAATCCATTAAAGCTGACCAATAAATAAAAGCTTATAAAAAGCCCCAGCCTTTTAAAGATTTAGCAAAAATTGCATTTCTTCTTTATTTTTGCAGGCTACAGTTGCTTTGATCCGGACTGGTCTTGAGGTGAGATTGCTAATGTGTCCAGAGGACGTCTACTTTTCCCTCTTGTCCAAGGTTATTTAATCCAAACCAACCATTCCTATAAATGTCTCAAATCCCTTACAGCACGGGCTTTAATGCCTGACACAGGAACGCTGCTTTGCATGTAGCCTGATTATTATCTGCTACATAAATTGCTAGCAGCTGGGCTATTCGCGGCTGATGGTCTCATTGTTTATGTATTGTAAATGTTGGAATGTGGACAGTTACCACTTTCACTTTCTCACAAAAAAACTTTGATACAGTTTACATAAATGATTCTCCTCGAAATCCTGCTTTTAAGGGTTTTACAAGCCGAGGGTACAAGCTGATAAGGAATTTGCTTCCCATTCTGTGCGGTTCTCTGGTAGCAAGGACAAACAAAAAATGAAATTATATGACCACATTTTATTTTAAAAAGTGCCATTTAGGTGTTTAAAAGGTTCTGTGCAGAAATTTTTTTTTTTATTTCAGCATTTGACTGACTTTAGAAACTAAACTGGCTTTGCTGAAACGCTCCAACATAAATCAAATATTAAACAATTTAAATTACATTGCATCTTCTATTCATTCATTAGGATGTAAGTTACCAAGAACGTAATCAGCACAAATCATGTTTCCCTTCTCCAGATGAAAAGACGCAAGAAATTAAATGTATGTGTGGAAAAATTATTTTAACTTCATGCATTCCATGTTTTTGGACACGTGGCTTAAAGCAGATAAAGGATGCTGAGTTTGGAGAAACCTTGATTTATCTCTTTTCAATTTTGTTTTATTTTTATTCTCTTATTTTGTCTTGTTTGCTTTGACTTTTTTGCTTTTCACCCTGCAGGTGCTTAATGTTTGAAATAAATTATAAATGAAATAATATTATAAAGAAAATAAAACAAATGTCCTTTTCTTAGTCATGAATGTTCATTTTCACTGTCAGAAACCTAAGAAGAAACTTTTTTCAGTCTGATATTTTGTATTTATTATTCATAATTACAATATTAGCAATATTTTTTATGTTGCTATTTATTATCGAAACTGCTACCGCTTTTCAAACATAGAGCTAATTAGCAATCCTTGGCTTACTGTGTTTACAATATCATTGTGTATACTACATGAATATCACTGGGCACATATGTCTGTAAAAAAAAACAACAACAAAAATATTTTTGTTTACATAGTCTTATGCTCTGTTCTTATGTCCTGTGTAAAGTCTTGGGCGGACCACCCGCAATTTTGATGCTCCTGAAGCAACTACAATAAAGTCTATTCTATTCTATTCTATTCTATTCTATTCTATTCTATTCTATTCTACTACAATTATTAAACAATGTATGCAATGGGGTATCTAATCACTTATAACTCATTCAGGAATGGCCGGCTATGACTTCTGGTATTGATATTATTAACTCATTCACTGCCATTGACGACTTTAGTCAGAACGAGCCCCCGCACCGTGAGAACAAACATCACGTGTCTAAAGCGGATCTTCATCCGTGTATGTCACACATCACGTGATCAGGAAGCGGAGAATCAATTAATTAGGAGATCTTTTTGGGACGCTGCTGTGACAAAAAGCGATGCGCCAACCGGAAATGCTTCTGCAGCAGCGCTTGGGCACCAGATTGTGAAAGAACGGATAACGTTAGAATTACGGCGATTCTTCCTGATGTAAGAAGTGAGTCTACTCTTTCTTTTGGTAGTTTTGGCGTTTACATGATCATAGAGCACAATGTTCTGTGACTCTTTAAAAAAACAGTAAAAACGCTCAAAAACGCTGGCAGTCAGGGGCTTTCTGATCAGAAAACGGGTGGCAGTGAATGAGTTCATGTTGAGGTCCGTAGAGTCCGAACGTTTTTCTTCTTGCAGTTCCCCAGCTCCTTATCCAACCTTCTCAGCAGTCAGCATTCAAACAGCATTTCTGCAAGAAATGCAATTTATCTCGTTAAGGTTCTGCTGTCTTACAGTTACTCAAATGGGGCCCACATTGTACCTTTTGCAGAAACTTTCACCATATTGACTCAACATTTTTTTAGTGCAAATGCACATTTTCATGATATCCAGGCAAAAGAAATAATCAAAACAGCTCTTGTTTTGATCGCTATGGTTGCTTGACATGGTACAACAGTTCTGAGGTGGAGCGTTTACCAAGTGACAAAATCTAGAAATAGGCTCAAAGTAAATTCTGAGATATTTGACAATTAGTTCAGCTGCAGTGGCACTTGATCTGATGTAACACACTTTAATCATTTTTATCAGGACATAAAACCTCTATATGTGACACTAGGGTTTTTTATTTTTACAAATATGCTGTTCTGAATGCTTCATTTGTGAACAAGACTCTAGTTATGTAGGACAAGTACAGAGAGTTGAACTACACTGAAAGGAGTCAACTTGTCCATTTTGTCAAAGGCTGCTGAGCACCTTGCGAGTGGTCGAACAGTTTAACCTGTAATTACTACAATTAAAATAATACTCACATTAACAAAGAATTGCTTCCACATGTTCTTTCACATGCACAAAAGAAGAAAAACCCAAACACATGGTACAATCTGGACTCAAAAAATCTGGCACTGGTGCATGGCATGTCAAATCTGAATTAATTTCACTCTGAAATGAGTAAGTGTATCTGGTTTTATAATAATATACACCAGCAAGAACTCCCTTTAAATGTGAATGAGGGACACTTTGAAGTGTCTTAACTTCCAGGAACATCATTTGCAGTTCTTTCGTCATTCGTAGCCACATTTCTTGTTGATGCACTCTCATGCTGCATGGAGGATATTTCCCGTGTTCATCATTTGGCACGACAACAAAGCCTGAAAGCAGTAAAATGTCTCAGAGTGCAGCGAGGATTCAGAAATCTGCCTAAAAACTGCATGACTACAAGATCAAGGAAGGGAGTAGAAGACAAGTTAGGGTGTGAAAACATTACAGAAACCATGTGAGGACAGAAAGTGGATTTAGGAGCTGCAGTGATTGATTATTTCCATCCTAATCTTTCAGGCTGAAGTGGTCTCTCAGGACGCCGAGTGAAGCACAATGCATGAGGTAAATACAGTAAATATTGCACATACCACCCTGACATCTCACAACCTCTCTTGCAAAGATAATCACAGGAGCTGACATCAAAGTCAAAAGTGCACCGCCAAAATCAAAATGTCAGCCATATGGCCTATAAAAATCACCGGACCCCTGACTCCTGGGATGAAGAGAAACAAAAGAGACTCCAAAGTCAACACAATTTTCTCTCCTTCGTCAAGAAAAAAAATGCTCCCTCGTAGGTTTTGTCCTTTTTCTGCTTATAAACCAGAGAACACGGCTAAAGAGACCTTTGGGTTTTTGTTTTTAACTCCTGGCAGTAATAATCTCATGTCCAGTAAGTGCCCTCCCAGTGCAGAAGTGATGTAGAGGCCTGTTTTGCTGATGAGTGTGAGGGAGGGATCACAGGAGTCCTGTGGATAAAATCGCAACGCTGACCCTGGACCATCCGTGATTGATGTCAAATGTGACCATGAAACTCAATAGGGGATGTTGTACTTTTGATTTTATTGGCCACCATGTCAGTCTGCTGGCTGTCTGTGGTAAGAAGGCTCTGCGCGCGCGCGCGCGTGTGTGTGTGTGTGTGTGTGTGTGTGTGTGTGAGGAACTGTGTAATGATACATCAGGGTTTGGTAAATGAAATCTTAGCCTATTTGTAGAGATAATAATAAACAGAACCAGCACCTCATGACTGTCACCCAACCACAATAATACAGAAGATTGTACCCTGGGTAGCTTTATGTGTTGATAAGGATATGACCTAATATTACTGAAATTGTACAGGATGTTTTTTTCTTTCTTAAAGCAAAGACACGTGTGTAATTCACTATGAAAAACCAGCATAAGTGATGTTTTTTCCTATAAATTGTTGCATGTTTTAACAGAATTAAGTACATTTGAGACATGTTCAAAACAAACTGTGGTCTTCCAGAAAAATGTATGCAAAATATTATTTTAGTTCCATAATTATAAAAGTTGTGATGCTTATTCTATTTATTCATATACATATAATAATTGCAGGTGTGACAGCAGGATATAATTTGGTTGATCTGTATGTAGGGCTGCATGGCACCATAGTTGGTCGCACTGTCGCCTTGCAGCAAGAAGGTTGCCCGTTTGAATCCCAGCTGAGGCCTTTCTGTATGGAATTTCTCAATGCATGTGTGGGTTTTCTCCTCCAGTTTCTTCCCACAGGCCAAAAAACAAACATGTTAGGTTTAATTCTAGTCACTCTGAATAAAAGTGTCTCCAGAATGAAAAAACACAGGAAAGCACAAAGCTTTGATGCAGGTTTATGTTTTATAACCCCACAAAATGATGCATATTTGCTATACAATACTCCAAACACAAAAATAAATAGCAATAATACTTATTTAATTTACACAATAGATTCTTTTTAATATATTTTTAACTCCTTGGGGCGTGGAGGGGTAGATGAGGCTTTTATGCCCAGCGCATCATGAAATTTATACAAATTATTTAGATTAAATAAGTTTTCTTCTTCCCACTCTTTTTCAGGCACACAGTATTATTGTTCTTTAATTGGTATATTGGTTATTATTATTATAATTATTAATAATAATAAGTTGAGTCCAGGTTTATATTCAACAGTTGTAGAAAAATCAGCTGTTTAATCTCATTTCTGGGATCCAGAGTATAAAATCAAGTTTACACAGTTTCCTCTTCCTGCTACCCAAGAGTCCATGTCTGCAAAGATAAGCTTGTTAAAATCTAGTCACTGTGTTATGTTTGTTGACCAGCGAGTGAGCCACAGTGAGTGGGTGGTTTAAGCAACAGGACCAACAATCTTTGACTCAAACTGGGAGGGTTTCAGACAATTAAAAGAGAAAAACAGTTCTGCTTTTAGATGAATGTTTTAGTTCATCGTAGAGACTGAATCTCTAGAATCATCTCTGGAGGCAAACCTATACACACACACGAGCATAAATCCACATAAATACACTCGTTGGACAAATATCGTGACATTCAGACGTAAACGTTTCTGTGTTTCTTTGAGAAATGATGATAATTTTACATGATTTATCTTTTCGGGACAGGAGGTTACTGCAGTACTGAGTCTGAAATTAATGTTATGCAGCAGAGTTTGTCTCGTGTGCATTTGTGTGGGATTATCACAGAGGTGTAGGTGAAGGCAGCACTGTGGAAGACCTCAGAGTCACTGAAAAGAAGCAGATGTACGCCACATTATTTACAAATGTGGACACTGAAAAAGGAGAAATATCTGCCGGTTTGCCCTAAATTTGTAAAGGCACCCATCAAAATTAAAAAAAAATCATTTTAAACTATCAAACTGGGAATAATAAGACCCATGAACTAATAAAGAAACAATGTCCGCCTCAATCGATGAGCAATAGCAGCTGCACTCAGAGAAGATGTGCTGCTGTGGGTCAGTTTTCGGAAAGATGATTACAGAAGCTGTGCAGAAAGCCTTCAGTATTAACTTTTTAATAATCACTTCAGGGGAGGCCAGCAGGGCCAGGTCACACAAGGGGGAGAGAATCTGGGCGTATGGATACGACTGAATGTTTAAACAATATTTTGGGATTGGATAAAAGCTTCTAGAGCAGGGCTATTCAATTATGGTCCTAGAGGGCCACCATCCCTCCTGTTTTTGCTGTTTCCCTGCTCCAGCACACCTGATTCAATGATTGAATCACCCATTTATTCAGACCAGGTGTGCTGGAAACATAGATTACATGCAGGAAGTGGGCTTTGGGAGTCAGAACTGAACGGTCCTGCTCTAGAGCCAATAAGATGGACATGATGATGGAAATTTGAATTATTTTTAGGTGATTTAAACAACTGTTTCTGTTGAACCTCCCAACAATCTGAGCTAAAACTAACATAAGGCACCCAAACAGTTCAGATCACAATCTAATAAGCTGGAACTTTATCATCGTTCTGCAGAAACGCTGACTTTCTGTGCACACAAACACATTTTTTTGATTTAGCGTTTGATGCTCCAATAATGCATAAAAAGGTGATAAATATCTCTGAGAATGAAACAAATCAAAACAAAAAAAAGGTAAGAAACCATTCCAGAAATTCCCCAAACCTGCAGTTTAATTAATGTCCAGCAGGGGCAGAGCTGAGTTCTCACTCAAGCACACACACGAAGGGTCCCATTACTGTTAATAATGTAAAAAAAATAATAATAGTGATACAGTAAAGTTTGTCGTACACAAAAAAAGTTCCTTGCCACCTGGTAATAAATGAAAAATAGTCGTGTGCAAAAGTTACATTAACTTATAATTTAAGCAAATGAAGTGTAAAGAGTGCTAGCTTGTTGTCTTGGTATAATCCAGGCAAGCAAAGCTAACTTAATTCAGTACAGATGTTATTTTTGAGCCAAAACAATTCAATGGCTCTTTATAATGTATTTTCCGATCCTTAAAGGGAATCAAACGTTGATCTGCCTTGTTAGCATACAGTCTTTTCACAAAAACACGACCTGCTAGAGAGAAAGAGAGAGATAAACAGAGAAGAAAGAGAGCAGGCGAGAGTATAACTGTGTTTAAGGGAACTGGGGAGGCGTAATTTAAACAGGAGACGGTTGTTGCACAGACAGGAAATGAGAAGAAGTCTAGTTCCTGAACTGGATGGTTCAGACCCAGACCGGTATCAGAAAGAGGAGACTTATGCAGCATTGGTTAGGGTAACAGTAAGGTCATAGAGAACAGCATTTCCTCTTCTGATCATTGGGAGAGCTTGTCAGCACTGGTATCTCAATTCCCACATCCCTCTCAAATCATTTCAATGGGTTGGATTCAAACTCTGAAATTCAGGCCGGAGCTGAATAAGACCTCCTGTTGCTGCGCCTGTTTATGAGCTGGGCTCCGCTCTTATACGCTCACTGCTTTGATTTGAAGGTTTTGGGCAGGTTCATCCGATGGAAGGAAGTTGAGCTGAAAAGGCACAATATTACATCAAAAAAACAGGATCAAAATATGCTGGAGACCGGTCTGAAAATGCCCCATGTGACTTTTTTTGAGTCTGCGGTTTTGATTTAAAACAGACACATAATACCGTAGTCATAACCCCACTCTACCCAACCATTCTCATGTCAGTGCGCTGGACGTGCAGGCCAGCCTAAGCTGTTCTGGACTGTGTAACACCCAGCCATCTTGTGAGATCTCACTGCTCAGCCTCATGGAGCACCGCGGTCCAGTGCCAGTTCGCCAGATTACTGCCCCTAATCAATCTGATTAGGCTGAGAGGGTGGACACCTAAGCTCACATCTGGACTGCATGCTCTAAGTCTCCAAAGTTTAGTCTGACAGCAACAAAGCCAAAGCATTCAGCTCTGCAGGAAGCTGATTGCTCAATAGCGTTGGTAGCAAAAGCCTTTGTGCACTGGGTGTTCAGATCAAGCAGCTGGACAATGGAGATGTAGAGTTAAAGCTGCATTATGTCATGTTTTTGTTCAAATAAAACCCTTTTTTAAAGCCATACTGTACAACTTTTTCATATTTTTAAATCATGTTCTTGAGCCACTGTGTGCTAAAATGACCCTTTCCAGGGTTAATGAAATGTCACTCAGACTCCCACCGCCCTCTGTGGCCAGACTACCGCACTTGCAACTTCAGAGTGGCGATCCGCTCCTGTAGACACTAATAAAGGCTGAGGACATTTCAGCAGTTAGATTAAAGTGTTAAGAAGACAAATGCACAGCGAGGAGATAAGTTTCACTTTTGCTTTGACCAACGGAACACTAGGGGGTGCTAAAAGCAAGTCAAAACTGCCAAGTGTTCTTTTAAATCTATATCCAGTAATTTCATCTGACAATTTGATTTGATCTAGTACTTTTTGCTGCAATTGCATGTAGAGGTAGTAATTACTTTTATTTTGAAAGGGTTCGGGCTGGTACCACCTTGTTAAAGTGTGTGACGTATGCATGTTCACAAGGAGGACGTGTTCTCCTTCAGTTAGCCGCCAGATAAGCTAAGCTAGTGGCTGGAAACGTATATTTGAAGATTAATCTCCAATGCTCCCCCCCTGCTAACCCACGACTATCATCAGACCCTCCTTCCACCCCCCCCCCCCCCCATTTATTTATAATAATTAAAATAAAATTATTTATAATAATTATAAATAAATAGGTAAATAATTAGATAAATAATAATAAATAGGTTTGAACTTCACAGAAGTGTGCATTTTCCTGACTGCAGTTCCTTTAACGGCCACATGGTGCACTCTCTGCACTACCATCTGCAAACTACACAGTACAGCTTTAATGCAGCTTATGCAATTAATGGAGGAGATGTTTTGCATGCATTACATTTAAATAGTCATAATAAAGCTTTGTTGTAACAAATGACCAGATAGTATGGAAAATAGGGTATATAAAGCCTGAAGACAATAATTACAATCCCAGTTTGGCTGTTCCAATGAATTTATTTCTTCAGTAATATTCCTCTGAGCTCATTTCACTAATGCTCTAATGGCTAGACCACACATTTCAACCCTTGTGGTCCTTTTCACTTTCTCCGCTCACAGGCAAAAATAACAGGCCCATAAGTCATTCCAGGCCTCCTTTTTTAAACAGGTGTCACTTTGGTGATAAAAAATGACATCTTAATTCAGAGGCGAGATGCTTTGTCAGGGCAGATTAACACATCATCAGAGGCGATTTATTTTTATTGTGCCAGCATCATTTGGGTGGAGGTCAGGCATGTCAGTAGTTCTGGCCTCGGCTTGTCTCAGGGGAACGTCCGAGTGACACATTCAGCCTTGATGTCTTTGGGAGAAAGGAGGGGGGCTCTGACAGGAGATCCACGCTGGATGATCGCTGCTGTTCACAGATGAGAGCGTTTAAAACGTGTCCTAAATTATGTTGCTTAAACATGCACGTGTGTTCTTAGGCTGCAGGGGTAGTGGGGATTGTCAAACTTCAACTCAATGCTCTGTTATCGTTGTGAATCTGTTTAAATAATGCATAAAGCAAAGAAAATGGAATGATAACAGGGTAAAATGAGCCCTTTGAGGCTTACACCAACGGTACAAGTAGATGTCAGCTGCATAGTTTGTGTCTCCCACAACGAGCAAGAACTACTGAAGCTGTCCTTTTTATATTAAAAGAGAAATTTCAACATCACTTCACACTTTTTTCACTAAGACAGAGCTACAAATGTGAAATAACCTTTATTTGAGTCATCACAAACGCATATTCAGGTGCTTTTCAAGTTTAGAAATGGATTAAAACCTCACCAAGCTGACCAAAACATAATAAAACTTATTTATTTCACAGAACTGCAACAAGCCTGTGAGTTTGTTTCAATTTTCTTTAACTTATGCAACTTTTTCATATTTTTCAATCATTTTCTTGAGCCAGTTTGTGCTAAAATGACCCTTTACAGGGTTGATGAAATGTAACTCAGACCTCCACCGCCCTCTGTGGCCAGAATACCGCACTTGCAACTTCAGAGTGGCGGGCCGCTCCCTGTTGGACTTAGTAAAGTGGAGCTGACATGCCTGGTGCTGCAGTCTGCTTCCAGCATATTTCCTGCATGTTTTTGATCATGAACACAGCTGATTGGTTTGATTTAGTGATGAACCGCTCCTGTAGACACTAATGAAGGCTGAGGAGACATTTCAGCAGTTAGATTAAGGTGTTAAAAAGACGAACGCACAGCGAGGAGATAAGTTTCACTTTTGGTTCTACTAAACAGACACTAGGGGGTGCTAAAAGCAAACCAAAACTGCCAATTTTTCCTTTAAACTACTTTTTTTTGTTACAAACGGCAAACCTTTTAAACTTTGAAAACAGTCTATAAAGGTGTTTTAATCGTTTGTGTATCTCATATTTTAAAAGGTTTTATTGTTTCATAAATATTATGGATTTACTCACAAAGCAACTTGTAGATTTTCAATTAAATTAGCTCATGCAGCTGCTATTTATAACCTAACTTTCACTTAAAACAATTTCAGCTTGAGGCTCCAGCAAAACTTGTAGACAGACATCGTTCTTGATCCACTGGAAGCTCAGAGGGACTGTTCTGCAGAGGTTAGCTTGCGGTGTGTTTACGGACACACCCGGTTCTTACCGTCTGTTTCTTATAAAGAATATCAAACAGGGAGCGCTGCCTGAGCTACAAAGCACCTGTTTCCGACACTTCCACAACACGTGCTCACCGCCGCGTTCAAAGAGCTTCCAGAGGACGAAGACACCCGCTGTGCTGCAGTTAGAAACTGAACTTTTCATATTTCACTTTTTTAAATCATCACAATAAAAACTTCTTGTTTAGCGTTTAAAACATGAACGTAAAATCTTAAACACCAAGCAAACTAAAGGAGCTGAAAACATGAATCTTTGATCGACATGGACAGTAATCTGAGGGCATGGATGGCAAACTGAGTCAATGTTGTGATTGTGATAAAAGATGTGGCATGAGTGATAACAGAAGAAAAACATTTTGACATTTTCAGGAAGGCTGCATGTTTTTGTGGCTCAATTCCTGCTGCATGAGCAGATAGTAGCATTTGTAAACAAACATTCAAACCCACAGGAACAGAGGGGAAGGCTGTTATCTCTTTGGTTGGTAATAACTGCAGGATATTCCAGGATAGGATGGGATTGTTTGTGGTTTTTTTAATATAATCTGACATTTTACAAGTTTTTCTGTGCTGATCAGCTGAAGATATTCCTCAAAATTTTCAATTGGGATTCAAACTAAAACACTGGGGGTCAATCCAAATACAAAAGTTTTCATTGTTATTTTCATTCTAGGCTATGTTTCCAATTCTACTGGTTTTCTAATCCATCAGTAGTTGTTGGTCTATTTGACTTGGAAAATGATGTAGCAGTGACAGCTATGGGACTGAACAACACACACACACACACACACACACACACACACACACACACACACACACACACACGTTTAAACTCTCTTTATTTCTTATTACACCACCTCTGGCTCCTGCCATTGGTGGTTCCTCTCAGTTTCTTCTTCTCCCCCTCAGTCCTCCAGCAGCTCCTAAAGATACAAAACCTCTGATTATGATGATAAATCATAAATGATCTGCACTTGTATAGTGCCTTTTAGAGCCAGAGGACTCCAAAGCACTTTACACTACTGTGTATCTACCGTACACTGGTCCCTCCGACCACCACCAGCAGGCAAGGTGGGTTAAGTGTCTTGCCCAAGGACACAACTACTGCCTCACACCTGCCGCCAGTTGTTCTGCCCCTCTCACTCCAGCAGACGTGCCCTGATCCATGAACCGCCATAAAGGCTTTCACTTATTACATAAACAAAGGAAATTAATCTTGTTCTGGTTTTATTAGAGAACACTTTTATTCACTGAAACAAACCAAGAGTGCTTTTTATGATTAGAAAAAATTTCAGCCCGATGCTGTTGAGACAATTTACTTTTCTAATTCTGAATTTCTGATATTTCAGCAGTTAGATTAAGGTGTTAAAAAGACGAACGCACAGCGAGGAGATAAGTTTCACTTTTGGTTTCACTAACAAACACTAGGGGGTGCTAAAACAAGGCAAAACTGAAAAGTCTTTCTTTAAAAGGAATACTAATACTTTAAATCTCTGCACGTAGGTTACATAAAACACACATGCACGCATGCACACACACACACACAATTCGACCCCAAGAAGGATCAGCGGCTTCTGGATGACAACAGGAAGGAAGCTTTCAGGATTTTCCGTCTGCAGAAGTTTGGTGCCATTGAAGTGGGCTTCAGTCAGCAAGTCAACAAATTATACTTGTTGACCACATTACCACAGGGATCTTGCAAATTGCTGCCCTGCAAATACTTAAAGCCTAAAGTTGTCACAACAGAAACAGAGTTTGATACTTTATATTAAGTCAACCACTGTTTGCTGGTGACAGCTCTACGTTATGTGATTTTCATCATCTGGATGTGATCAACTTTTTCCTCTTTGTCCTCACAACACTAACGTCTGTTTATGATTACATGACTGTACACATGTGTACACGCACACAACACATCAAATCATACATTTACATTAAAGTACTACTTTTAGTCTTCCTTCCTCTTCCTCTCCGGCCAACTCTTGAATAATGAAATCAAGATGTTTTCATTTGAGAGGGTCGCTTTATGCATTACTCTCATCATGCACAATGGTCTACAAACTCACGACTCCCTTTAACTTAGTGGTAAAAGAATGCATCGGTGTGAGCATTAATGGAGTGGTGCTTTTGCAAACTTATACCTCCCTGGAATCAGGAGGGGAAGTGTCAGCTGGGTTTAGGGAACCTCTGATGAAATGAGATGGCTGGTTGAATGGAACATGAGAAAACAAGGAGTTTCTGTGCCTCTAGGCATCCGTGAGTGTGTGTGTGTGTGTCCTTACTGTAAGCATGTGCCGTTTCCACTATAGGAGGTGCGTATTACTACCAGACTCTGCACCTGAGGTTCATTTTTCAATTTGTAAACCAATCTTCTTACAATTGGGCACTAAATTTGAGCATAAACATACAAGATATTCATCTTGTTTACATCAAAGCTCCTAAACATCAGTGTGCTTGTCCCGCTCAAGCTCCCATCAGCAGCATCCCACTAGCAAAAAAAATCGGACTCAAACTGCTACCGCTTCTTTTCTTGCAAGACATTTGTCCTAATCAAAGCCAATCCCACCCCACCTCCCCTTTTTTCCTGAAACCAGTTATGGCTTGTCTCTCTCTAAGTGTGTAATGACGATAAATAGTACACATTTTCTCACAAACAGAGGAAGTGGCTACCCTTCCAGACACAAATATCTATACACGTCTAAATCAGACTCCTATACTTTACATTGTCTTCTATTTATGGCTCTCTTCCTTAATCATATATGTGCAGTTTAAAAAACGATGCTCTTTTAGAAGGCACAGTATGTTTTACAGTAAATAAGTATCCAAATAGTGGTGCTTTTTGACTTCTTTTGAATTCTTTTGAGTTCATGCATTACAAGGAGCACTGTTTCCTTCATATGAATTCACTTTAGCAGAGGTTCCCCCTGGAGAACCACTACCACCATGTGAGAACAGTCTGTGCCTTATGGAGCAAGCCTGGGTTAGTAATTAAAGCCAAAATCCCTGAGTGACGGACATGTGGAGCTGAAACCACAGCCACACTTAACACTGCTCTGCAAAGACACCGAGCAGAGAGGAAATACTGTATGCACCTACCACACATGATCACCAAGAGATTTTATTTGTAGTGGCTTGAACCTTCTCTTTTTTCTCTTTGGAAAGAAAACTTTCCCTGGATAAAGCACTACCTTTGCCAAAGCTGCTTTAGGTTTACACTTCAAATATCCTCTTCAACTTGAAATGACTGAAACATAACACACCAAACAGGCACAAAAGGACATTTGAAGGCGAAGAGGGGACAAATCGCGTTGAAATTGTTCCATCAGGTTTTGCGAAAGTACATTTTCTAATTATGTCTCAGGAAAGTTTCAAAAAAAGGAAAGAAAAGTTTAGATTTAATGCTTCAACACATTTTGGCGCACTCAATTAGATATCATCCCCAACTTTCTTGGCTCACTCATACATAAGGCTGCAGTTTTGCAGACATTATTCCTCACTTTTTTATTTACTAGTTTGCATCACTTCTGTGTTTTGAAAAGTCATTCATCTCAATTAAATGCCCATTTTTCTCAGAGTTAGAATTTGGCCGTGCAGCTCCAAGGTCACAGGAGTCTCCTTAACTTGAGGCACTTTGCATGACTCAGTGGATTTAGTCTTTAAGGTAAAGAACACTCATGGGGCCTATCTGCATCAGCACACAGGTTTGTAATTCTGGCCAGTAAAGAGTTGACTTAAAGCTGTGTTTTAATACCAGGAACCTGTTTCTGTTTAATGACGCTTTAATGCTAAACCTAATTAATTTGGACAAGTAGACTACAGCTTTCATTTTCAAATGAATATGTTGTTGATGATTGCTGGCAATGCTTGGTTGAACAGAATTCCAATCAGGAAAAGGAGATGATTGTGTGTGTGTGTGTGTGTGTGTGTGTGTGTGTGTGTGTGTGTGTGTGTGTGTGTGTGTGTGTGTGTGTGTGTGTGTGTGTGGTGTCTAAAGATACAATACCCTATACTTTAAAGGTGGAAAATGGAACATTTTAATAAAAAGCTATATTTAAAAAAAAATCGTACCTCCGTGGGGCATTTAGAGGTGTGCAGAATGAATGTACAGTTTTCCTTTAAAAGCTATATTTAAAAAATATAATAATCAAAGATTTATTTTAAATGACATGACACTGGGATTATGTTTACAATCTACCAGCCACTAGAGTCCACTCGGTAAGGCGAGGCTGGGACGATGGAAAATGGCGGATATGACAAGTCAAGCAGCTGATTCTGAGCCCAGAAGATGTTGTAACGGTAAATACTGTTGTAAAATAAACGTATTAGTAGAAATTAGTTCTTACGCTGGCTGGTCACTTCACGTAACAGTAGTGAACCAACGCCCCGTCGTCTGGAAAAGTTGTTCTGTTTTTGCAATACCACCTCTAAACACTAGATGTCACTACAGTGCCCGTGTTCCATATTCAACCTTTAAATCCATCGGTAACATCTGTGCATGTCATTTGTACCCTAAAGAAGTACCCCCCCCCCCTGAAAAAAAAATATATATAAATACAGAGTATGATTATGCGTTGCATTCTGGGACGTGACGGCCATGTTGATGGTCTAACAAGTGTAAACAAACCGTATAAACAAACATTACGTCACAGAGAAGAAGCAGATTTGGGAGAAAGAAAGTAATAAGCATGTTAAAATCCCAAGGAGGATGCGGAATATACAGCGATACGTAGAAAAGCCAGGGACCAATATATGGACGATTTGGATCCATATGAAAGACCCAAGACTGGATCACTGACGACAACTTGTTGCAGCCACAGCTCTGCATAACGGACATTCTCGGCTATCTCGTTTGTGGTGTGAGCAGATGTAAACATCCGGATGAGAGGTATACATTTCATTTGCTGTTTTTTCTAGTAAAACATTCAAAACTGTTACCCCATAGAAGAAGTGTAGCAGAAGAAGTTGTGTTGTGTTTCAGTGCGCCTGCATTAGCCTCCCGGTATGTAGCCTATATGTTGGTTTGCGCGTAGTGGGTGAAGGAAAGAAACTATGTATTAAAAAAATGTAAACCATCTGTAAATTACGTAAATGAAAATGCAGCGAATACACTCTCATCAAGACCGGAAGGTGATGTTTGGTCGCCTTACAGCTGCAATCGTAGCGAGCCGACAAGACTTTGTTATATTGGCTACTTGGTCTCCTTGGTTATGCCTCCAAGCAGGAAAACGATGAAAAGTTAGCCTGTTTTTCACCTTTTTTCCCTGGCATATCTGTGTTGTTGCACCCCACAACACAGAAATGATTTACCATGGGTGAGTAATAATCTTTCAAATGAATAATAGATTAAATGAATCTGCAAGACTGAGTGCGCTGTTGTCTGAAGTAACAAGAAACAGTAAGGAGGCTTCCAACATGGCGGCTGACGATCACAAGCCCTATAAAAGGGTCTATCTTTAAAAATGGACAAGTTTTCTTCTATGCTAAAACACACATTAATACAGTTGCCATGGTAAACGGGCCACTACTTTTTAAACTCAACATGAGCACTACTGCACTTTTGCGCTGCATCAGGATCTGAGGGGTTAATTCTGCAAGCTGGATAAATCTCAGTTTCAACTTCACCAAAAGTTTAAAAAAGCGGGTTATACCTGCAGTAAAATGCAAGGTGGTTGTATAATATGTGGGGTGTTGAATGATGCCTGGTAATGTTGGACGGTAAGGCACGATGCAGTGCGCTCTCAGAAAATTGCTGTGGCCATATTTCATTGAAAATTTCAGGGGGATATTTAAAAAGGAGAAAGGCAATCCAGAACAAATATGAATGGCTGACTTTTAAGCACCTTAATGGCCCTCATACCAGAACTTGGCAGGAGCTGCAGTTATGAGTAATTTTGTCTGCAGGCAGCTAGTTCATTTAAGAGACGAGCAATAAATGGCTCAAGTGAGGGGGAGGAAAATCGTGTTGCTCACTCTGAACAAGGTACAGACTTGTCCGTTTTATTTGTTTTTGAGTTAGAGAATGGAAATCATAAATAATTAATAACTGTCAGCATTTTATGGTTTTATATTTAGTAAAGAAAAACAAATGCATGCTGACAGATAATGCACCACTTTAATGCGATGAATAGAAAATAGCTAAATGCTAAATATTTAAAATTATACATCCCAACTTTGACGTTGTATTCAAGCAACTAAAATATCAAGCAACGTAAAAGTTACTACATTGGTACAAATGCATTCTTTGAATTTGCAGCGACACATTTGTTTTACAGCTTTCTCTCATTTTTAAGTGATCTCCATATTTCCTTCATTTTCCAAGTCCCTTCTCATGTTTACTCCAGCACCGCCTGTCCCTATTTTGGGAAAGAATCCATTTCCTTCTGGTTCCAAGTTCTCCCACTGAGGGACGAAGCGTGTCTCTAAGTTCAAGCAGCACCTCGGGCAACGTGAATGGGTGAAGAGAGCACGAGGTGGACCAGCATTAGAGCCAGGCAATACTAACCAGTGTGTGGGAGAAAACTGTGGGGTTGCTGACCTCACAGGGAAATAAGTAAGGCCTGAGAAAATACACAGAAAACAGGAGGCAGATCACAATCATCTCCAGCTCATGGTTCTGATAAAAGAAAAATGTCTGCTTGGCTTGGAAAGGTTGCAGCACGGGTCGGTCGCTCTGCTTTTAGAGGCCAGTGGCTGTTTTTTAGTTTTCAGAACTGTACACAACAATACTGTCTCTGCTACTAGAATCAAAGATGTTTCCTCTGTTTATGTCACATTGCATGAAACGATCTGAGCATTTCAACTTTATTAGATTCCATCATGAAGAGAACAACTCCTGAAAATATCTTATACCTTTCTAGATGTCAGGAACTAGAAAGTCTGCTTCTCTGAGTGCTTCTTCACTTACATCAAGGTGGCTGAGGCTCTATGAGGGCGAGCAGCTTGATGCTAAAATTTTCAATTGATCTGTTAATTGCTGTCACTCTGTAAGAAAAAACTGATTTTAACAAAGCCTGTAGGAGACACATTAAAGGTGTGGTACACCCAAAAAAATTTTTAATGATTATTTCTGATTATAATCAGTCACTTTGAGTTTTTCGTGCAGGCTGAACATGAAAATAGTCTCCTACACCTATCTCCTGCATTAGCTTCTGAGAGAAAATAGACGGTGAAAATCTAGGATTTGAAAATCCTGACAGATCTATATCACACTGTCACTTAACTTTCATGGACTCACCCATCTTAGCTTATGACGGGGAAGGCTGTTGTTGGTTTAGCGTCCAGGAAACAGCAGAGAACGTCCCAACTAGTAGAAGCTAATCGTTAGCATTAGCAACACCGCCACACAGAAAAAACTCCTTCAGGCTTGTGTTATTTGTGGAGATAAATCATCAATGTTGCAAGTCTGTAGTAGAGTTGCGATGCTGTTATTGATTCTGAGGCGAGATGTCCAAATATCAGGAAATAAGACTCCATATCCTGCCATGTTCTGCCACTCTCTGCTTCAGAAGACTTGTCCGTGCTGATCCAAGCGTTATCCAAAGCCCGTCTTAAGTGCAACAAGTGTTGACTAATTCTGGGAGGTGTTGATGACTTAGACAGAAAGTTAATGAAGATACAGCATGGATACAATATGAACAGCAACAGTTGCAATTACATAATCAAGATATGTTTTGAGCAAGATGAGAAGTGTTAGGTGTGTAGGTGTGTGTGTGTGTGTGTGTGTGTGTGTGTGTGTGTGTGTGTGTGTGTGTGTGTGTGTGTGTGTGTGTGTGTGTGTGTGTGTGTGTGAATGTTCTTTGATGGGCAGAAGTGGTTAACAATACAAGAAAAGAACAGGAAGTACAAACTTTATTGTAGCTTATCAACAGGAAAACACTACCTTAGAGAAACTGATAAGTAAATGAGATTTAATCAGTGTCTGGCCACTGAGTGTGAGTGAGGAGGACAGGGACTGAGAGACAAATTTTGCCACAAGCTAAAAGTAGACAGAGTTGTGATGGATGTCCTGTTAGTTCCAATAAAGCCCATGCATCATATTAGCCCAGGGTGAAGGAAACAAAGAAGGAGGGAAGGGTAAGAGGCTGCAAAACGGGGCCAGGAGGACAGAGTTATCTCATGCTAACTTAGTTAGCTGATAGGCTCCAGGGATACAGGAGGAGAAGGGTCAAGACCCTCACCAACGTCCCCCAAGGGACCAAAGCACATAGAAGTCAACATTCCTGAGAAACTCTGAGACCTTCCTCCCCAGACAGATGGAGAGATGAGGGTAAACTGACAGAGCAAACCTAAGAGGAACAAAAACATGGTTTTTCTTTTAACTTCCATAAAGAAGGTACAAATAGTCAAATACATTTATTTATTCATGCATCACAAACTTTTAAAAACAAAATTTGCATTATTAGTGACAAATAAACTCTGCATGAACTCATTCCTGTAACGTTTTCTAGCCTCTTTCTAGTCAAACTCCTAAAATAGTCTCTCTTCTTCTCTCCTCCCCTTGGCCAAGTCATTTTCAGAGCACTGGTGGCTGGCGCCTGCAGAAGTCTGAGGAGCAAAAGGAATTCCTGCAAGCTGTTTGGCAGAGAGCCTTACTCTAACAATATAGCCCGTCAGGTTTCGACCTTACATGCACATGCAAAAACAATTTGCAAACGCCGTACCTGCACCAAACTTCAACCTCATTCATTTTGGGAATGACTACTCAGCTGTGTCCCCATCAGTTGTTCTGAAGCAAACACAAACGCCTCTCCTGTACTTTAACTATGTCTATGTAAGAAAACACAACATCCAGCTGAATTTTGTTGTCTTTAGTTCTAATTTGCTCTGAACCTATGTCCGGCATGCAGTGGGGAAGTTGATTGTGGATATTTTTGAATGCACCTTTAACCACTGTCGTTTTCTCCAGCTGCTCCTTTATAGCAGGTCAGAAAATCCACTAGACTCGGGATTGGTTATTGGAGGACTGGGACTCGTTGTGTCCTTTTGCAACCAGTTTGAATGCAGTCAGTGGGTTTAGACAGAAGGAGTTAGCGTTTCCCTATTGTGATTCAAAACTTTTACGTGGTAGCTCTCATCCTTTTGCGTGGCAATATGAACTAACCCTAACCAGAATTACAATCCTTAAAATGGCTTCTTTACCATAAATTCCTTAAAATTAGGAACTGCAGGTTCCATGCTGCATGCCATCTCTGATAAAATCACTTTAGATCTAGTTATGAAAGGAGCTATTAGTGCATTATTAAAGCAACATTCCGCAACTTTTACACCTTAAAATTATGCTTTTTTGTAAAGTTTTTGCATCATACTATTATCTATTATGTTCATTTTCATACCTGTGATAGTGTTGGGGGGTCCCACGTCTGTTTACTGCGCTATACAGTTTTTGTGCATCGGGTAGCGCCAGAAGTACTTACTGGGTGTCATTTTACGGCAAAATATGGCAAGCCAAAGGGATAAAAAAGCGCGCATTCTAAACGCGCATTATGTCTGCCAAAATGCGCGTCTTGAACGCGCGTTTTGCCGCCAAAGGGGGCAAAAACTCGCATGTTCTAAAAGCGAGCATTATGTCCGCCAAAACGCATGTCTTGAACGAGCGTTTTGGCGGACATAATGCGAGTTTAGAACACGCATTTTTTTTATCCCTTTGGCTTGCCATAATTGTATAATGTAGACTCGCTGTAGCAGCGGCAGATTCACCAAAGAAAGCTAGAAATCCCTTATCAGAGGAATCTAGGAAAAGAAAAGGAGAACGTGATAGAACAAGAGCAAAGACCAGAGTTATTATTGGGCCTGCTAATGGCTAGGTAAGTAATAAATGATTTCACCAGGGTTATTGTGTTTGGTCGGGCATAAAGTTGTTACACAGTCCTGATAAAACTATTTATTCAATGAGTGGAGGTGGAAAAGTTTGTTTTCGTTGTTTTGCCTGACATTAAGAATGTAAACATGCCTCTTATGCCCGAGAGAGAGATTTAATGTTACAACAGTGACGTTACGCAGCAAGTCTCTAGAGGGCGACAGAGACCATATAACTGCAAAGTTGCGGAATGCTCCTTTAACTAATACCCTAACCCAGCAGGCTGTGTAAGTGTAGGGGACTCATTTCAAATTAAATTCAAATTCAAAACTACTTAAACAATTGCAGAGGAAAATGAAGTGTTGTAGCGAGTACTTCAAAAGCAATAATGAAAAACAATAAAATAATAGTAAAAGTAAGGATGTAATATTAGTTCATAATCTTCAGAGTCATTAAATATGCTGATGGCTGTGAGCAGGAAGGATCTCCTGTAGTGATCACTTTTCTAGCAGGTCTACCTCTACTCACCTCTATTGGCCCTGCCTTCATTTATAAAAATTGACAATAGGGAAATAAAATGGGAGTGAAACTGGGAGATAACATTTATGAATGAATGCATCTGAACATTCAGCTGTCCTGCTCTATTATTATAATAAGGGCAAGAACTGAGAATAAATCACCTAAAACCAATTGAAATTCATTTTAAAAGAATTAAAATTATTGAAAAACATAGAAAAAAATACACTGTAAGTTAAGTAATTCAGTAATTCATATTATTTATTAGGAGGAATTATTTTTAGGGGCATGGGTTTATATGAACCAATCGTGCCTGCCTGTCACAGTGAGATACTAAAAGGAATGTAGGCTTTATGTATTCACAGTCTTTATACAGTCAAAATCAAAACTGATGAATATCTGTGCAAAAGGTTGGCTAGAATATTTCTGGTAATTCAGCTCCAAGTCATTTATTTGTAAAAAATTTCCCTTCGTGGTTTGGTGCAGATTTTCATTTCTTTTTTTCCATTATTTTTTGTTTTAAATGATGAAAGTAGCAGGATGGTATTTATTTATTTATTTATTTCCCTTTTTAATAATTATCATTGTGTTTTGGGTATTGCGTTTTTTTAATTTGTCCATTTTTATTGTCATTTTGTGTTTTGTTGAAAGTTAACCTGAACTTTTTTCCTGGTTATAAATTTTGAAAAAAAAAAAAAAAACATAAAAAAATAAATAAAAATAAACTTAAAAAAGGGATTTCATTGTTCATGTTCATGCAGACGACTCAGAGAAACGACGTAGCATGAACATCAGCTGCAGCCTGCGTGAACGGCGTACTTTTTCTGATGTAAGCAGGACCTATAAATGCAGCACCATTTTAGGTCTGAGATGTATTCGGATACTTCTGTGATGGCACTCTGTCTGACCTCCTAGCTGAATCACCATTACTCCCCCTACTGTGCAAAAAGCTCACAATCTTCAAAGCAATTTAAATCTAAGAATTCTGTTAATTCATCACAGAAATAAAAAAAAGAAAAGATTCATACATGTGATACACATTCCAGTTAACATTTGTGCAGCATCAACTGATTTTCTGACATCAAGCAGCTGCAGACCAACATGCAGATCAGAGATGCTGTAAAATATCAAATGAAAACATTGGTTTTGTCTTTAAATCATGTGTAACAAAAGGAAGTAACAACAGTGATGCCTGCCTGTCCTGTATGTAAGCGTTCCCTCCTTCTTCAGATCTATACAATGGAGCTTTGACAGCCCTCATCTGGTCTCAATCCCAGTGTGTCTTCTGCGTCTTGACAGCCCTCACTGCAGATCCTCCTCCAAAACCATGTGGGAATCTATGGGAAATATGGCGTGGAATGCTTTTTGAATTTTCTGCCAATCAGTGAAGGAACATGTAATATCCTGACCAACCTTGCAAGACTTTCACTCATCAATGGTCCTGTTTTGTTTTGACTCTGAGGGTTGCACAGGGTGAGATAAAGTAAATGTTGCATTGCCTGTAATGACAAAGTGCTGTCTGGCTGCTCTGCCCTCGAGGAACTTTTAGCCTCTACAGAAATCTCTCTGTGGTTGTTTTCAGTAGAGTGAAGAGATAGTCAAACTTTTGCATTGGTTAAAAATAGTTCGCTCTCTATTGAACAACAGAAAAAACGAAGGTTCTGCTAATAATCACAGCTTTGTACTGGCTGTCCGAAGCGTCTGGTCTGAGAATGTGTCGTTTTTTAGGAGGAGCCTGGGAAACTGTAGACGCCACGCTTGCTGCCCAGAATAAGAGCCATGGGAATGATTGAGGAGGCATTTTTTGTGCGTGTGGGCCAGTAACCTAGAACTAGCCAGGTCCAGGATTAGACTGCCGTCCTTGCTCCTCTGCGGCCGCCGAGCCAGGCATAACTCACTCGACGGCTAGTTTGCCAGAAACAGATGATTTTATGGCAGCACATAAACGGCTGGGTACACAATGAGGTCAGAGAATCGCGGACTCAAGGGAGATGTCATATCTTGCCCAGACACAATCTTATATCACAGAGCGGGAGCGTGTTGGAATGGCTTGTGTCACGGCCGTGCAAAGATGTAAAATGAGCTAAACCCGTGAGTGGCAGCATGTGGGATTTAGTGACACCTAGTGATGAAAATGCAGACTGCAACAAACTCAAAACCTTAAAACTACCGTGGCTGCTAGAAAACATAAAAATGTTAAAATCCAAATATATTTAGTTTATTTTTGTTTCTGAACACATTTAGATTTATGTAAGGCTTGAAATGACGTAGCGGTCAAAACGATCACTCAGCGACTTTAAGTGAAAGTAGACAAGAGGAGAAAAGCCCAGTAACCACCCAGCTGAGGAGGCAAAGTTTCTGCTTCTGTTAACTTAGCTAACAATTAGCCTTCATAACAGAGAGAGGTGTTCAAGGGAGACGAACTAGTTAATGAGTGTATTTGGACAGGGACTTGTCAGGTCACTTGAATGTAACCTTAAAAAGGTGAAACACATTTTGTGAGCACGGCACCTTCTCACACACCAGAACCAGAGCTGCAATGGTGCAAACGGCAACCTTTAAACAAAATTAAAGTTGATGATTTCTTTATAAATTACTATGTTTTTATCATGATTGCAGAAAACATATTGACCATGTTAATTTTATTTTAGCCTTTTAGTCACAATTTAGTCGTCCAATTTCTTTTAATTTTAGTCGACTAAAATATGTCTTTTTCTTCTAGTGAAATAATTTTCAACCTGTGTAAAGGAAATGTTAACTACACCTACTTGAAACTGTAAAGAAATGTGGGAAAATTCCCGTTTCACACTTTGGATCAGTAAAACTCTATATTTATTGTTTTAATAACAATAATTAATGGAAAAAACCCAAATGAACACTGACAGTTTGAAATTGTGCCTCTTGGTATTAATAAAGTAAACAAATCTGTATAATGTGCAATAATATTTGTAAACATGACAGGAAATGACATCATACTATCAAAACAATAAAACATGTTACTCTAATAATGCCACAAGGTAAACTTAAGGTAAGAATTGTTTTCAGGTGTATTTATTAGTTTTCCTTGGCAACAATTTACCAAGGTGGGCTGCCTGAACGTTTTTCTAGACCGCATGAATGTCTTTTCCTCACAAAAACACTGGCAGAACACCGAACGCTGATAACATCGGCCGCAGCAGTGCCGCAAAAACAGATTCGCCGCTCCACGCGTTCAGTTCGGCTCCAGCAATCTCTCCTCCTTCCTGCTTGCTGATACCTATGGCTGCTACCACCGTAATCAGGGGAAACCCCGGCTGTGTACTGCAAATTGTCTTAAGATCATCACATCTAATGCTTTTCCTCCCAGCCATGGGAATTTTCTCCTTTTAGACATAAACTGTTACAAACTGTTACCGGTGTTACAGCAAAGAAAGAAGAAGTGCTCTTCTTCTTTCTTTATAAGACCTAGAAAATGAGAAATACTCATTAGCGCCCCCCACAGTCACACATTACGCTAGGTCACCGACATAGACGTTAGCGGTAGCTTGTTCAAACAGCGGCCAGATCCGGACTCTGATTGGTTCTTTTCTCATCTAGTCCCGCCCGTTTCATTTGCTGATTGGTTCTTTTTTCCGTTGTCCAAGCTTTTCTGGTTTCGTCAAAGAAAATGTTGATCAATGATTGTCATAATTTAGTCTGTAGTTTTCGTTTCATTTTAGTCTGCAAAATTTCATTTGTCACAAAAAAAATATATATTATTTTGTCAGTGGAATTAACGCTGCATATTGATTTTAATTTCAGCCAAAAATGGTCATCTAACGTTTGACGTAACACGTCTTATTATGCTCAAATGTTACTGTCTGGAGCAGAAGTTGTAAAATAATGTTTACCTTAAATATTCTGAAACACTGAGTATCGTTTAGTTTTACACTGACATGACTCTTTTCTATAAGTCTGAGTTTATTAGTTTGCAAAACAACTGCAGTGCCTACTGTCACTTCAGCAATTAGATGTGATTGCCTTGTTTTCTATTGGACGGTGGCCTCATGAGGACATAATTCACTAAATATAAAGACAGGCTGACACATCTAAACAGTCCAGTCAATAAACGTGAAGATTTTAAAACGGTTGCAGCTGTGTGAAACCCAGATCCTTGAAGCTCTATTGATCCATGCAACCAAAATCACACGAGCATTTGCAGCTGTAAGCCAAAATGAGGCCGTTTAAATCACAACTGTCCTGGATTTACAGCATAATGAGGTGAATGAGATTGTTATACTGTAACACGTTTTTCACAAATATAGTTAAAATGGTTTATTATGAAAAGAACGATCAGACCGTAAAGTTCTGTTAATCTTTTTAAGACTTGGGTCCATCCTGAGTAATTACCCAGCATCCATTTCCATTAGTAAATATTGTAATTTTATTTATAGGGAGATTTTGTCATTTTCCTTTACATTTAACTGCTTTGGAGGGGTTAGAAAAGCAATTAACAATCGTAAAATTATAAAGTTTAGGGCTGATTTTTATTGTGCTGCATAATCATCGTCATCACTTATGCTTGTCAGTTCCTGCTGACCCTATATTGCAATAGAAATAAATCACATATAAAGTCTAAATGTGTTACAACACAGTTAGTGTTTAACCTCAAATGGAGAACTCAGAAAACTGGGAGATGAAACTCTGATGTTAAACATTTTTTAGTTTTGCTTATTGCAAAAATGTTTCATGTATTGGACTTTACCTGTAACGGTGTAGCTGCGTGGAGTCTAAAAGCCCGGTGTGTGTGTAATGTGCATGTATCCACTTAGTACCAATCTAAGCTCCATTACTACTGCTTTTTAAGGCATTAGAGATGTCAACATTGTTAAGGCGTGTGTATTGTTTTCTCAGTCAATGGAAATTAGAAAATGAATTCCTCTGGGCTGAAGAGAAGTGTGTTCAAAGTGGGGGTAGGAGTTATCGTGTCGTGGTTAGGGGGTGGCTGCTGCTGCTGCTGGGAGGGGGCAGGATGCCAAATTGTGCTCAGTCACTGGCTGATTATTTTCACAGACAGCTGAACTGTGGGAAAAAGAAGGAATCACGGTGACTCCACCATTTGTTTTGCTTGCCACAGTCACACAGTGAATTTAACACATAAATCTGCTTTTTAATATATTTCACAGCTTATTTTGTCATAATATTCTGCAGTGTGCAACATTTTGTGGAAAAGAATCACAGAATGAGTGGAATTATGGTATTTTAACAAATGGAACATTAAGTAAACCATTAAATGTTCTTTTTCGGCCTCCCACATCCCCTCCCTACTCTGTCAAATAGTAGCCCGATCACAGTTGGGAGCAGTTATGGCATCAGAACATCAGGGGCGTGGCTGCGCTCAAATGAGGGGACAAATTGTAGAGCAGGAAGGATGGCCAGGAGCCAGCGGTGGCCCCTGAACAAGCTCAGCGGGGTCAGGCCGGCCTCCCCACCATGCGAACAGGAAAGGTGTGTGAACTTTTGCCTCGCCCCCCCTCGGTTCATCATTCAGCAAATGGAGCAGAGCACCCACAGGGGAGGGTGAGAGAGAGAAGCTGCCCGGGTGGGAGTGGTGGGGGAAGGTTAACGCCTCACACAGTCTCCCTTTGTGCTGTGGGCACAGAGGTTAGCGTTACTGTGGCAGGCAGCTGCAAACTGGGTGGAGAATAACGCCGGGGCAACACAAAGCTGACCACAGCGTTTATCAGAGGGTCATTACCAAGCAGGTTAACATCCAAACATGGCTTCTTCTGATCGGACAGGAAAAGAGATCCAAAACTTTTTCAAAAAGTTTCAAAACAGTGCTGTAGTAGTCTGACGTATTTCAGATGGGCTTCCTTTGTATCCCTAAAAGGATGAAACAGATGACTTTGATCAGAACAACAAATCCTGGTAGCTAATTAGCTCCATAAACTAATGGAAAAAAAACAATTTGGATTTTTGGAGCATCTTCCACAACGTCTCTGTGTATAAAATGTGCTCTAACTAAAGCTGCTTTACCTTCCTTCTCCCTCAAATCCAGCATCAGGCTTTTTTTCTACTTAAAATCTTCATCACCAGAAAAAAATGTGTCTAAAAGTACATCTATTTTTTTCTTTTAACATTTAAAGATTCAGTCAAACCTCTTGGCTGACCCTTTCTTTCCACCAGACGCGAAAGCGGCGTGTAACGTAATAGCGATTCTGACGCGAAACGGAATCCCGTGAGGTCACAAAATCACATGAGATTTGCAACACCACACGTGATTTCGGAAGTCCATACAATAAAAAGCAAGGAGAAAGACAGCTGCATGCATCCAAAAAGGGCTGTGGTTTATTTTCTGTTCTGTTTACATCGGCTACGGGGAGAATGACGTGCGTTTAGCTGCAGGTGACTTTTATTTTAAAAGTTTTCGGATATTTTACACTTCTTTCCTGTTTAACTTCCTGTCTGGCCCGCTCTGAACAGCAGAGTTTTCTGGAAGCGTAGTGCATCAAAAATAGACCCGAAACGTTCGTTTCTGAGACGCGTCCAGAATGTTACACCTAGCTGCCGGTGGAAAGGACACTTTGACGGTGGTTAATTGCCACGTAGTTTTGCACCGCTTTCACATCCTGTGGAAAACCAGGGTAGGGGTTTGCAAAATTGCTGTTTTCATTCAGATTTTTATTAATATATGTTTTTTTTTAAGATTTTTATCTACTTCACTCGCTCTGTCTCTATACATGGAGACTGAGACACTATTAATTATTATGTCATGCAACAATCAGAAGTGGTGAACTAAAAAATATGGGAATGAATCTAGTTACAATACATATATTAATATAAATAATGTTTAAGTAATTTTAAAATGCACAGTATAAAATGCTTTAGAACCTTATGGCTTCATTGCAAGAACACAATGTAGTTTCCATGAAGGCAATAATTATACAAAATTATCACATAAACAAAAATCCTGAAATGAAGAGTTTTTGCATCGCTATGAAAGAAAAACCAAAAAACTAATAAAACAAAAAGGTCAAAACTCTTTAACCCCACCCTATGAAATATGATCAAACTCAACTTTTTAAGAAAACGATCAAATCTGAAATCCTTTTATATCTTTGAGTTCTCACTGAGTTTGGTCCACTAGCGTGTTCCGCATCAGAGCCACCACATTTACAGCAACCCATTGTGAAATTTAATCTATAATCTAATTAGGATATCAATGAGTGGACAAAAAATAGTGGAGGGAAATAAAACACAGATTTTGTCAGTCTCTACAATTGATTTAATTAACTGCAAATCTCTTGCTGTGACCCCTGTAATCCTGTTTTTTTGCTTTTTTCCACCCAGTAAAAATTAAAGTTTAGCTATAAATAGAGGTAGATAATGCAGTTGACCCAAGGGGTTAATTCTCAGGCTTTTGGACACTTTCATCCCCTGCAGGCCCGGGTCCGTGCTCTCCTCGGGTTACGTTACCATGAACCCGAGAACTGCTGCGAGGAAATGAGTTCATATGGAGAAATGAAGCCAGGATTTGGTCAGCTTGGGCACCTCTCAGGAGGTCAATGAGAATTTAAATAAAGATATAAAATAAAAACAAGTAAATCACTGAAGGGACCGCAT
>SSNS01000405.1:0-19339 GCA_006937985.1 Aphyosemion australe | reverse complement strand
CTCTCTCTCTCCTTGTGACAGACAAGTGTTGGACCTCCAACAGTTCTCTCGTTTGGCCGAACAGCAGAGCAGACAGAGTTTGCGTCCTAATTGGAAACAGATGGCGCTCGCAGCGACCGAGAGCTGAAACGCTGCATTTTCCATCCTGAGCTGCGGTCACTCAGCCATACAGGTGCACGCAGTCCGCAGGGACTCACCGAGCCTTTAGCTCATTTGTATTCTCCCTGGAACCCAACTGAACATGAGATTATTTATGAATCCGTATCCAAAGTTCTGCATTATAAAAATTGTGTTTTCATGGGAGATTTGGGTGGACGCAGACAGAATAATCATTTTAAGACTGATGATTAAAAACCAAAAAATGTCAAGATTCTATTAATTTTCTTGTTTCTGGTCAACAAATTTAAAAATGCATCAGATAAAAATGCATAAATAATCAAATCCGCCAAATTGCTCATGTCTGATTTTAGATAATAAAACATAAAGGTCCCTGTCTGCTGGTGTTTAGAGAAATAATTCCACTTACTGTGAAATTTTCATGATACAAATAAAAAAAGATTTTAAAATAATCATTTTTGAGGTTTTGAAAGTGCACATCTCAAAACAGTCTCAACTCCAACCTCTTGCGTGTGCGTCACTATTGGGAAAACCGTGGGCGCAACACGCGCAACAAGACATGAGGCTCAGCATTGTGCGCAATTTCAGGGAAAAGTGACAAAAAATTATACGTTTAAATTATATCCATCCCATAAATAAATTGTAGAGTTGTCAACAAATGGCACACGTCTGTGCGCATTTCTTGACCTCTGATGCGCAGCCTCACGCGCGCCGCTGCGCCTTAAAACTATTCCTTAAATATTCTAAATCAACGGGTTTGTGGTTTATTTCATTGTAATTTTTGCTTTTTTAATATTTCTCACTACTTATTTTAAGAGCGATCAAACTCAAACATTTATGATTGACAACTCATCCATTCTGCGTTAAAAACATGTTTATAACTAAACAAATCGTCCTGATTCGTTAAATATGAAAGAGGCCCAACACTGTGGCTTTGTCTCTGCCATTTGACCCAAAGCAGCGAGGGAAGCTGTGCGTTTTCAGGAATGTAGCGGAACGTTGCAGGAAGACGCAGAGAAATGGCCTTGACGCAGAACCCCGAGAATCTGCGCGTTTGGAAACATTTGAGGTTTTTTGCCCCGGGCAGCATCAGATTTATGAGAAATCTGTCCCATCTTCTCTAAGAGGGGACATCGCTGAAAGCACAAACAATAAACAGAATTAATTCCTATCACTTCCTACTAAAACGGAAATGAAAGTGAAATTAAATTAGCCACTGAGAGGAGAGTGGTCTCGCTGCAGCAGATCAATTGTTCCTGTATTCTCCATATTCACATATTTAAAACTTAAGAATCTAAACATTAAACTCTTCTATTCGCCTCCTCTGTGTGTGTGTGTTGCGTCCTGTTGATGGTTCTCTGGCGGCCGACATCCTCCTCGTTGACCCCCGTCTCCCTCTCTGCCTTTTCCGTCTCATGAAAAACGATTCCAGCTCTCTGATTGAATTTTATTCCTTCCTGACCTGGTCCGTTCTGTGAGAGCGCCATCAATCTTTTGACTAACACGACGTTTGTTTATTAGGCCTACACTCGAGAAAGGATCTAATGACTTTTAGGACTCTGATTGTGGCGCACCAGAAGAACTTGTAGGTGATGCATTATGCAATTAAAAATAAAACAAAGAAGCTCAAAGATACAGAAATATAAACATAAAGCTTTGAAGGGGAAAAAGGGAAACTTGGAGCGTGAGTTTGGTTATCCCAACTCCGGCTTTTTTTTTTGGTTTGATTTTTAATCCGAAAATAATTTAGTAATGTTTGGATTTTTTTGTGTTTCATGGCACTTTTTGCCTTTCCTCTATAAAAACAGAGAATGTTGACATCAGTTTGTTTCTGCTCGAAAGCAAAATGTTGAAAATGTTTCTGCGTAAAAGAGTTTCCATAAACCAACAGCGTGTTTCTGGGTTTACAATGTAAAAGTCGTCATGATTGCAGAAATTATTGTTGCTAAATTTAATAATAGGTGGATTCTGATTGTTTTTATTTGTTTTTGAACAAACATAATTTAATTACTGTAATATTAGCTTGTTTTAAATGTTAGTTTATTGTGACCATGCTCTAAATTCGTAATTATAATGTATTATTATAATGTATTATTATAATGTATTATTATTATTNCTGATTGTTTTTATTTGTTTTTGAACAAACATAATTTAAATACTGTAATATTAGCTTGTTTTAAATGTTAGTTTATTGTGACCGTGCTCTAAATTCGTAATTATAATGTATTATAATAATAATAATAATAATAATTTTTATTATTATTATTTCATGACTCGTGCGTAAATTACGCACGCATTTGGCCACTAACTTTATGTTAATCTGCAAATGTATAGAAATGTATTCAACTTTAAATAAATGCAATCACTAAATATATAAAATCTTTAATTAAGAAACGTGAAAAAACATTTTTCAATGTCTGATTTTAGTTTTAGATGAAAGAAACAGTAGCTTTAACACCCAAAAATAAATTATTTAGAATAAAAAAATATTCTACAATTAAAATATATTTTCTTATTAATACTTTTAATAATTAGGAGTATTTTTTTATCTCTATTGCCTGTTTTAAAAATACCCAGCTTTAATTTGACGCCACACTCTGTCTTTTCAAATAAATACCTTCAAACCCTCAAAAATAACGAGTTACATGCAATAAATTACAAAGTTCATATTTTCTGCATTCAGGTCAGCATCATGTCACCACTCAAACATCAGAACTGAAGTGACAACGGGAATATCTTTGGCATGTGTGGTATGATATTAAGTAAGCACTGGTATGCGCCAGTAAACACACAAAGCAGTCCAAAACAAAGTGTGTGCAGTTTGGTTCCCAGCTCTGTGGCTCACTTTGATTTTCTAATAGCTGCTCTTAGGAAAATAAAACTAAATTATTTTAACATTTTGCACATTAAATTTACAACCATATTACAGATTTGCATCGAATTTTAAAAAGTTCCATAATTTGGGGGCTTTTATATCAAATATGCATTTATATCCTTAAATAAAGTGAAATGAAACTGACGCACACATGTAAAAGTGTCCTGCATATTCGAGTCTGTAAGAAACGAGGCGCCGCTCTAACTCACATAAAATGGTAATTTATTAAACAAAACAAACAAATCCTTCAGAATACTTTTTCAACATGGAAGAATCTTTAAAATATGGCTGAGATATACACGTTGAATTATTTTGTTTTTCATAAATGGAACAAATCTGTTTGGACAATTAAGGCAATTCAATTTAGAAACACTTCTGGGTGTTTTGGTCCATATAAGAACATCCGGCGACAGTTTAGAAATAAATTACTATTTATGCAATTTACATGTCCAAGAACTAGCATATAGCACAGAGCCACAAAAGCAAAAAGAGAGACTTACGTGTTATCTGAAGTAACACTTTTTCTGTTAGAAAAACCGAGATCAAGTCTGTTTTTGGCTCACTGAGTCCAGGGCAGGGCAGGGAGGAGAGGAGAAGGCTTTAATGACGCAGTTCAGGGTGAAAACATTGAGAGTTTTTCATTTTCTTTCTCCTTTGGTCAGAACTTGCTGCAGTCATACACGAAAGCTCCCGGAGTGCGATAGAGGGACTGACTCGGTGGGAATGACATCTGACAGCTGTTATTCCCATTCACCGGTGAGTTATTCAAGCCAATCCTTTGGGATTCAAACATCTCTCGGACTGAATGGAAGTTCTGCTGCTGCGCCGGGTAGGTTGCGCCCAGGTGGCCCAGGTCTCCGGCCTGGTTGAGGTACCACGAGGCCAGCCTCCCTTGGTGGGTATGGTGGCTCTCCTGGCCGGAGTTGAGATTGGCGTGGGTCAGGGAGGATGACGTTGTTGTGACTGAGTAATCTGGCAGCGTTTCATCCACGGTGGTGCTCGGTGCCAAGTGGCTCCCTCTGTCCCCAGTGTAAAGGCTCATGGCTTGCATGTTACAATGATAGGTGGCGTTGGAGGTAGTAGAGATTGAGTTTTGGTTACAGGGTGAACTATAGGCAGATGCCTGGTTTGGAGAGTAACTTAGGGACAAAGATGGGGTAATACCTGTCCGGGCGGAGGCGCTAAGGCTGGGTGTGAGCTCGGTGACCCCTTGCGGAGATCCCCGGAGGGAGGTCATGATGTTGTCCACGCTGAAGCCCTGCGTAGAGGCCTGGACGTGGTGCTGGTGGTGCTCGGAGTTGTCCATGCCGATGGACCTGCTGGAGGGGATGCTGTGGGGGCTCCCGCTGGACATGCTGCTGCTGTCCGGACTCTCGATTTTGGGCACGGTGCTCAAAGAAGGAGAGTCTGCCTGCGGCGGCGTCACGGCCCCGTTCTCGGTTTTAATATCCTGGATCCGGACGGGCTGAGAGCCTTGCACCGCCTGCTCTGGGTCCCGGCCCTGCTGCCTCGGCGGCAGGTCCTTCTGCAGCCGCTCCTCCTTCTCCTTCAGCGCGTCCTTCTTCTTGAACCGCCGCCTCCTCCGCAGGAAGCTCCCGTTCTCGAACATGTTGTAAGAGTCCGGGTCTAGGGTCCAGTAGCTGCCTTTTCCGGGCTTTTTATCGTCGCGAGGCACTTTAACAAAACACTCATTGAGGGACAGATTGTGTCGGATGCTGTTCTGCCAGCCCTGCTTGTTGTCTCGGTAAAATGGAAACCTCTCCATGATGAACTGGTAAATCCCGTTCAGGGTCACCTTCTTGTCGGCTGAGTTTTGGATCGCCATGGTGATGAGGGCGATGTAGCTGTAGGGGGGCTTCACCATATCCTTGGGCTGAGGCTGGGGGGTGTACGGTCCATATGCCCGGGCCATGCTCCCAGGGTACTGCTCATGAGCCGCGTGAGAGTACATGTTCATAGGTGTCGGCATCCCCGTGTATCCGCCACCGGCCGCGGCCCGGTAGTAGCTCGGGTCGCTGCTGATGTAGGGCACGACGCCCAGAGAGTTCGGACTGGAGACGGAATAGCGAGCCTGCATTTCTTCTTTTTGGAGAAACAAAAAATATTTATAGCTCCAAAATATGCAAAAACAAAGTCAGCGCAACTTCTCTTCCTCTCTCGAGCTGCGGCGCGCAAATCACAGTTCCTGCTGCTGATGGTAAAACTCAAAACGTTGCCTCTGCTTTAAGCCGTCCCCATCCTCGAGACCATGTGAGACGCGCAATGAAAAAGTTCTGAACTTTGGACATCCGTCACCACACAGGACTTTTGCGCAGTTAAATTCTTTCCTGCCTTTTTCCCCCCTCCAGGATCCCCCCGCCCCTCGCTGGGAACTGCTCCTCCAATTGGAAGCCAGGCCGGAGAAAAAGGGAGCAGAGAGCTGCTGGGCACTCACTCACTCCTGGATTTTAGAGAAGCTAAAGGAGGTGTCGGTTCAACTCCCAGAACAGTTCTTCTGTGACAGCAGCTCACGTGCACACAAAGAACATCAGTGCAAATTTAGTGCGTCCTTCTTCCATATTTGACTTATAATTGAATTTAGAATATTCACGCATTTTATTTATGCCACACTATATTGATTTAAAATATCTTTATACATTAAATTATTGTGAAATTTTGTTTAAAAATAGATAAAAACACAAATAAAACAAATGATCTGTTTTATTTGCTCTCCAACATTTTTAAAGGCTCAGACTGAGGTGAAAACCGGACTTTTACGCACATCGGTCATTATAAGGCGGTTAATTAAACTCATAACGAATCAAAGAGAATTGAAATTGTTGTGAGAATTTATTTTAAAAGACGAAGAACAAAGCAGACGCCCAGCATGCGAGCTCACATCTAAATGTTAGATTTTCTGACGTGTTGGTGCCAAACAGCGACTTATAACAATTAGAGCTCTGATGTGAAGTTTTCCAGCTTAAAATAAAAAAATCTATTGGTTTTCTGTGCGTTTTAATATGAAACGAGGCTGATTATTTGAAATAAAGTGATTCAATAAGAAAAAACATGAATATTTTATTTAACAAAGGAAAGAAAATATCCAACCATCAGACCCTGGAGGCCTCCGCGCCTCCATCCACCTCCTAACAGACGCATGAAATTGTTAATGATGATCGTGAGACGATGTTCCAGTCCCGATCTCTCTGTAATCCTCCTCAGCTCGGCCTCATTAAAGGTCCGCGCTGTGCCCTGCGGCGCTCTGCTGGTTTCTCCTTACATGGACCCGGGCATGAACTTTTTCCACCGCCCTGGGTTGTTTACACAATTCACGACGGGCCTTTTACTTAATGCCTCCTCGGTCTGCCCACCCAGTCCTCCTAACTCCAGATCATTTAAAGGATTCGTGGCTGAGGCACCGTGACACACAAAGCGCAGCGTTAAATAGATGCAAAACCCCAATAAGAGCATTTTATGGACGCTTTAGATCTATTTATTACAAACATAAATACCCTGGTGCAATATGCTCAGATATTAAAGGAGTGGATTAATATTAAATCAGTGTAATGTTTGCGTTGTGTTTGTTTTTTGCTTATAATCCTAAAACCACTGAGCATCACAACAAATAAACAGCAGGGACATATTTAAACCACTGAACAGATTTATTGAAGAATTAAGTAAAAAAAAAGAAAACGATTTAAATTGAAAAAATAGTCAAAATAAAAAATGTTATATTATATGTTACAACTCTGACGTTGTTAGAAAATAGAATAGACAGAGAAAATGTAAAGACAGTCAGGTCGAGGTTCTGAATAAAAAATGGATTTTGTCACCATCTAGCGGTCAGAAAAGGTACTTTCACTAAAATAAAGTTCCTCATTTGGAAACGAATCCACATTATTCATGGAATTTTATTGTTCTTCCCTCAAACAAAACCGAAGTCCTCAAAAAGTCCTTTAATTTACTATCCCCAATTTACAAAAGAGCATTTCAGGTACATCCTGTCCTCAAAAGAGAAAAAGGATCACATTTAAACTTTTTACACCATTTCACTTTTTATAAAAGTGCTCAAAAGTTTCTCTTTATTTGTTTTTATGCTAAGTTTTACAAATCACATGATGAATAACATGACCTCCACTGAGGCAGACCAGTGTGAGGTTTCTTTGATGTTGCTGCCACCTATCGATCTATTTATGTACTGCAGCAAAGGAGACGAGAAGGTGCATCCGACTGAAGCAGATTCAAAATGAACAAAATGCAAATAATCATCATTTTGACCTGTTAAATATAATGCGTCATTTTTTCAGAGGGAAAGTGGATCAAATTGGATGCATGCATTGCTCCGTGTCCATTATAATATTTTTTAGTCATGTCAGTGATACTAAATATTGTGTAATATATACAGATTTGTTTGATTTTTGTATTTCATATTGTAATAATAATATTCCTGAAATATTCTAAATAATTTTGTTGTATTTTTTTTTGGAGGAAAGCATTGCTTCTTGCAATGAAACAAAGTGACCTACGTCACCTAGCAATTTTATTTTTTTACACATTTATTTAAAATTTTTAGTTTTACAGCTACAAAGGCTACAGCTTCCTCATTTAGTATGCATGGATAGTTTTGTCTGTGCAAAAGTATTTGCTATTATTTTAATATTTTACACGTTAATTTATTTGATTAATTATTTTTGTCTCCAACCACATATGCATGGAAACCAAATCTAATCTCTACACATAAAACAAAGACAACTCCCATCTAGCTTTTGTTTTGTCCTAAACAATACAAATTAATCTGTTTAGTGTATATTTGTTTATTCTCCTGAAATCCACGAACACTGACATCTTGCACTGCAATTGTCTTTATTTGCTTTGCTTCAAGTGATATTTTCATGTTCAATTACCTAAAATTAAACAGAGATTTTTGTTTTATTTTATTTTTATAGTTTAATTATAACATTGTTGATTATCTTGATATATTTTAAATTTAAGTATAGGTACTAAAGATGTTTTTTATTATTATTCAAAAATACTGACACATTTTTAGCTGCAATCAATTCTGAAATTTAAGATCTGCAATTGAAATGTAAATATTTTGACAGGCTTTTCTTCTCTAGCTGTCATCTACATGTTTGAGCAGTTTTTTCTTATTTCAGGTGAAGCACAATAAAGAAAAGTAAAAGTTGACATTGCAGTCATGACTGCCTAGCTCAACGAGGAATATTCTGTTTGCTTGTAAATGGTTTTCAGCACCAAGGACAGCAATAAGATAAAAAGTCTGACCTGACAATAAAAACAAAACAAAAAACAAAGATCTGTGATCATATTGTTCAACACATGAGTGACACAAAGAAAATGGCTTAATCACAGAGATGCAACATCAAACTTCTGAATACTTTAATTAACTGTTGGCACTGAACTCATCTTACAGAACAACATACCAAACTCTATCCAGTCAGACTAAAGCAGATCTGATTATGGGATTGTGATTAGTTTGGTTTTATACATACTGCAGATGAGCAGGGAACAAAACAGGGCCGATGCTAGCCATTTGGGTGCCCGAAGCACAAATGCTCTGTGGTAACCCCCCCCCCCCCTTCCCCCCAAAAAAATATATATAAACAGTATGTGTCAGTGTGTCCCTTGTTATTTTCAAAATCGCTTCTTTAATTTTAAATTGAACTGAAATGATTGAAATTTAATAAAACATCAAACTAATGTTGCCTCAACAACACCTCACAATTAAAGAAATAAATAAAATAAGTTAAAATAATAATACCACCACTATTATTAAAAAAGATCTATGAAATGATTGGAGAGGAATTGAAAATTAAAGGGGACCTAGAATGTAAACCAACATTTTCCTTGTTGTTATAAATACAAAAAGAAACTCCAAGGCACTCTCAAATAGAAAAAGTTAAAAAGCCTTTATTGTAATGGCTAGGTCAACATATGGCCTTTCTAAAAAACTCCAACGCGTTTCAGCAATGTAGCCTTCATCAGGGAGTCAAACAGCTAGAAAGTTGAAAAGGGCGAGAGAAAACCTCCTGTTCTGAGAAAGCCTTCCTTAACACGTCATAAGGGGGAGCCACGCCTCCTCAAACCTGCATGTGTCTGAGGCCTTCTGGGGAAACCGACCAATCAGCATGTCCTGGCTGAGTGGGAGGGGCTAACAGCTCTTTTCACTGAAGGCCTGAATAAGGGGGTTTAGAATGACCTGTATCAGGGCTCTTGGGACAGATGAAAGCCAAAAAAAATGTTCTTATGCTTTTTGGAGACTCAAAGCTCTGTTTTAGATTGTTGCATTCTAGGACACCTTTAAAAACAGTATAAGGTATTCAAATATCAGGTTTGGCTTAAAGTACTGAACGAGACTTTTTGTTCACTACATTTTATTTATTATTTTCTACTCATTCGTCTGACGTTACAGAGGAAACTGACCCTTGTTCAAAACAAGTTTTCTTTTCTTCAGGAAGATTTTTTTAGGAAGAACTTGTTAAAACCAGAAAATCATCTAACTCTCCAGAACTTATTCACATTAAGTTTTATACTTTAGCACTGCTGATCTATCTATCAATCTATCTATCTATCAATCTATCTATCTATCTATCTATCTATCTATCTATCTATCTATCTATCTATCTATCTATCTATCTATCTATCTATCTATCTATCTATCTATCAGCAGTTAGGAGTTACAGCTACATGTCACAAATGTCACACAGGAACTTTTATTTATAATTCATGTAAAATAATTTAAAAATCCATCTAGGGGTGTGCAATATTGTGTCATTCACAATATAACCTGTAATATTTTTTTGCCAAGAAAAAAATCTATCATGTTAAGCTAATTTCATGACATAATTGCATCCACTACACAGAGGATTATATTCATGTGGGTCATCAGCATGAAGTTATTAAAAGTTATGAAAGCAAACATGGCTGGAATCTTAGTTTTAATTCATAGCAGCCATTAGGGAAAAATACGTTTGAGGAATTTTGGCCTCTCCAGGCTTCCATACCTGTAACCTGGTTATGCGGAGTTTAGCTCGGTCTCTGCACATAAACAGCAAAAACACACTGGTGAAGCGGTAAATTAAAACATCCAAATCGGCTGGCGACGCGGTTTCACATTTCTAAATATTTAGCGTGTCATTTTGGCGGCGCGCAGGTCAGGGCACGGCTCTGGGACAGAGAACCGAGCCTGCCCGTCCCATCAGCAGCGCGTGAAGCGCACCGCTCCCCTGGTCACAGCCAGAGCGGGCGCGAGAGAGGCACATCAACTTATATTAGAAAGATAGGATTCTGTGTGTGAAATAACGCTAGGTAAATGGTCCTCTCGGTGTTGTTTGTTTGCATGATGTCCAGTAGCTGATATTATAATTATTATTATTTTTTCATAAACCTGATTGCTTGGTGCCCCCCTGGCACGCAGTGTGCGTGATGCGCGTTTAGGGAGCGCCGGCGCTGGAACAAAAAAATCCTTATATTTAAGGTTTAACTTGTAGCTTTAATTCCCAGTGTTGTCTGGTTCTCTAATATTTAACATTCCTTTGCTATGAACCACAATCACAAAGAACCCAACATTTTCTGTTTGACCTGCTTTCGCTTCTAGTCACCACAAGGGGGCGACGTAATTCAAAAATACTGGCTCGAGGGTTGATCTTAGACACTGCAGAGATGAAGACACAACATCCTTAAAACTGAGCTGAATGGACAGCCTCAGAAAAAATACAAACATGAACAAATATTCATTTACTCATGTTCTTGTCATAATACAACATGAGCACCAGAATTATTTGTAAACTCGGGAAATGATTCTTTTTTTAGATATTTTTAGCAGCTGGGATTCATGATAAAGATTTTAAATATTTGCTAAAATACTTAAAAATGTAATTTTTTGAGTGTTTAGAATAAATAATTGTAGCTGATTTAAAATTAAACAGGAACTAAGTGCATGGAATTGTTCACAATTAACTGCTTGTTTGAAATTATTCATGTAATAAAATTTTATGTATCAATGTTCTGATTAACAAACTAAATAGAAAAACAGTTTATCCTTATAAAATATGAAAAATAAAATCAAAAACAACAGAAAAATGAAGTGTCATTATTTTTTCTTTATTTATGGTATGTGTGACGTCAGTGGATTTCCACACATGCATTTTTATGTTAAAATTTAAGTTTTAATTTGTTTTGCTGTTTTTTATTTTAATGTCACATGACACCTGGCTTCACGTCCTGATAAACGCTCTGATGCTGGTGATGAAGATGATGATGATAGAAACATCCTCCGGAGTTCGGATGGAGGGGAGAGATTCCATTTAGGTTTAAAAGGAATTCCTTCCTGTCTCGATCAGGAGCAGCAGAGTGGCTGGAAAACCGAGACAATCCCACTGAAAACAAACAAATCCAAAAGGTCAGCATCTCTGGTTCAGCTTCAGAACAGCAACAAAACAAGTTTTTTTGACATTTGGAAGTTTCAAACTAAATTACTGGAATGAATCTGATAAGTTATGCAGGTGTTTTAATTAATGAGATCAAATTTCTTTATCAGTTTCTCTGAATGAAGCAAATCTTAATGCAACAGAACCAACAAATAAAGTCTGAGGGTGAATTAAAGCATAAAGTTATTAAACATTTTTCATTTATGGAAACTTTCAAATGCATTTAATTAAAAAATTAGACCCAATTAATTTATTTCATATAATTCTTGGTACATAAACAATAATATAAACTGTTGTTTAAAATTATAACACAATAACAAAGGGCCGATGTTTGAATGCCTTAAAAACGTGTCATGTTTCAGTTAATTTTCAGAATTTGATCTTGTTGGCTCACATTTATTATTTCATTCCTTATTTGCACATTTTTATAAACAAAATATTAAAAAAGAAACAGGTGGTGCAGCAATTTTGGGCAATTTGCAGACAATTTTAGCAAAATAAAAGCGTAAAACTAGGAAAAAAGGGAAATACCATTTCTTTTTTTTTACTTGAATTTACTTTTCAGTCTCATTTCAATAGATTTGTCATTTTATAAATGTCTTTGCATCATTCCAAACGATTATTTTTGATTTTTTTTCTCTTGCTCAAAATTAAATTGTTTAGGGAAAATGTATAATGTTTTTTACACTTTATGCGGTAACTAAAGCTTTATGTTAATGTTTTCTCCTACCAATAAAGCTGAGAATGGCATTAATGAGAAATCAAGGTGCGATCATTTACCTGAATTATCAGATGGGTCTCGCGCCCTGTGCAGGTCGTCCTGCTCCAGAGAGAGAGCTGACACACAGTTTGAGGCCTGCTGTTTGATGTTTGAGGATGCAGGTGCACCCCACTGCGTAGCTGCATTAACATAATGAGACTGAGAGTCTAATACACCCATCATCGCTGGTGAGGACTGCAGCGGGCTGCTGCTGCTGTCCGGGTAATAGTCTGTAGAGCTGTGCCCCCCAAGTCCCTCTAACCCACTAGGAACCGAGTTACCCATCCAGTTGCTGGATGCAAACGAGCCCGAAGGTGACTGGAAATCAAAGCTGTGCTGCTGCAGCATCGCTCCACCGAGCCCGAATCCGTTCATCATCCGGTACATGGGTTTCAGAGCTTGGCATTTCCTCCGGAACCCGCGCGGCCTGCGCCGGAAGAAGCCCTCCTCGAACATGAACTCGCTGTCCGGGTCGATGGTCCAGTGGTGGCCCTTTCCGGGTCTCCCCAGGCCTTTGGGCAATTTGATAAAACATTCATTCAAAGACAAATTGTGTCTGACTGAATTTTTCCACCCCTGGTACGCTCCCCTGAAGAAAGGGAAGCGGGCCTGAAGGAACTGATAGATCTCACTCAGAGTCAGTCTTCTGTTCGGTGAGCTCTGAATTGCCATCACTATGAGGGCGATGTATGAGTAGGGGGGCTTTTCAGGGCGCCTCGAGGCTGGATTCCCTTTTTTCCCTTTAGCTGCGCTCTGGACGCTCTCCGCCTCTGGCTGTGCGCTAAACAGAGCGGCACTCGGACCGGAGCGCGCAGAAGCGACTGGATCCAGATGTTCGTGGGGCATTTCGGTCATGTTTGCGCTTCGTTTCGGAATCCAGCACCTCTTGCTCTAGTTAACGTTCTCCATGTCACATTTTAGGGGTTAAAACAGCCTTCCTCCGTCCTTCCTGTCTCCGTCCATCGCTGGCAAAGAACCCCGGACTGGCGCACATCCACCCTGACGAACACCACCCCACCTTCTATCCATCAGTTCCATAATCTCTTTCGATGTTTTACACCCACCCATTCACCCTCCTCCCCTCCCTCCCTCTTCGCTCAGATTCCTAAAAAAATCTCCAGGAGCTGCTTCCCTGTATCTGGCCAGATTCCAAAGCCGGACACATGCAGACAAACCTCCTCTTCCACGTCACTTTCTAAAATTCTCATGCTCACGATTGACAGACTGATGTGTTGGAAGAATTTGGAGGGTTTTGCCTCAGTGATCACGCCTCGAAAATGATACAAAAAAGAATCCCTGCATGAATAAAATCAGTGAGAAAAAAATGTCTACTTAAAAATAATTGAGCACGCACGTGAAACGATGAGAATGCAATTTATTTACCCCAGCAAGATGACAAAGAATCATCTATGCATGAAAGACAAGCTGTTATTTACATTTCAGTTAGATAATTTTACGGATCTGACGTCAGAACCCAAATAATTCTGAAGAAAATGTCCTGCACATGTGATGATATTATTATTATTATTATTATAACTCACAAATTGTCCAAGTGGAACAGCGTAAACAAACATTTTCTTTACTTTGTAACAGCTTATTGGGTTTGGTCCGTTTTGGCTCTAAAACACGTGACTGACTTAAAACTCAAATAACAAAATCAAACACATCAAGTCGTCACAATAAGTTATTTTTTATTCAGTTGAAAAACGTTTCTTTGGACACAAGTGAGAAAATAAACATTCAAAGTGCGCGTGGCTGAAAAACCAAAGTTAAGAGTTTTATTCAGTAACATTTATAACACACAGCTCTCAGGGCAGAGACTCCATGCATTTTAAAGGAAAACAAATAAGTGCAACAAATAAACACAATTTCACCCAAAAAAATTTAAGTTTCCACATAAAAAAGTTTTTTTTCTCCAAACTCAGTGCACATGGATGGTTTTATAAGAGTCTATGATTTTTTATTCTCTTCTGCACCGTTTGGGTCCAAATAACTAAACATAAGGATATAAAGCAGGTGGATTCGGATGAGGTATCAGAAGTTCGGAGTATGATGGCCAGACGAACGCAGGGTAAAGAGGGGTGGGCCTCTTGTTTAGGTCTCCCTTGAACGGCTTGCTGAGGATGCTGTCAATAGCAAAGGAGCTGGTGAACTTGGGACCGGAGTCGGTGTCGGTGGTTGGGGCTGCTGGGACCTGTGACTCCTCCGCGCGCCCGGACCCCTCCAGCTCCCGGTTGAACTTCTTGCTGATGCGCTTTCTCCTGCGCCGGAACACCCCGTCAGCGAACGTGTACTCGCTCTGAGGGTTCAGCATCCAGTAATTATCCTTCCCCCAGGGCCTAGACGGGTCCCGGAGCACTTTGAGGAAGCAGTCATTAAGAGACAGGTTGTGTCGAACCGAGTTCCTCCAGCCGGTGTAGCTGCCCCTGAAGAACGGGAACTTCTTCATCAGGTAGTCGTTGATCTCCGCCAGAGTCGGGCGTCCAGAGGGAGAATCCCGAATGGCCATGGCGATGAGAGCGATGTAAGAAAGCGGAGGTTTGGGTCTGCGTGTGTACGGTTTGGATTTACCGCTCCCACACGGAGGAGCAGGTGGCGGAGGGCTGTGCGCCACGCAGTCTCCATCCGACCCCAGCTCTTCCTCTGCGGGAGGAAGAGACCTCGGTTTCCTCTCTGCATCCCCGGTCGCCTCCAAGTGTTTCACGTTATGACATCCACACAACACCTCCAACTTCATCCTTACAGGTTCTGCAGCAGCACGGTTCAGTCTAAAATAAACAACGATCAGAGCTCTGTGCGTAAAGCTCTCTGTGCGTCACGACGCGTAGACTCTTGTGCAGTCTCCAAAGGAATGTGACTCTGCAGTCATACCTGCCAGAGCACTGACGCCCGTCTCACCTAAACGGTGTGAGCTGCGGTTTATATGCCTCTCACCTTATAGGACCAGCCCAAAAAGGGCGGAGCGAGATGGTTTAGGAACATTTGGAACGTCAAAAATCATAATAGTGTATCACCAGTTTAAAATGATGATTATTAGATTAGATTAAATGTTATTTAGAGGGAAGCTGATTATTAAAAAACTGCATTTGATACAGTTTACCTGAAAAATGTGTTCAGACAGTTTAGGACTGTTTTACCTGAAACAACCAGGGGGCGTCAATCTTCAATCTAAAACAAGTTCACATGATCCAGGATGCAAAATGATCACTTTGTGGAGTAAAACTTTATTAAGTCTCAGATGACAAATCCCCTCATCAGGCTGTTGTTGCACATTCTAACAGTGCTGACAAAAATGCAATGTCAGCAATATTTGAGCATGAAAGTGTCTCCAAATTCCCTCACAGCAAAACCTCCTGTCCAGGTGAGAACCTCAGTGCCAACTTTCACTTCCTGCCCAGTGTTGTTCTGTTTTCACTCAAACGCAGGCTCTTCCTGCAGCTTTGTGCCAAGATGATTCACAGCTAATTTAAAAGTGTTCATTTTGGGGTGTTGGTCCAACTGAACACTAAGAATAGTTATTTTAACACTAAAAAGAGTTATATAGTTGCTATATAACACTGACATGAGAGTCAAAACCCAGTGTTAAAAAGGAGTTTTTACTAATCAACTCTTTAGGAGTCATTTTGGACAAAATAACTCCCGATAAGCTAACTCTGAACTCCCACAGCGGCTAGAACACCTGCAGAGTTAATTCGCAGACTCCACCCCTTTATTCTAAAAGTTGGACTCAGTTGCGGGAGCTGCAGTGGGCGAGGTGCATTGTGGGTAGTCATGCTTTTAGTTACTTTGATCTATTTTGGGTTGTGTTTATTCATTTACTGTATTAACTCTAACACCGATGTTAAATTGTCAACTCCAGAAGAGTTGGTTTTTGACACTAAATAAGAGTTAAACTCTCCAAAAAGAGTTAAATTAACTCTTACTGGGGTGGACCCATATAGACAACTGAAAGTGTTTGTTTAGCAGAATAAATGTAAGCACCTTTTTTCCCCACAGTTGTGCAACAACTAAAGTTTAACCAGAAAAAATAACACTACCCCTGTCTAACACCTGCAGGCGGTGTTGACATCATAGCCTTGAAACATCGTCGCCGAGTGCTGTTGCATGTGCAAACGGTTTCTTTTTAAAGTGTGGCTTCCATGTGTTTGTGTTGTTGCTGCATGTTTTGATTTTTGAGTAATGATGTGTTGGACTGTGACACAGACGCTGAGGTAAAGTCATCATTTTCAATAGTGGCATGTCAAGGGTAGATTCCTTTAAGCCAACCGCACAATGACAAGAGCCCAAACAGCAGGTATTCACCTGCTTCACCGCAAGTAGCAGCTTGTGTGTTCGGCTGTTCACTAAGTAGAGCTTAAGTTGTCTCTTTCTGGCTTCATAGGTGGAATTATAAGTACCGTAAAGCTGAAACTTGTACACATCAAATATACTTATTTTAAAACTCCAATTAACTCCCTTAAAGGACAGAATATCTTGTTTTTCTCTTTGCAAATGAGACCAGATCACACCCTTCCCTTTTCATGAACTTATTTTTTAAAGTGCGCACATTGCTGATGAGCAAGACAATAAAAGAATGTTCTTGTCTGAGCTGAATAATGACAACTATGTTTTCTTCACGCAGTGGTTGTGAATGATGAGTTGATTGTGAGATTTTAGATTAAATGGTTTCACTGAAGCCATGGTGGCTCTGGTGTCTTGTTGGAATGAAGAAACAATGACGCAGATCCTCAGATTTCTCTAAACAAACGCTCAAAACTTGCAAACAAAAATCATTAGTGCAGGTGCTGAATCATTTCTCAAATTCATGTCAAAGTAATTAACTGCATACTTGTTTTATTAACAGCAGGTATGCCCAGGAGACGCTGGAGGGACTATGCTTCTCGGCTGGCCAGGGAACGCCTTGGGATTCCCCCGAAGGAGCTGGCCCAAGGGTCAGGGGAGCAGGAAGTCTGGGTCTCCCTCCTTAGGCTGCTGCCCCCTCGACCCGACTCCGGATAAGCAGAAGAGAATGGATGGATGGAACTGTTTACCAGAAGATCTGAGATGGAAATCCAGCTTCATCTCCCATCTAACCCAAAGTTTGAGACCTTTTTTTGTTTCTAATGTTTTTTACAACTAGTAAAAGTTTTTCTGCTTGTTAGTTTAATGCATTAAAAACTATAAATATGAGAGCATAATAAAATCCCATCAAAAGGGACCTGTTGACTTTAAAACAAAAAAAAAAAAACACATTAATCATCAATGAGGGTTAAGATTCGACTCGGTATGACATTTTTGACTCAAACCTGCATGGATTGTTATCAGCACAGTGATAACTCTGATTACACCAACAAAGTTTGAGTTTTACAGTGTTTTAATTTATTTATTTTTCATTTCATTGATGTATATTTTATGAGGCTTGATTTAAACTCATAAAAACAATAATCACGTACATTCCTGCTGTCAAACTGTCAATAGGAGAAAATTGTTTTCCAGTCACCTGTTTAAAGGTATGAGGAAGACAGCGGGTTGTTTTCGTTGACTGCATGTAAAAAAAACTGAACTACTGCTAAAATCATCTTATCAACACTAAATTCTACCTGTCGGGACGTTTTGTCAGCTCAGGGAAAAGTCATGTGATTTTAAAAAATGAGACATTTATGATAAATTTACTCTGAGGGGTGAATATTCCAGATGATTATGGTTGCTTTCCTCAATGTTCTCCTTTCCATAATGTACAGTTGTAACTGTCTGAAGTGACAACCATTAAGGAGATAATAGTCATAGGTTCAGAACAGATGACGCACGTCTAAAATAAATGAGACAACTATTTCAGCTGTGCCCAGAATCTCAGCAATGTAATCCGTTGTGACAAAGTCCAAACAAGGTCTAAAAATAACCCAGTAAATACGTCAGTAGAGCCCGCTGCAGGCTTTATGAATGTTAAAACAAGAGCTTTGCATGCAAAGATAGGAGGCATGTCAGATGTTCTTCCCAGGTGACTGAAACGTCCAAGATTGGGTTCATATCTGTTGATTCTCACATGAATTTTCAAGTTTTTTTGTAAAAGAAATTCAATCAAAAATAATTGATCGCTTAGTAATTTTCATATTTGGACCACCGTGTGTACTTTTAGCGAGTCTGAGCTTCAGATTATCTCTGAAACGTTTGGGAAACTCTTTGAAAACCACAACACACACAGCGTGTGGGTGGTGGTGTACTGGAAGAAGGTTTCCCACAGATGTGAAAACACTTTGCAGACTGGATGAGGGGCTAACATCATAACAACGTGAGCGATGATGGTGAAAGCATAAAGAAAAGAGTCTTTCTGTGTTTGTTCTCTTTGAGGTTCTGAGGTCTGTGTTTCTGTGTGTAAGCAGACAAACGCTCATAAGCTGTTACTGACAAGTAGCAGAGCATCAAGTCTGCAAACAGCATTGTGAGAGTCCAGATAAACAGAGTCTGAGTGTTTCAGCAACAGATGTAGGGGCTCAGATTCTGCTGGACTCTTTACCTGAAAGGGTTCCCTAGATCAGCTGCAACTGCATTTAGTTCAAAGATAAAACATTTATTCTGGGTTCCATATTTTATGCATAACTATCGTTGTCTTGTTCTCTAATTAACAGTGTATCCCTGTTATGTGCCATTTCCATAGCCTGGCAAGCCATCCTATAAATGAAAATACAATGTCTGGCCACGAGCCATTAAAACAACCCAGTCATGAAGCAGAATTGCAACTCGTTTTTACTAACTGAGCAGAATTCTTATTTAATCTAATTTTATGTTTCAAAATTAATTTAAGCATCGCTACAATTCCTGTTGCTTCTTGGTTGATTTTAGACAATGCAATTCAAGACTTTTCAAGACTTATGGACGATGGTGGCAGAGGAGTTAAGTGCCTGCCCCCGTAAGCAGGGGGTTGCAGGTTCAAGCTCCATCTGTTTTAGTCGTTGTGTCCTTGGGCAAAACACTTAACCCACATTGCCTGCTGGTGGTGGTTTGAGGGACCGGTGGTGCCTGTGCTCAGCAGCATTGCTTCCGTCAGTGCGCCCCAGGGCAGATGTGACTACACTGTAGCTCATCATCACCAGTGTGTGACTGGATAGATGACTGTGATGTGAAGTGCCTTGGGGGGTCGTAGAACCCTAGAAGGCTCTATGTCAAATACAGGCCATTTACTAT
>SSNS01000404.1:445837-534647 GCA_006937985.1 Aphyosemion australe | reverse complement strand
AAAGACTCAAAAGGAGACTGTTTTTACTTCACACAACACGCTAATGCAACCAGTGGGACCGATATGAGAGCCATTAAATGGCGAGACAAAAGTTTTGCTGAGACAGAAATAGATGCCAAATGTGTGCTGACAACAGAAGAGGTCTCACAGAGTGCTCATTAGTACTTCTTGGTCAACACATGAAGTATTAAAAGTGCACTGGCTATGCAGCCCACCATTCGTCTGCAGCCATGACGTGGCAGCTGCTTCTCTTTCAACTAATGAGTCATCCGCGATTGTGTTCAGTGAACCCTGCAAGGATTTTCTTCGTAAATTTTGCAGAAATTCATCTTTTCAATTTATGCAAGAACGGAGAGAAAGCCATTAGCATGATAGCTGCATACTTTTCACACACACACACACAAATGAAAACACCAGAGCTCATTTAAAAGTTGCTGTCTGGGATGCCAGTCAAAGCTTTAGTGTAACCTGCTGAAACCATCCATCAGTCAGCCCCAGCAACCTTCATGCAGCTACAGACCTTCTGTCCCTCTAATGGACACAAAATGGGCACATAGTGAAACAATATAGGCATTAAACATAATAACCTGCTGTCATGAAAATCCAATTTTACTGGAAAATATATGGAATTGGCTACAAAGTTGAGGGAATTGAACCAGGAGATCCCCAGAAAAAAAAAATCACATTTAGTTCCATTTTCAATATTGGTCAGGCACTTTGTGGAAATGTTGGACTGATTTTTCTTTTGGCCACTTATTTTTCACCAACCTTTTCACGGGGCCATCAATATTCCACAGGCAAAAGCTTCTTCGTTTCAACTGCCTACACTGCTGTACAAACAGCAAATGTGATGCACTACTGCACAATTATAGGCTTCAACTGTATGTTTATATTACTATATATTTCATATTTCTTCTTTTTATCCTTTAGGAATCTTTACTGTAAATACACATTTTTACCTATCTACACACGATATGCTCAGATGCATATACTTTTTGACATCCGGTCCGGTCTGCAAAGTAAGAATTTCATTGTGCAGGGAAGTCTGCTTCTTTACTATGACAATAAAGCTTTGATTGATTGATCCTCACTGATTGAAAGTTTGAACATTTCTGCCTATTTTCCTCTTACTCTGAAGTTGTTTCTTCATTTAAAAACAGATCCTGCAGACCATCCAGGTACTATACTAGAACAGAATTTCAATTACAAAATGTAAACAAGAGAAACACTGCAGGGAAATGAAAGTGTCTTATCATTGAAGACCAACATAGGAGTATGACAGTGACACGAGTCAAGCCTTCAATGGAAATACCCCACTTAGATGTTCTAAAGACCTTTAGACTTTATTAGTTCCATGTTAAGTTTTATGATTTTCTAATAGCAAAAAAAAGGTTAATTTACAATTGAACTCATTCACTGCCATTGACGACTTTAGTCATCAATTGCATTTTTTTACGGGGTGGGCGTCGGAACGAGCCCCCGCACCGTGAGAACAAACATCACGTGTCTAAAGCGCATCTTCATCCGTGTATGTCACACATCACGTGATCAGGAAGCAGAAAATCAATGAATTAGGAGTTTGTTTTGGGACGCTGCTGTGAAAAAAAGCAATGCGCCAACCGGAAATGCTTCTGCAGCTCACGCTTCGACAACAGATTGTGAAAGAACGGATAACGCTAGAAATACGGTGATTCTTCCTGATGTAAGAAGTGAGTCTACTCTTTTTTTGGTAGTTTTGGCGTTTACATGATCATAGAGCACAATGTTCTGTGACTCTTCAAAAAACAGTAAAAACGCTCAAAAACGCTGGCAGTCAGGGGCTTTCTGATCAGAAAACGGCTGGCAGTTAATGAGTTAAGATAGTTTCAAAAATGTGTACGTCTCTAATAGACAACATATAGGCTAAACAGTTTTGAGGACTAATTTGTGTTTTTTTGGTTTATTATGTAATGAGCCACCTGGTTTATGTACTGATTCTAAGGCCTGGAATATAGTTGCTGTTTAACGACGCATACGCGTGTTTAAAATTTGCCTCGCGTAACTTGTGTTGATTTGAAGCGTCATTTTTGCACGTCCCCTGAAATGAACGCGACGCGTCCGAACGCTGTAACATACAAGTAACCAGTAGGTGGAGCTGACAAAACAAGTGAGACACACTCACCATGGTGACTCCATCTCAGGTTTAGAGGTCTTTCATACCATCTACGATACCGTTGCTGTCATTTTTTTTTCTACCGTGATCTCAAAATTAACCAGTAACTGATCTCTTCTATTGACGCCATGTTTGTTTTGGTTGTACCCTACAAACCCGGCTCTCTATGCGGTCTGAGTACTCTAGTTTGCCCCCTAGTGGAACATGCCAGTACTACATGAATTGCAGCACCGTGTAGCAGCAAGTACGAACAAAGACGCAGCCTTCTGCTTGCGCCACCAACGCGAGAATAAAGAGCCCTATTCCAGCCCTAACTGTGCCTGTGGAAGCTGTTATTGTTGTCCTCTCAGCGTTTTGTAGCTTTAATTGTTCTAATTTCATCATAATTATTTTAAATACGCTGCTAACTATTGTTTCTTGAGATGAATGGAAGTCAGATCAGATCTGCTCACAAGCATCAGAAATCAGTATCGGCCCTCAAAACCAGAATCGGTCCATCGCTAGAGTGTTTTTCTAGTAATGATTAATCTCTTTTATCATGACAACTAAATTCTTTCCCCTTTTTTGTAAGAAATTCAAACTTGTTGACAGCACTTTAACTTACAAACTAAAACTGAACTCCAGTGAGTCATCCCAGCATCGGCTCTGAGGTGATATTTAGTGGTGTTTTCCAGAAGGAAACTGGAAGACGCTACCCGAGACAGTGAGTGGTTTCAGATCTAATTTGACAGCATTACAGGAAGTGGAATTAAACAACTAACCACATTTTAGCTCCAGCTACGTGTGTAGGAGACCAGGAACAAACCTCACTCTGGTAGTAGGCTGTAACTTTGTAGCAGAGGCCCCATAACACAGGAAACAGCGCTGTAACTATAGGCGCGCCTGTAACAATTCCCAATCCACTCTTCAGTCCTCTTCCTCACAAAAGACACGCACATTCCTGCTTTTTCCTTTCATGCGAGCTAACTCTGCAGTCTGCACCGCTGTGATTTGCATTCCTCCGGTTAGGACAAAATTACCCGACTAATGCCCTGTTAGGAGCAGTCTTTCTTATCTGGATGTCTAACTTGTTTGGTCTGAGAGCAGAGAGCTAGTAGGACGAGCTAGCGATGGAAACATGCAAGTTTTCTTACCAACTCCATACTTTTCCTTCTTAGATGGAACCCAGCGAGACATTCTTGGAGTCGAAGATTCCTCGGTTCCAGTCGCCTTGTGTGCAAAAAGCGCTGAAAGTTCAGGTGGAATTAATGTCAACAAAGTAGAGTTTTGTTCAGTTTTGTGAGAGCTTTAGGGAGCTGCTCCGAGCAGCCATTTTCCACTGGTGACAGGACGCTCCGCAAGGGGGAGGAAGGGAACGCGAAAGTTTTCACCCCGTAGGCGTTCATGCAGGAGGCATCCTGCTCGGCTCGCTGTGCGATTAAAACTATGTACGAAACTACATTCATGACTCACGACTTATGCAGATTCATATCTAATCACAACATAGAGATATACGCCTAATGCTGCACAGTAGATAGACTGTAAGGTCTGTTTATCACCAAACATCTCCAGAAATTATTAGTCACAGGGGCGAATCTAGAGCGTTTTATAAGGGGGGCAAAAGGTCCAGGCAGGGTGGCATTGGTGGACTTCCTCCTTAAAGTGTGTCACCCATTTGTATGGAGTTAACAAAATACCCACAAAAACACTTTCAAACTATTTTATTATGTCATTATTTCTTCTTAAAAAACAGTAGAACTTTGTAAGAATATGTAACATATTTTCCACAAAATAACAAAATAAATAAATACAGAAGGCAAGTTCAAAGGACAGAACTTAAATTATTGTAAAGGACTGAGTTCAGTCATCCCTTTAAGAAGAACATAGTTTTAAGTAAATATTTAATCATTTTTATTTCATCCTATTCTAATTTTTACCTTCAAAATGGAATATACTAAACTATTGGTTTACTAACACCTTTTACTTACAGTACCAAAAATTTCATACATTTAAAGAGTTAATTTGCACAAACAGATAACTGAAATTTTATACATTTTCAAAAGATACATCTTATTATTATTTACTTCATTAAAAAATAAAGTTGGGAGATTCTGATAAAAAATTGCTTTTATCTGTTTTTGCAAATGTACTATTTGGTAATAGAATCTAGACCATCATTTGCCGAAGCAAAACAATTTTTGTTTCGCATGTCGATCTAGCGATGCTCCATTGGAACCTCCGCAGCCCCGGCCAGTATTGTGGCTGGCAAATCACAATGCATTTATTTAGAAAAACAATGTATTTTTGTCTTCTTCCCTGCTTCTTTCACAATGTATGGCGGACTGCCCCGTTGACTGACATCCGTAGCAGTCCACTCACAGCGTTCTATTGGTTTGGTGGGCCAATTACAGCACTCTTCGTCGGTGGGATGTTAGTGACAAAACAAAGATGGTGACGGCTCATTTGAAACAACTCTGGCATCAACTTTGGACTATTTAGACTTGGGCTTTTCTTTGAGTCAAGAGCAGATAGAGGTACTGTACTTACGTTTATTTAGAAAAAGGATGTATTTGCATCTTCTTTGATGGAGAATGACGGACAACCTCGATGACTGACTTCCATAACGGTGAGTATGTCACTTCAGTTTCAGTTTTCAGTTTATTTCTATAGCGTCAAATCATGACAAGAGTTGTCTCAATGTCATCGCGTTGTTTGTTATCCAATAGCAAATGGCGACAGTTTGAAAGACAACCATAGATCCCGCCCCACAACTGAGAGCCGTCAATGTGCCGTGGTAAGACTATAAATTCACATATATAAAATTGTCTTGTACTGATACTTGATGCCCCTCTTATGGTAATATAATACAAATATAAATCTATCTAGCGACCTATCATTTAATATTTTCACAAGTTCCTTCTCAACATATATAAATGTTTTGTTGCACTACATTTCACTTTTTACCTTATTTATATTCTTGTTTATCTGCTTTAAGCTACAAACCTAATCTTGTTGCATTTACAGTTGTACAGATTAATCCTTTTTTTCTACCACTTATCTAAGGTCAGATTTGAGGTAACCGGTCCAGAAGGGAAACCCACACATTCTTCTTCTCCACAACAACACTCTCCAGCTCCTTCTCTAAGGGCATTCAGGGAGGATCTATAATTCCTGGATCAAGTTCTGGGTCTGCCACAGGGTGTCTTCTCAGTGGAAACTATCAGGAAAACCTTCTGATGAAGGCAACCAGGAGGTGTTCAAGTTTTCAGCCATGAGAATCATCTTACTCTTCTTAAAATACTATTTTGTGTCTCCCAAACTTGTCATAATTTGTAATTTCATAGATTCAGAGAAAGAAATAGGAACATAAATCTAACTCTAACGTCATGCATAAGCACAGCAGTGGTTCATCTCTTGAGTTATGAGGTTAATAAATAATAAAATTATTTATATGAATCAGACTGCTCTGAATTAGTAATAAAGCAGCCAATGTCTAAAAATCCTCCAGAAAGCCTGAATTAATGTTCAAAATCATCATCTATTATGATTAAAACAACATCTGGCTCTTTGTAAGCAAAAAAAAACCTGCAGACTTTTGCATACAACTCCACACACTTTCACCACATGCAAATCTTTTGATGTCCTACAGTAAACCACTTATTTAAATAAAGATTGTTCCTCTGATTGCCTTAACCACATTCATGCACTGAATTCATGCAATCTATGTCTGTTTCTAGAGCCTATAGACAGAAGTGATACGCTGAAATAAGAGTTGTTGTTCTTATCAGCTGCAAAATAAAACACACAAGAGAAATGCACCTGATGCTCATATTTGAATCCTCTCATCTTTATTCACCTTGTTTATGAGATGATTGACTCCTTTTGCAGCATCCCATGTTTCATAGACTATGACCACGTGACCTCCTTGTTTTCCTGCTTCCTTTATTCCTCCTTCACCTGTGGTGTTGGAGTTTTGCCACCAGAGGGGGTTGAGTCATTCAGGCTCTTTTATGTACAACCATGTATTTGTGTTTAAAAGTGTCACAGTTAGGACTAATTTGTTTACAAAGTAAATTACAGGGAGAGCAGACTGAAAATGTAATTTGCTGTTTAGGTATCTGTTTCTGTTTCAAAAGTACACCTGTCGTGTGTTAAACCCTAAAATAACTTAAACACAATAAAGTTGGCTGATATTGCTTTAAATAAAATGTGGGGAAAAAAGCAAAAAGCTGGAGGGAAATTCTTCTGTCTTGTAACTCCCCTTGTCTCCTCCATCGTGGGACATCATGTGGGTCACAGCTACTTATCCGAGAGGACACTGGCCCATTTTTAGACCGTCTTGCAGGAGTCACACGGCTCACATCGAGGCTTGAGGACAGCAACGCTTCTCATCAGCAACCGACCACGAGATCACAAACAAGAAGAAACAGAAGGGAGATTTCTATCATGGAAAGTGAGTCATGGAAAAACATGGATCATCTTCTCACTACTGTTGCAGATTTGTTTGTAGGAATGCCAGAATGAAACATCTGTTTGACTTAATCAACTAGAAATGGGCTTTTTTGAATACTGGTTATGGTTATATGGGTTTTGTTGAATATCAACAATTGTGTTTCACTAAATATCTTGGTATAAAAGGAAGAACTTTTTGCTTTTTCGCCCAACCCCTTAGACATCTTTTCTCTTCCTCTCTGCTCAGCTGTAGTCCTCAGTGACTCTTTTGTTTGCCAAAGCATCCCTCACATTGCTACATGCCTGACTGGAGACGGTACCCACTAGCACCTACTTTATACCAAGACAGAGAGGGTTTACTTCCCGGGCGCTGAGAGCAGCTGGAGTTAAGTGAACAAGAAAAAAAAGATGGTTTGTCAGTAGCTGGTAAGTATCAGCAACCTGATCGAATAAAAAGGACTATTTTATGATCTAAACCAGTTCTGAAGTACTCTAAAAATTCACAGTAACATGTCTAATTAATCAAGCTGTTTCTCTAAACTTGAGATCTGCAACCTGAGATCCAGAGGAATGGCTCTCCGAAGGCCAGCTGCCTTCCAACGAAGAGCTCCAGGCTGGAGGAGATCAGGAGATGAATCCTACTGGGACAGCTTGATATCAGAAGAGGAGCAATTGCCTCGAGTCCCACAACCCTCACGTCGTCCCCAGAGTGCCATCGAGGGAGGAGGACACCTGGACACCTGGCTTGAACACCTGAGGATGATGGAGAGCAAAGTCAGACCGTTTACTGATCGGACAACATCCATGCCCGTTCTTGACATTAAACAGAGAAGCTTTCCTTCCTTCAGCACAAGCTCATCTTCATGTGGGAGTCCGAGTCTGTGTGAGAGCTCACCAGGCAGCCAGGACTCCCTCCAGGCTGGGCTTCTGCTCCTTCAGAGACGTAGAGGAAGCTGGGAGAAAGCTCACATCACACAGTCTCCAAAGAAGGAGCAAGCTCAGCTTAGTTATCTTGCTCCAGTCAAGATTGGGTGGCTGCCAGTGCAGAGAAGAGTGATGATGTTGGCGAGTGATTGCAGCCAAAATCAAGGTTCGAACAGCTCTGCAGGCCAAGTAAGCAACACAAAATCCACTACTTACAAAGCATTTAGGAGGTTGTACTTTTTTCCCCACTACAGTATAGTAAACATGGTTTTTGAGGGAGTAAAATTAGTTTTCAAAGCTTAAAAAAGGGAATTTTCTGAAAATGTTCATCACCTATAATGCCAAATGTGTCATATCTGCATCTGATACATCTGAGATTTTAATACGTCTATGATTTTAAAAAGATTTAGAGCTTCCTCTAAAACCTGGCGCATCTAATCCTCAACATAACTTCTGCCCTCTGGTGGAAGATCTACGCACTGCAGGTAGCAAGTGCCAATTTTATTTGTTTTTCTTTTTATACGATGACATAAAAATCAACACTGAAGTTGTCGTAGACTTTGTAGAACAATTTTTGAGTCTTTCATCATTTCATTAGTTGAAAGAGAATTTTAATTGATACAAGTCGGATATGTAACATCCTTTCAGGTTTTGATTCTTGCATCTTTGTGAGTCAGAGTCAGCTCTGCAGCTCCAAAGTCAAGTGTCGTGTGGCAAGGAGAATGGTGCTAAAGCATACAGAGTGTCAGACAGAGTCACTTGTAGTCAAGTCTCAGTTATCCAGGGACAGGGCAGAGCTCCAGCAGCCTTTGAAAACAGCCTACTCTGCAGGAGCTTTGTGCATTCTTGAAAGCTTTACGACTCATTTGGAGCTGGAAAAGCAGAGATTGAAGTTTGTGCCCTGACAGGATGCAAAACAATGTACACAGATGATTCAGTGGAATTACAGCATTACAAATTTAATATGGCTCAATCGATATGTTGCTGCTCAGCAGATTTGACTGAACTGATTCACAATGGATGTACAAATAAAATGTGTTTGCTACCTTACAGATTTTTTCTGTTTTGCTTTTTTGATGTTGTTTTTCTGCAGTGCAGAACTTGTTTTACTCCAGATGTAATGGGACACACACGTTCCAAAACGTTGAGCTTTTCTCTCTTCAGTCCAAAGAATGTTTTCCCAGAAGTCACCAGAATCATCAAGATGCTTTCTGATAAATCTGAGTTGGGCCTTTGTCTTGTTTTTAGTCAGCAGACATTTGGGTTTTTGAAGGGGGACGTTACTTTGTCACAAGGGGCTAGGTTGGTTCGGATAGCCCGGTCTGAAACATTTAGGTGTGACAGAAAAGCAAAAACAGAACAAATTTTCACAGTAATCTACGTGTCTAAATCAGTAGTTTTGTTTCCAACTCTGACTCTCAGGACCTAATAATAGACCAATGAAAGATAGCTCATGTCAGAAAAGTTTATCTTTATAATCTGTTCTTTTTTAATCCCTGCAGGTTAAACTAAAAAAGCCCATCACGCCAACACTTCAGAGGACTGGAGAAACTCCCAAAGTTCAAGGTCGGCCGTTTAATACATGTGTTTGATGGTTTCCACCTGGTTCAGAGGTGATCATTACATCCGTTTGTTCTCCATCAGAAATGAACACTTCAGTTTCAGCTGATGTTTCAGATTTCTGCAGCTTGAGATCACCGACCAGCTGATTGGGGGGGGGGGTTTAAAAACTTATTCCAGGGCTGATATGCTGCAGAGTTTACTTGCTTCTAATCAGCTCCTTCCAGTGGTGTTATCCCTGTCTTCTTTCACACTGATTGGCCAATCACATTACACATTACAGAGACAGAAAACCTAATCCAAGCACACTGGTTCCTTCCAACAGCTGTGCAATGAGTTTTTAGCAGCGCTGTGCAAGGAGGAAGTGGGTTCTAGTTGATCTGAAAAGCTGATAAAAAATAAAAAATAAATAAGATGTGGATGGCGGCAAGGAGTAGAGAGATAAGCAGAGATGCAGACTGATTGAAGCAGGAGCTTGTTAATCTTTGAACACGGCAGCTCTGCACTTTCCGAGTTGGATCTGAAACTTGATCCTTCAACCTTGTCCTTGTTTGTACATAGATAATCTTGGCAGGACTCGGGCTGCTCACTGAAATCAAAGCAATTCATCTACACCCTACTCTGGCACACAGGAGTCGTGCTGAACAGTGAAGTTGTTTTAATGTTACTTAAACTTGATTAGAATCACACTCTGCTGATTAAACTACATGAAAGGCTAAAAATGCAAATGTGTCAGAATAAAAGCATCTTGTACGTATAGTGATAAAGTATAGACTAGAATAAAGTTCAGTATTTGATAATAGAGCTGCTGGATTATAGAAAAGCATTCGCATGACTATTTTTGGTCAATATCAAAATCAAGGTTATTTAACATGATTAATCGTTTCATTTAGATATTAGGCATGAATGTTCAGTTGTTGAACACCAACAGCAAATAAATAACAGCAGCTTGATTAGACGTTGTCCTTTAAATTATCATGAGAACATAGTTTTGAAAGTTCTGCACGCTCACACATTCAACAGCGAGCTCTGCCCAGCTGATTTGTTTTTTTTATGTCTGTGCCATTTAAGGATATGTGTATGATATATTTTTTTATGGAAAAAAAAGCAATAAAAATATTTCTGATAAAAAATAAATAATAATACTTAATATTATTATTTATAATAATAATAATAATTGAAATTTTTGTTTACCATTTTCAGACACAATTAATTAGCCAGTGTGTTTTGCCCTTCTTCTGTTTTTTTCTTCTTCTGCTGTTTAATCTTCAGAAGGGAAGGATGTGCTTGTTATTCAGAAGGCATGAATGCAAAGCAGAATGTGACAAAACAATTTCAATAATGGTGTTTCTTAAATTAAATTCTTGTGTTGATCTGGAGCTGAAATTGATTATTGCACATAAAACTATTTAATTTGCAGCTTTTTTTCTATAATAAATGTAAATCAGCCTGGAGTTGTGTCATTAAGAACTTATTCAGTTCTTAGCAGCTTGCAAATCCCTTTTATCATTTTTCAGCTCTGGTGGCCTAGTGGTAGAGTGTCCGCCCCGGGACTGGGAGATCGGGGTTCGATTCCCGGTCGGGTCATACCAAAGACCTTGAAAAAATGGGACCCAACGCCTCCTCGCTTGACACTCAGCACTAAGGGGTTGGATTGGGGGGTTAAACCACCAAATAGTTCCCGAGCGCAGCCACAGCTGCAGCTCACCGCTCCCCACCATGGGGATGGGTCAAATGCGGAGATGTAATTCCACCAGTGTGTGATGACGACTTGGGACTTTAACTTTAACTTCATTCTTGCTGAAATAACCCTCCCAGAAGAAGCTCTATTCAAACTCAAGCTCTCGTTGAACACAGTTAGTTCTCTCTGTCTTCATAAAAGTCACATTCAGCAAACATGAAATAGCCTGATGTTAATGAGAATATGATGAGAAAATTGGATTGTGCACATCAAGTTTCTTCATGTTTTGAGAGGGTGGCTAATTTTCTCCCTGCTCACGTGTACGACTAGACAAAACCCACGAGGGTGAAAAAAATAGGTGGCTGGGGACAGAAAGAGTTGGCTAATTCAGGGAAAACAAAGAAATGTGTTTGTCCTCAGCTAGGTCAGCCCATGAAAGATGTTCATCTCCTCTCTTAATTCCCTCCTTAAAATGTGAGCAAGGGTTATCCCAAAGTGAGAGCCTGTCACCATGGTAACAGCAGCAGGTGGAAACACAGCCAGGCAAGCTAACAGGGTGGCAATAGAGAATCAGTCAGGGCTGCAAAGCACACCAATCAGGTCTCTGACGTCTCCTGAAGGAGCCCATGAGTGACTCTAGGGTGGTGCTTGACTTTGAGCCAATCTCATTTATTGACAGTGTCAATATGTTGTGTGTGTGTGTGTGTGTGTGTGTGTGTGTGTGTGTGTGTGTGTGTGTGTGTGTGTGTGTGTGTGTGTGTGTGTGTGTGTGTGTGTGTGTGTGTGTGTGTGTGTGTGTGTGTGCTAAATGGTAAGTGATGTTTAGTGAGTAATCCTGTTTTGCATTGATACACAGATGCAGAAACAGGGAGAAGTCACAACAGTGTGAGTGCTTTGGGTGTGAAGACATGGAGGATACCTGATCGAGACTCTCCTGGTGTCAAAGAGGTAACTTATTACTGACTTTTAACATTTTAAATGAGGGGGAAACTTATATTTGTTGGATCTAAGAGGTGTTACTTATCACAACATTTACAACGTTCTTTTCCAGTTTTTATTTGATGATAAGGTAAAATCATGTCTTTTATTTGAAATGTTCCAAACACAAGTAATTATAAGTTTCATTTTCTGTTACTATTTAAATGTCCACACCAAGAAAAGAAATACAAGTTTTCCCTCTTTGCTGTTTTAGTCATTTGTGGTAATAAAATTCATAATTTAATTCTTTTTAAAAACATAGGAAAGTAATATTGACGTAAAAGTAGCATTTAATGTCTCATTTTACACATGCCTGCATTTATTTGAATGTTTTATTTCCAGCTTTGGTCAGTGCGTGTTTCCGTACAACATGGGGGACTAACATGTTCTCCACTAACTGACTGACCTATACAGGTTAGGCCAAATGTTTAAATAGAAAGAAATATAATCAAGTAATCATTTCATGTTTTCTATTTGTTTTATTAACAAATCTAAACACAGTTTATGTTAGAAGCTGAAAAGGAAATCTTTATTTGTGATAGATTAGGTTCATGTAGCAAACAGCATGTTATTAATTTACTTTCAAATAAGCAAAAAAATCAAAGTGATCAAAACTTTTACAAACTCTGATCGACAGCCACTGAGATTGTGAATTCTAGAGTTCATAGTGTGAATAGATCTAGACCAAAATGATTAATCTTGTTTAGTGTTCAGATCAATGATTCAATTGTCAACAAAGACAAAGCTTAGAGCAAGTTTTGTGTAAATAAAGTGAACCATTGCTAAAATTAGATTTTTCATTTAAATACCTGTGCTTTACATTTTTGATTTATAACGGCAACTTTCTGATGTCTTCTTGTTGTGTGTACAACGTGTGTGTAAAGGTCTGAAAACAAGCCGTTAAATACACAACAACTCGTGACTAGAACTGCTGGCAGAGTGACCTGGTAATTAAGGACATGGTCTCTTTGAACATTTTTAAAGGGCTTCTTTATGTTTTATGGACGTCTGATGAAGTCTTGATTTACTGACTTAGATCAAAATTACTGATCGTGTGTGCACGCACGCACGCACGCACACAGGTGAAAGTTAGAGAAGCATATCCAGAGAAAGTTGGTGCCTCCATGGTTGGGTTTAGTACACGAGGTGAGCCATGTTTGGGAACATCTAATCTGTGTACAGGGTGTAATGCATCATTTGTTGCCACTAAGTCTGGTACAAAACCTTCTACAGGGACAAAAACGCTGAGTGCAAATGTGGGCCAGAAATATGATTTACAGTCCATAAAGGTCATATTTTTACATTTCCCCTCAGATCCTGGCCAGTAATATGTTCTTCATAAACGTGACCTCGTCTCTTCCAGTGCCTCCCGACTGAAGGCATCATGAATATTTCCATAGCGCTTCCAACTTCAGTCCATCAGTGGCTCTGGGAAGCTTTAGGCGAATACTGCTATTTGACAATTTCTTGTGCTCCACTTCCCGAAGTTTAACCAAAGTCTCCCTGGTGGAGTTTCCAACAGATGGCAGCAATAGGAACTTGAGCTGAAGCTGAAACAATCTGCACACAATTGTTAGTGTTGTCATGAGATTACATTTTTTTTTATTAATAAATTGTAACCTGTAATTAATTAATCTAATTAATTTCTTTTTTAATCTCACCTACTAATGGCTGAGGAAATCCCTCATTTTGATGTTTTTTATTTAAATCCATGACATTATTGTGGCAGACTAAAAGATTATATATAACAAAAAAATGGCTCTATAAAGTCATTTATTGTTTAACAGATTTCTAAACTTTCCTTTTACATCACCAAGGTGGAATAATACTGTGCTCTTTTGTCAGTCTTGAATAATTAGAATTTAAAAATAAAACATCAGATCCATAGAATAATTTAAGTTAGCACATTAAGGAACGTTTTTTTGAGCAATGCAAATAGTGATCACAGAACTTGTTACTAAAACATTAATCTAAAATTAAAATAGACCTGTAAATTACAGTGCTGTATATTAGCGTATCAAAACTGACAGTTTATCACAAAATATTACGCTTTTTCACAAAATCTGACATGTGGAATAGCATGATAGTTAAATATAAATATAATTACATAAAATAAATAAACATTTTAAATAAAAGATCCCAACAGGTAGGCTAGAAAAGTCCCAGTAAAGTTATAGATTAAAAATGAGATTAACTCAATTGTGCACTAAAAGTGGCTGTAATTAATCTCATACAATTGTGTTGTATGATGACAATAAGGTTTTATTCTAGTTAAATCATTAAGATGGGGTATTGATTGGGGATTGAATCGTATCATCACGGTGACATTTAGGCCAGGTACACCAGCACCGTCGCCAGTTCAGGGAGCAGAAGCTTTACCTTTCTCCCTTTCAGTTTCTATTAAGGAAGGAGTCTCATTGTTATTCTGTGAGGGATAAGTCACGCTGTGTGCTGGCTTTGCTACCGGGGCAGTCACTGTGTCAAGCCTGGGGAGAGTCACCTGATGGGAAAGCAAACAGTTGAACCCTGCAGAAAGAACAGACAGCTAACCTGTGACTGAGTCGTTGGGCTAAATACATGTCATACTGTCAATCCCCAATGTCAGGATGCATTAAGAAACACTTCAGGATTTGTCCTTGGTGTTACAGAAGAATGTGCCAAACTAAACATACAGCATTTGCCTAATTGCTCTGATTGATGAGCAAACATTTAGCACGAGACGTTAACAGGAACAAGAGAAGATAATGAGATTTCCATGCATAATTAAAGGTTGCTATCACACTGAATCTGCTTTTAATGCTTTAGGTGCCAGATAAGCCGAGCTTTCATGCTGAGGAAGGGGGCAGACGTGTCGGCTGGCAATCGCTCAGGACAGGCTGGAAGGCCAACAGGGTGGCAGCTTTTCCCAGAGGCTATAAATCCAACGAGCTTTCCACAGGGACCATCGTGGACAAGAAGTCTCCTCCGACGAAAACAACAAGCCCAGAGCCCCCTAAGCATTCACCTCTGCATCACACAACTTCTGCTGATCCCAGCGGTCAGCTACAGACGTCAGCCAGGTCACAAACCCCTGTGCAAAGAACAAGCAGTGTTCAGCCCATAAAAGCAACAGCTTTTTATGGGATAAGTGATAGCTCAGGCGCTCCACACACACAGGATAACCCAGCTGTGACCGCACTTGTACCTCAGAGCAAAACACCCTTCTCCTCTATCACCATCTCCTCCAGAAAAGTGAGCAGATCAGCCAGTTTTTCTGGCTCCAACTCATCCAACAGGCCTTCTACTCCTATCCTGGACCACCAGCCCATGGACCCAAACTCCACACAGACGAGAGTGCAAAGAAAGGCTACTATCGTTAAAGTGACAGAAAAAAGAGTGACGTCCACTTTCAGTCCAAGCACAAGTCAGCCCGGGACACCACCAACCAGATACGGTTTAGACACGGTGGTTCGTAGAAGAAAGGCCACCATCATCAAAGTGACAGAACATAAGGAAGGCTACAGTCCAGCCAAGACCACACCCAGGAATCCAGAGTACAGGCACAGCTACACTGAGGGGCTGCATAAGAGGCAGGAAAATGGTCCAGACAATGCAGCACCAGTGCCAAACCCATCTATAGCCTCCAACACATCTTCCTCCAGTCCAAAGAAACATGGTACCCTGCACAGATCTACTCTTAATCTTTTAGTGAGCAGTCCTGCCACGACACCCGCTCCCTCTGAGGTTTCTTCAAAAGCGGCTGGACAGAGATCGGACAGGCTGAGAAGACCGCTGAGCTGCTACGGCGATTTGATTGGACACACTGAGCCAAGCGAAGAGAGCGTTGAACAATCAGCTGCCAGGAAATGGAACTTCGGGCTCCCACAAAGGAACCGCATCAATCCTGTGAACTTGGACAGAGGTTTCATCAGCCCTGGAAAAGAAGTGAAAGAAGCAGGTCAGCCTGTGGTTCACGCCCTCAGCCCTCGAACAGAGGAAAAGGAGGGAATGCCTCCATCGGTGGAGGGAATGAGGAGAGCATCCCCCAGTCTGACGCTCATCACGGCCCCGGGTAAGTTCCTCTGTCCCACTTTGACAGTCTTCTTGTCAACAAAGAGGCTCCATCTGTCTCTGATCTCTGTTTTCAAAAGAGTGGAACATCTAAATATACTTTACTTTGTGCCTTTGAGCTGGAACGTACTTTATGGTCTTTCAGCTTTGAAGCCTGATTAGACTTGATTAGACTGCTACAGTTCAGATGCACTTCACACCTTTATTAGATAGTGACGTGTGCATCATCAGGTCTCATCATCAGCTAGACAGCCGTGCTCAATTTCACCGTACAGTCATGTTTTTGCAAACTTATTAAAAATAAAGAATCTTGGTGAGTTCTGCATTCTGGAATGCATTAAATAAAAATGGTTTCTTTTTTTTAATCTCAATAGAGTTCTTTGGTCATTAAAGGTCCATGATCCATTCTTTTATTGTTAAATCTCTTTTAGGCTTTCTTGTTTGTAGTCCTGATGCCTTTGGCAGACAGCAGCAGAGTGAAGATGCTCTGAATTGAGAGAGGTATTATCTATCCTCCGGCCTCTGCACGCGCCTCACTGCAGCGATATCACTGATGCAGTGCCAGCCCTTTCCGTCAAAACAGCCCTTCAGAGCTGCTCCAGCTTTATGTGCCCACACTTAATATTTTTTATTGATGACTTGATCCTTTCTGTAAGCTGTCCAGTAGCTGGCTGCTGAAGCAGAGGTTCTTTAGGGACAAAAATGAGAACATGTGAGAGGTTTGTGCTGTAGCTGCCAGGAAGGTCGGAGGTTTTCCTCTTGGAGGGGAGTGAATGTGCTGGTGTGAGTTTGGTGAAACAGATCAAAGGTCTGTTTGATGGAGATAAAAAGAGAACGAAAGTGGTTCTTGTGTGGCATTTTATTTGGTTTCAAATCAGTATTTGCTTACAAAAATGTTATTTCAAAATAAAAGGCCAGTATGGTAATTATTTAACTTTAAAATAGAAAATTGTGGATCTTTGCATGAATGACTGGAGCTTCTGCCTCTAGTTTATGTGGTATTTGAACCAGGGGCCATTTCCAAAATGTTCCCTAAGGAGCCTGAAAAACCCGAGTGGACACAACAAAAACCAGAAATCATGACATAACGTCGGTATGAAGTTCCCACATTTCCCATCAAAACAGTTTTACAGTTGGTGTCTGAAATACTAGTTTGACTAAAACATACGGATGCCTCAATTAATTAATTAATTATTATTTAATTTATATATTTATTTGTTTGTCTGTTTGTTTATTAACATATACTGTATTTATTTCAGAGGATAAGCCCCTCGGATTGTGCCATCTTGTTTTTGAGTAGGTCCTCTAATACAAAAAATGACAACACATCAAAAAGACAAGAATAGCATACTAACACACACACAAGCATGCACGCAAGCATATATGTGCATGCGTGTGTGTGTGTATGCATATATGTGCATGCGTGTGTGTGTGTATGCACACACACACACGCATGCACATATATGCACACACACACATGCACACACACACACTAACATACAAGCACGCACGCGTACACACGAATGCATGCACACACACACACGCATGCACGCACACACACACACACACACACACACGCATGCACACACGCACGCATACACACGCACACACACACACACACTCTCTCACACACAACTTGGAACAAGTGAACATAAAGGCAATTAATACAATTTGGGCTCCAGACGTACTTAAAAACACGAGAAAATACTCGATGCACACAAACAGATTTTAAAAAAGAATCTAAAAGAAATAATTGTGCGAAAATGAACAGAAAGATTGATCCAATCTCATGGAGCTTTGACACAAAACACAAATTTCCCTATTTCCTTTTTAAAATGAGGAACAACAATGAAATCTGGTTTGCAAAATATAGTCTGACCTGAGTGGCACCAAATGAGTCTTTAAATAACATAGGAAGTGAAAATATGTACATTAAAAAATAAAAAGTAACCAGTGACATTTACGTCTAGGAGCCACAACATGACACCTTTAATTTGAACAACCTCATTTAGAAGCTGTGTTGTGTTCTTCAACCAACCGTGTGCATGCTTAGCATGATTTCATGTCATGTATCATGATTTTCTCAAATACTTTTACATGTTTTCATCAAGTTTCAAGATATTAACTTTTTTATCCTTCTTTTTTGTGACTTGGGGTTGTTTGAAATTCACATTCAAGTCTGTAACCCTGAAAAAAAAAAGATTCAGTCATCCTAAATGTCATAAATGCCATTTAGATCACCCAAACCTCACATTTTTAAAAATATTCAGGTGAAACAAGTAAAACATGGAGGCAGCTTTCTGCTGAGCAAGCGTGTCCCTTCATTTATTATCTCTTTCCACTCCATGAAATTTTTAAATATTCTTTAATCACATCCATTAAGAGTGTCGTCAATTAATTCTAAGGCCAGAGGCAGCGTAATTCAAACCCAGCGTTTGATACAGTAACCACAAAATGAACTGGGATGTTAAATGGTGTAAAAATTCTTCTGTTTGTGGAGCGGCCAAATGAAAGCTCACTGTTCTGTTACATTAAAGCCCTCCTGCGTTTCAGATTCTCATCATTCTCAAGAGGAAGTCCTTGCCCTCAACGCAGCTGCGATCATAGCAAACATCAAGCTCCAGAGACAGCTTAGTAAGAAGAAAACACCAAGCGGCTATTCCAAAGATTCTGCAGCATCACTCCAGGGAAATACGGGTATTATTACACACTTCTGCTACGAGTGGAAAATATTTATTCTTGTAATTTCCCTCAGTATAAACGATTCAGCTTTATGACAAATAACATGGATTTGTTTCTTGGTTCAATCTTTCATTTTCACAGCAGAGTCTCTGATTGAATCCATAAAGTTGATGTGAACTCTTCTTACAAGCTGTGGTTATGTTTCATACCAAGATGTAATAAAGCAAGCCCAGAAAGCTGCTGAGCAACTCTGCATCACACTCAGGCATAAGAAGCCAAGCATGGTATTATTGAAACACTAAAACCATGTGAAATTGTTGTTTCTTAGTAGTAACGGACGGGAGGAAAAACATAAAGACCAGTCCTGAGCAATCCCAACACCAGAAACAGCCTCATGCTGAATCTACTCCTCTGAGGCTGGAGCACCAAAGATCATCTGATGAAACAATTTCTCTTCAAGTAAGTTTAAAAGTAATTTAAAAGCATAGGGGTAGCATCCTTTTTTGAAATGTTAGATTAAAGCAGACCAAAAATTTAATATCACATACACCTTTGTTGTTGAATCGAAACAGCTTGGGGTGTCTAATTGTGGCATAACATAAAGCCTTTGCCGTCTCTGACCAAATTAGTAATGGCCGCGGAGAAATGTTTGGTCTGAGGAAAACTGTTTTAACACGTCATAAGCTTAGACATACTGCCTTAAATTAGCATGTCCCAATTCACTTCAAAATATCAAATCTAATAAAGTTGGTTACTGTAACGCTAACCACAGAACAACGCTTGGCCGAGCTAAAGCTAACATCATTGTTAGACGAGAGGAAAAAAACAATGAAGAATGTTGGAGCACCACTCACGTTCCAGGATGTTCTGGTAGTATTGAGACTATGAATGAATGCCAGATAGATCCGCAGCTCATTTAATGTTCAAGTCCTGGCTGAGTGGGTGGGGAAACCCAATCTGTCTGGACTGGAGCAAGGCTTTATTATGGGGATGTGTGTGTGGCCATGCATCAGGGCTCTAGGGCCATTGTGAGCCCCAACAAAGCTTCATATGCTTCATAGTGGCTCATAGAGCAGTTTCCAATTGTAAAAAAAATCTCTTTAGTACACTTTTAAAGTCAATACAAATATATGTGAGATCCTGGACGAGCCCCCATTTTTGTTAGACGTCTATATGAAACCCAAGGTAATGCTACTGCACTGACATTTTTTTTTGCAAAAACACAAACTTATTGTAAAGTAAAATGAAATAAAATGTAAATTTTTGGGGAGAAAATGTTGAAAAATGATTATTCAGTGTGAGCTAAACAAACACTCTGCAAGTTCAAAAGTTTTCTTTGTAATACTCTCAGGCTTCATGTACGGTGATTGTGATAGTTTAAAAGAGAGCCCAGGCTTAAACGTTTTTTCAAATACAATAATGTGTTTCTTGCTTTTGCAGCAAGCGCTGCAGAGATGCAGACCAGATTTCATCAGTCGGTCTCAGAGCAGAGTGCAAGAGCTGAAACGAAAGGCTCAGGAAAGAAGGGATCGGTCGGGTTTAGAGGTCCGACAGCTACAGCAGAAGAGAGCCTGCAGCACGAATCCTACCTCTGTAAACGGTAATCCACCAGCAGCCAGATTCACCTCTCTGTGAGCCTCTTTGCTGCCCATTGTCCCTGTGCAGCTGCAGTGGCCGTTTGCCACATCACTAATCACAAATATGCAGATTCAGAACAAAGAGCTAAGAGGGTGGATGTCATCCAGTGCCTTTTTCATCAGGACTAAAAAATGTACTGTGACTTTTTTCCTAAATAATTACAGTGGGTGATAGGTAGCATCATATTTCTACTTTTTTTGTCGTTTTAAACCTGTCAAATCCACAAAAATCCTCAGATCTAAACCAAAACTCTGACTTTGTGTGAAAAAGCTAATCTGGAATCAGTGATGGACTGTACAGGAATATGCCAAAAGTGGCGACATAGAACTTGAAATAGCGGATTTTTTCGTACATTCATGTCATGTTTCATATAAAGCTCTGTCTTATGTCATTTTAGAAATAACTTTTATTATGCTGTTGATTTTCACAATGAACAATGAAGATTTCTATGGCCCTCTCTGCCCTCTTCTGGCCACAATAGGAACACTCACCCAGTGATTCAACGATATCCCAGACTAAACTGTGATTTCCACTCTTTAAGCACTTTAAAGAACTCCGAGTTGGTTTACAACAACATGCCCTGACAACATAAAAGACAAATAATCTCTCTCTGGTTACTGCAACACTCCTCAGGTGTCAGGAAATACTGTAGTGATTGGCAGTCATCCTTAAGTGTGTGTGTGTGTGTGTGTGTGTGTGTGTGTGTGTGTGTGTGGTTCCAGGTAACCTTTTCAAACAAAGAGACAGAGGGAGTTCTTGGAAAGAAACGACGCCCAGATCCAGGAAGTGATCTTCATCCGTCTGCAGACTAATCTTTTTTTCATCACCTCGATGTGCAAGGGCTGAGCCTGTATCTTTGCCATCTCACTGCCAAGTATGCTGCTCCTGTTTATCTGTCAAGACCTCTGCTCCAATTAAATCATTTTGTTCGTTCTTGCCTCCGTGACTCATTACTCGTTATCCTGCTTGATCCAGTTATTGATTAGGAGAGTCTTCCAAACGGAAGTGGGGATTCGGAGAGTCGAATCATTTCAGAAAAGCAACAACAGAATCCACCTTTTTTAAAAAAATGTATCATATTTTAAGGATTGCAAATAACTTATTGTATCTGTTCATCCATCCATCCATCCATCCATCCATCCATCCATCCATCCATCCATCCATCCATCCATCCATCCATCCATCCATCCATCCATCCATCCATCCATCCATCCATCCATCCATCCATCCATCCATTTTCAACGAGTGAGTTCGCTCAGCAGGAAAACTTTCCAGCTTTTCCTGGGGCATCTAAAACATTCCAAAACCAGAGAGAGAAATAATCTTTCTCTAGCAGGATCTGGGGCTGCCTCTGGGTCTCCTTTCAGTGGGATGTATCCATAAAACCAAAGGAAAGTAAGTAGGAGTCACTCTAGTCAGATGCCCTAACCACCTCAGCAAACTCCTTCTGATGAGCAGAAGAAGGAGCTCTACTCTGAGCTTCCCCAGCTCATTTCAGCTGCATGTATCTGGATCTCGTTCTTCTGATCACAATCCAAGTGTCCTAGTTAAGGGTTTGAGCGAAGTAAATTCTTTTCCATGACAGACCAGATCAAAATCCTCATTATTGAAGATGATGCCCTGATCTATGTCTATCACTTACTCCATCCTACTATCACTCACAGACTAAACCCAGGATTATTTATTTCCTCTATATGAGGCAGAGAGACACCACTGACCCAGAGGAAGTTTACAACCTTTTTCTAGTCAGGAGCCACTTGGAGAAAATGACTCTTAAATTGTACATGTGCACACATAGGCTGTGTAGTTGGTAGCACTGATGACTCAAATCAAGGAAATAGGTTCAAATCCTAGCTGTGGTCTGTCTGCATGGATTTAGCTCATTATCCCCATCCACAGGTGGGTTTTCTCTGGGTACACCAGTTTCCTCCCACAGACCAAAAACAAGCATCTACAAACTACATAAACATAAGAGCAAAGGCAGCTTAACTCTCCTCCAATACGAGTTTTGACTGAGCCAATCAGTTTAATATCAACCATATGTATATTCCTGGTAAGGTGTAAAACACCCACAGGCAGATACAGTTTTCTGGAATCCAGTGTAGACTGGCGAGGATGGGGGTGATGTGACAACGTTGGTCAGTATTTGTGAGAAACCTAGCAGCGGCATTTTGGATATATCTGCAGATGTACACTCAAAAACAGAGAAGAAGAGGAACGATTGAATCTAGTTTAAAAGTAACTAACCCTTCTGATCAGTTTGGTTCTTATGAATGATGGAAACTTGCTCTGAACTTAATTAAGAGCTAGAGAGTGATAAACCAGGATTTTAAAATAAATATATATTTTTTATGCAAAATGATCATTTTTTTATTGTTATTTTCTTCCAGTCCATTGTAACCTTCATTGCTCCAAATGCAAAATAACAGAGGGCTAAAACAACAATACAAAAAATGTACATTTTTGATTGAATTAAAAAAATATATAACTATATGCCTAACATGTTTCTGGCTGAGTGTGCAGGATTTATTCACACAGTGATGCAGACACATTTTTGCTAAACAACAAATGAAACATTCATTAGTTTAAAATAATAAACTACCCAAATTAAATAAACTTTGTGTATAAAAATGATGGACAGTTAAAAATCCAGCTCATCTTGACAATAAAAAATGTCATAAAGAAGACAGATTATAGCAAAAGGGAAAATTTCAAACATGCATTAAATTGCTTGTTAAAGCTCAAGTTAGTGTTTTGAATATAACTGGTGCTTCAGTGTCACAAACACTTGTGTGAGACAGACAGGACATTTGTCGGGTAAATGACCCGCAGTCCATTGAGCAAGCAACAACCCGTCGTCCTTCTAGGCTCAATTAAACTTGTGTATCAGGCTGTGGTAATGGTGGACATTAAAAGGTTTATGTGCTAATAACAGAGCCTATTTTCTTCTTCAGAGTAATGATGCTGGAAATAGAAGCTTTAATGTCAAACAAGCAGAGCAGCTTTCAACTTAAAGTTCATTCATACAAAAAGTTACAAACACAAAGCAGAGAAAGACAGAACCACTCATTTTTCTTTAAGTCAGAATTAAATTCTCTATTCTTTAAGTGTATGTGCTACCTTAACGAGTACATTTTCCCACTGTGGGGTCAATAAAGTCTATTCTATTCTGATAATTTTGGGCAGGGTTTTAACACTTCTGAGATTTTGTTCTGGTTTTGTGGACTTGGATGTAAAGTATAAAGTGATATTTTAAAGATTCACATGTAAGTTTTTTCCATGACTAGATGCATGACTGAAAATTAAAATTGATTTTCCTCTGAAGCAATTGTTCTAATCGTCCACTAGAGGGCACTGTTGTCATAGTTTTCTTTCTCTTCTGACAGAAATCAAAGCAGGAAAGCTGAGTTTAACACCTCTTCAGTGGGATTTAGCGCCTATAAAGTCAGTTTGTGTTGCTGCTCAGGAATCATTACTGTTTTCATCTGACTGAAGGTTTGCAAACCTCTTCTCAGTCTGAGCCCTTCGGCCGTTCTCTCATTACGAAGAGAGACTGTGAACAGTCTCATTGTGCCGAGCGTATGAGGCCTGCATTCCTCTTGAAACAAAAGGCCCTTCAGTGGCTGTGCAGTGCCTCCATTCAGCTGGTGGGTACCCCCCCCCCCCCACACACACACTCAGCTCCTCCACCCACACGGCTGCTGGAGCTGATAAACGCTGGCTGGTGGGGCCAGGCCAGAGGATCCAGCAGGTCTGGAAAGAGGAGCTGGAGATCTGAACAGTTCCTGTTTTAGACTGGATGAGCATGTGTGTGTGTGTGTGTGTGTGTGTGTGTGTGTGTGTGTGTGTGTGTGTGTGTGTGTGTGTGTGTGTGTGTTCGCATTATTAAAAACAGACTTTTTTACATTGTGTTAAAATATGTTTGCCCTCTTTTAGATTTCATGTTTTTGCGTTTGTCACTTTCAGATCAGCAAACACATTTCTATATCAAACAAAGATCACCGGATTTAATTCAAAATGCAGTTTTTAAGTAAGAATTTTAATTTCTGAAGGTGAAGAAGCTGTCCAAACCAACCTGCCTTAAGTGGAAAAGTAACTGGCCCCGAAATCTAATATGGTGAAGGTTCTGAGTCATCCAGGTCATGGTCCTCCTAGGTTTGAATAAAGCCAACTCTAAATATCATAACTAGTTGCAACACCCTTAGAGGCAACAAATGGTAAATGGCCTGTATTTGTATAGTTCCTTCTTAGGGTTCTACAACCCCCCAAGGCGCTTCACAACACAATCAGTCATCCATCCATTCACACACACATTCACACGCTGGTGGGGATGAGCTACAATGTAGCCACCCTGGGGCGCACTGACAGAGGTGAGGCTGCTGTACACTGACACCACCAGTCCCTCTGACCACCACCAGCAGGCAAGGCGGGTTAAGTGTCTTGCCCAAGGACACAACAGCAGCAAGCTCTGGCGGGAGCCGGGATTAAACCTGCAACCTTCTGATTACTGGACAACCTGCTTTATTTACCTCCTGAGCTACTGCTGCCCCAACAAAGGCAACAAATTGTTTGTGATAACTAATATGAGTCTCCTGCATGACTGTAGAGAACTTTGTTCTGCTCTTATTTACAGACTTGCTATAATTCAGTCACATTGGAGGTTTTACTGCTTGTTTGAGGTCAAATGTCAGACATTCTCTTTCAGGATTTTCTGTTAGAGAGCAGAATTCATAGTTCCATCAGCTACAGTCATCCAGGTCCTGAAGCAGCACACCAGCCCCAGACCATCACACTACCACTACCATGTTTGACTGTTTTTTCTCTGAAAGGTACTATTAGTTCCACACCAGAATGAGACTTTAGGCTCCTAAAAGTTCTACTTTTGTCTTGCCGGTCCATAGAATATTTTTCCAAGTGAGCCTGCAGTGCTTTAGGTGTTGTCCGGGGTTCTTTTGTTCCTTTAGAACGCGGACTGATGAGTTCCCTTTTGAGATCTTTTTGTGTACTTCATGTCATGTCTAGTGATAATCAGGTAGGTGAGGCTGGTCAAACTGAATTTAGCTTTCCAAATAATTTAATTAATTAGAGTTTATTTATGATTTAAATGGTTGGATATATTTTATTGCTTTATAAAATAAATCACAATTTGAGTTCTGCAATTTATATTTACTCACATGCTCCTTGTTTAATGAAATGTGTTTTCTATGATAGGTTTAAGTGACAGTAAAGCAAAATCAGAGGAAATGTGTGAGGGGAAATTACTTTTACACATCTCTCTATGTGGACTTGATCATTTCATAAATAGTGTTTTGATTAACTAAAAAATGTGTTGAGAAGGCTGTACGGTGGTGCAGTTGGTAGTACTGATACATCCAGTGAGAAGGTTGCAGGTTCAAACCCCGGCTGCTGCCTTTCTGCATGGAGTTTGCAAGTTCTCCTCATGCATGTGTTTTGTCAGGGTACTCTGGTTTCCTCCCTCAAACAAAAATCATGGTAACGCTTTACAATAAGGGTCCTTTTTTTAACGTTACTATATTAGTAAAAAATGAATGAATTAAAAAATAATCAAATATTTATTTTGACGGGCACGACACTGGGTTTATGTTTACATCTACCAGCCACTAGAGGGCACTGTTGCAGGTTGTCAAATACAGTAAACAGTCTGTTCAGCACAGTGAGGCTGGCACTGTCAAGCAGCTGCTTCTGAGCCCAGAAGATGTCGTTATCCTTCTCAGAAGAGGAGCGACCATAAAAGATCTAAAACCAGATTGAGTTTAGGTCGTCACTGGACGTGAAGCTGGCTGCTCACTTCACGTATCAGCAGAGAACCTGGCATCCCGATGTCTGAAACCTTGTTCTATTGTTGCAACTACAACCTCCACACACTAGATGTTGCTTTGGTGTTCGTGTTCCATATTCCACCTTTAATAGTTAACAATATTGGGAACATTAATAAAGGGACCCTTTGTTTATTAATGCTTAATAATGCACTAACGTTAATGAAGGGACCCTTATTGTAAATTGTTACCAAACATGTATAATTAAGTGGATTGGCAAACATTTTCCCTAGGTTTGAGTGAATGACTGGTTTTATGTCTCATTTGTCTCTGTGATGGACTGGCAACCTGTCCAGGGTGTCCCCTGCCTGTTACCTGGTGAATGTAGGAGATTCCTCGAAACTATCTTCAGGAATAAGCAGATTCAGGAAATGAGTGAGTGTACTTCAAAGAAACAACAACAGATGAAATTGAAAACCTGCAGAACAAAGGGCTGCACGTTGACCTTCAACAGTTGTAAATATAGATGAAAGCATCTGTTTACAACTGAAACTGCTCAATTTGCTCTTTTTTATGCTTTAATTTTTTTCATTTTGACATCTATATCTCTGAAATATAATCCATCAAAACCCACAAGAGGTTCACTAGCCTAGTGAACTAGACCAAATTCTTGCTTTGCAGAGTTTATAGGATGGCTTGCCAGGCTAGGGGTTCACGGCTTCGTCTAAAAATTTCAGTTATTTTCATGCTTTCTAACAAAAGATTTTATATAACAAATATCTGTGTTCTAATATTTTATTGCAAATAAGTTTCAAGACATTTCCTAATATGCCTTTCCTGCTAGTTCAGCACACATTTTCTTGGTTCCAGTTTCTTGACTTACTATGTCAGATCCACTTGAATGGCTTGGCTGTAAAACTGGAAAAATTCAATTATGTTTGAGCATTATTTTTGGTACGTTTTATCATTTTGTTCTTCGTTTTAATGCGTTTAACCTAATTTAATTAGATGCAGAGTAGCATTTACTGGACAGTAAAACACTGTCATCCTCTCACAGTCACATTCACATGATCACATGTGATAAAACCATGAGACAGAATCATTCCCAATCCCATCCGGGAATGTCGTCAACCATCTTTCTCATTAAACATTCAAAACGCAAGAAGAGGAAGCCTGAAGTGCCAGCGATTAGCTCTTGGATGGAGGAATGTGACCTCTTCTTGGTGTTAATGGACATCACTGCTGAATGGAGCCTTTGTCGCTGTTTTTATTCTGTTGTGTGTTTGGACCTGGCCAATGAAGATTTATGTGCTCCGAAAGAGAGGCTGCTGCTCGGCGACATGCTGGAGCTGCTAAATGAACAGAAATGAGTAAATATTTATTTGTTGGAATAAAAGACAATGAAAGAGGTCTTTTTCACTGCTGCTGAATTCTCTTATTAGCCCTAAAGTGTGCCATCTGTCACCATCCAGGTGATTTATTAAAGAAGAAAATATAGACAAAGTCAACAATAATAGGACATATTTTGCCAGAAAAAAATATATCATGGCATTCAAACGCCATGTGTAACACTTTACAATAAGGGTCCCTTTATTAACGTTATTAATGCATTATTAAGCATTAATAAACTATTACATAAAGTATTAACAACTGCTTAATATTAATGTTAATATTAAGTAATGCATTACTAAGCAGACACCCTCCCCCTGGCCCTTTGTCTTAACCTTTAGGACATGTATTGATTAACAATATCAGGAACATTAATAACGGGAGCCTTTGTTTATTAATGCACTAAATAACGTTAATAAAGGGATCGTTATTGTAAAGTGTTACAAAAAAAAAAAGAACAGTACCAAAATTCTTCTTAAACACGACTTTTTTTCATTTAAATGTCTCAAATAAAAATTATTGTGCAGCAGCAGTTTATTTTAGTCATTATGGAGTGTCCTCTGATTTTGGAAGATTTTGTCTTTGATATCGATTGCCAATCATTTTATTTTGTCCATAATTTTGCTTTTATGAGAAATGCTGTCTTCTGTGTGAAATCACTTTTTGTGGAATTTGTTTTCCATGCGAGGCTTTCAGCTTCAATCTATTTATATTTTTTCATATGGAGGATTTGCAACTCTAATATTTACGCTGTAACAGCAGCGTATGAGTGAGCAACCAGAATCATTTGGTGAAGTGATGACTATTAAGAAAAAGAGGAAATCGAGAACGTGGTCGCCTTCAAAATAAAGTTTTAGGTTTATACCAACAACACATTTTAGACACAGGGATGTAACTAGGGCAGCAGTAGCTCAGGAGGTAGAGCGGGTTGTCCAGTAATCGGAAGGTTGCAGGTTCGATCCCGGCTCCGGCCAGAGAGTGCTGCTGTGTGTCCTTGGGCAAGACACTTAACCCGCTTTGCCTGCTGGTGGTGGTCGGAGGGACTGGTGGCGCCAGTGCTCGGCAGCCTCGCCTCTGTCAGTGCGCCCCAGGGCAGCTGTGGCTACATCGTAGCTCATCCCCACCAGCGTGTGAATGGGTGAATTGAGTTGATTGTGTTGTGAAGCGCCTTGGGGGGTTGTAGAACCCTAAGAAGGCGCTATACAAATACAGGCCATTTACCATTTACCATTTAGAAGTTAAAGCTGAAATAAAACAAGTTCCCCCTAGTGGCTGGTTCCAGTACAAGGTTTAAATCCCACTTCCTCTATGTAAACAAATGAGACATTTATTTAAATATAAAACAAATCTCAGAATGGTGTGGCTTTAATTCATGTGGTTCTTACCTTTCTGGTGAATATGCAATTGTTATTTTTTCATTTTTAGTTATAATTATTTATATGATGCTTAAAAAACCTGAATGTATACAGGTGAGTTGGCTTTTTCAGTGCTAGGTCTCAAGTAAAACACAACATCTGTAAATGTGATACTTTGGCTTCACTTTTGAGCATTATGTGCTGTCCATACGTATTTTGCTGGATTGTTTGTATGTTTTTCTCCTTTAACTTGTAAATGTGTATTTTTTAAATACTTGATTAGGCTACACTTATTTTCCTTAAAGATTGCTGTCTTACTGGACAGACCCAACAAATGAACATTTTAAATGTTTTTATTTGAAAATATCAAATGAACAGAAGCCAATTTTCTCTCTTTGAATAAGTTTGAATGTAGAAATGAAAAATCAGCCTAAAGATTTGTTTTCATTAACAAGCTGGCTATTATGAAGGAAATAACACGTCCAGTCTCAATTAAACAACTGAGTATTAAAACAGACTTATTCTAAATCCATCCTCTGTTCGTACAAGTGGCTCATTAGTCAATGTTATTTTATTTCATTTAGGATTCAGCTTTTACTCTGAAAATCTAAACCGGATGTTGCAGCCTTATGGCGTCCCTCTTGACTCTGCTGAATGGTTCCGCTGGTTTTAGGACCCCGCGGAGCCCCTTACAGAAGCACATGGTCTCCACTCATAAGACAATTGTTCTCATCTGGATCTTTTCCTGAAATTAACGTGATTCCAGAGGACGAGCAGCGGCGGCAGCGCTTTGAGCTTTCCTCGGTGTTTTTCCTCTCACGCGCTCCTAAAACTCCTCCTTTCTGAACGGCAGTCGGCTGTGCGCGCAGCTGCGCGTCTCTGAATGGGGCGCAGAGTTGGATCAGCTGTCATCGGGATATCCTGAAGCCCCGCTCAGACTCCCGATCAGATTTCAGGAAGTCACTTATTTTATTTTCCCCCCTTTGCGCGGGGGAGAGGCTGCTCTTTCACATCAGCTGTTGTTGGACTCTGTCTGTGTGTAAGATGGTTGTGCTGCAGTAGAGAGCAGCTCCGCTTCAGCATCATCATGAGCCCAGAGAGCCCGAGTCTCAAGTTTATTCTGACAGCGCTTCAGGCTTTAACGGTCTCCTTGGTGATGTGTGACAAGGTGCACTCTGCTGAAGGTAAGAGGTGAGGAGAGGGGATGCTTTGGTTTCGCCCTTTCATGTCAACCCCTAAAAATAAACCTTGTCTGACTGTGCAGATTGCCTGCTGCATGTTTAGATCCACTTCTTTCTTCTGCCCCTCCTGTTTTATTTGGCTGTATGATTTCAGCATGCTTGTTGAAAACTTCTTTTTAGATGTTTATGCAGAGTGATTCACTTCCAGTGTAATAAACTCCTGACTTCCTTTCCATACATTTGCTAGATCCCCATGGGAATAAAGTACTATATACTATTTTAGTGGGAGTTCCTGTGTCTAAAAGGGTAAACAAATGTGTAATTTTGATAAAGTTCAATGTCTTTTCAGATTAAGTGAGACATTTTGTTGTGGCATCAAGCTTGTTTAAATTGTTCATTTCTAAAGCTGCTGCTAACACTCATTGTTGATTTCAGCCCAAAAAGCATCTTTGAGATGTTGAATGTGAGCTCTGGGGAACTATTCAGATTTGTGTGTTTGTCTTGTTTTTATGATGCCAGTTTGACTTTCTGGAGTCCGCCAAAAACTTCTAAACACCCTTACGCTCACCGTGGAATCCTGGGAATTAATTACCAGCAAGGGCAAAAGTGGTAAACTGGTACTGAAGCAAGAGGAAGTTGTTCATTTATTCATCAACAGCTCATTGTCATCAGACGTTCTCCTTGATGTGTCCCTCCCATGGGTTGGAGACTCTGAAAGCCATTAGCCATTTCTTGTGTGTGTGTGTGTGTGTGTGTGTGGTTGAGGTTATCTGACCGTGCACACCTGCGTCATGGTCACTGGAGCTGATTGAGATAAATGAACTGAGGAAACATTGAGAGCAAATGCTTCGTAACTACAAAACTTTTCATCTTCCTTTTATCATTCAACAAAGAACTGGGAAAAAATTGCAGCGCTACAGAAGTTATTAGGCCCTTTCAAGTTCCTGATCAGACGTTCTTGGACATAATTTAGAAGCTTTATTTGAAAGTATAATTTGGCTGGTTTGAGGTGTGTTTCTTTGTAAAAGTTAAAATAGTCATTAACAGCCTTAGTTTGAAGAAATGGAGTTGACATCCAACAGCGTGCCCCGTCCAAGAGCAGTGTGTCCTAAAACATGTCTGATCTATGAATTATCATACTGGTGTTTAATACATTATTCCACCTCCTTCAGTTTCCAATCACATGGTTATTTACATGTGTGAATGCCACCAACAGCTATAAAACGCTGACAGCTGGAGCTGTTTTATAACAGCAGTTCTTCACTTAGGAGTTTGGGCCAGAATGCTGTCATCCTAAAACAAATCTAATCTTCTAAATTTCACATTAAAACATTACTTCATAAACCTTTAAATGCAGGTTTTCATTTTACATTGCGTACTGACAGGAATGTGAAGAATTTCCAATCAAATTCCAACAATGTAACATGTGAAGGTAAAGGCTTGTAAAATACCATGGCACTAACTTATGTGAAATTCTAGATTTTAGAGCAACACACTTTCCTCTTGGATGTTTTGGACTAGCTCATTAGCCAAGCAGCAATAAGAAAATCCAACATTTTCCCCAGTTTTTTAAAGACCAAGTTCACTGAGAAACTATTTTTTATTTGTTATTTTTGAAATATGATCAGCCACTCTGAGTTTAACATGCAGGCTTAACATAAAAATAGTCTTCTACCCCTATTTCCTGCATTATCCGCTAATAAAAAACAGACAGGGAAATGCTTGTATTAGAAAAGCCTGACAGATCTACGTCACACTGAAAATTAGCATTCATGGACTCACCCATCGTGGCTCACGATGGGGAAGGCTGTTGTTGGTTTAGCGTCCAGGAAACAGCAGGGAACATCTTGGCTAGTAGAAGCTAACTGTTAGCATTTGCAACTCCACCACACAGCAGAACTCCTCCAGGTTTGTGTTATTTGTAGAGATAAAACATCAACGTTGCAGAGCAAACAGTCAATGGTAGAGTCACGTTGCTGTTAGCCAATCAGAGACAAGATGTCTGAATATCAGGAAACAAGACTCCAGATCCTGCCGTCTGAAGCTCACCTCTCCTCCAGCTCACTTCTAGCTCCTGCAGGAGCGCCAGAGCTTTTTTTCCCCACCGAGATCAACTCACAACTCATTCATTTATACTAGAGACCACTGCAGATGTGTTAAAAAAAAAACAAGTAAACTTGGTGATCAACACACCACTGCTAAGTGCTGTAACAGTTCAGTTCACTGTTTACTTCCTGAATCATAATATTCAATATTGGCAGATTTTTTTTAATCTGTAGCATTTTACATACAGCTCTTTGAGGTAAATCAGTATCATCAGGTCAGAGCTGTGCAAGAACTTGAAATTGGTACCGGCCCTCTAAACCAAAATCAGTGCATCTCTAGTTATTAGAAGTAATTGAGAACCACTGAGTTATTATATCTTTTACACAGAAAGGTCCAAAAATGATCTAAATGTCCATTTAAGGTGTCACAGTTAAGGGTGTAAGTCTGTGGGAAAACCATTGAGGTCAAGATGACTCAATTGACACAAGGCTGTGATGGAACACAGATCTCAGAATGGACTCTAGAAGAGTTTAAAGAGCCCAAAAATGATCCCCATCACTTTAATGGACCTGGAACCACAAACAGTCTTTCCAGACCAACATCCAGTCAACGTGAGTAATCTGTATGAAAATGGGGCTTGGCCAGACAGGTAACCAATAAGCCAGTGGTTACGGTAAATGAAATCTGTGGAGATGGGAGAACTTTACAGAACAACCATCACTGTCAGTGGTAGAGTGGCCCGATCCAGACAGAAGCCATTTCTCATTTAAAGGCACACAACAGGCATTCTGCCAAAAGGCTCCAAATGGGCCTCAGACCACAAGAAGCAAATGTCTCAGGTTGATGAAACAAAGATTTAACCACTACAGCTTCTAATGATGTGGGAGGAAACCAGGTATCAGCTAATGAACCCACGCTTTGCTGTCACACGTGGTGACAGGAGCGTCAAATTAGGGGAAAACCAGTTGGGATAGAGGAAGGGATGAAAGCAGACCTTTTCCAGAGTGCTCAGGATCTCAAAGTGGGGTAAAGGTTTCCATTTTAACAGGATGACTCAAAGAAAACACAGGAGAGGATTCAAGAAAAAAGTCTTTAGTGAGTCAGACAGAGGTGGCACATCTCCTCCAATCTGGTTGAATTTGAGCATTTCTCCAAAGAAGATGGAAAAGAATTGCAAAGCAAAAATGTTCCGAGCTTGTGATTATTTCCAATATTTGACACATACCAAATAAAGGGTGTGAATTTTTCTTTTCTTTTCTTTTCTTTTCTTAAAGATCTACAAAACAATTCGATTTATTTATTTAAAACGTGCAAAAACAGGTGATGAAATAAATCTAAACATGATCCCAAAACATTTTGAACATAAAAAATGATTTTAAAGGAATAAACGGCATTCTAACACTTTATCCTCACCCTGCGCTCTTCATCCAATCCAAAGGCTGCTGACGAAAGATGGAGCCGTTCAGCTCCACAAAATGTCATGTTTGCATACATATTTCATGAAAGCGCTGGGCGCGCTCTCTTGTCGGTTTTCCTCCCTGTCAGCCCTATTTGTTTCCTTGCCTGAGATCACTCGTGAATGATTTCCTCCTCTGGTTGACACACTCAGTGTCAGACTGTGTTTTCTGGCCAGCTGCAGCTTTTCAGCCCAACACGACTGTCTCTGCCCTGAGCGTAGCGTGCTGCACCCTCAGAAAAAATGAAAGTTGAGCTGCGAATATATTTTTGGACTGCTGTAAAACATTCTTTTAGCAAGCAGCGTCCTTCCCCAAAGAGACATTATCACCGTGATGTGACTCATCTCAAGTCAAAGGCATTTAAGATCTCTTTGCGTTGAATGGATTCATATCTTCCAGATGACTTGTTCAGGATATTAAAGACCCAGGAGGTTGGTCGATGTGTGCTCGTGCATCAGGATGGGTTGATCAGCCGGTTGAAGGTCTGCGTGGGGATCCTTCTATGTGAGAGGAGGAAATGTCTGGATGCTGCTTATGTGGTGCGACAGTACATGTGTTGCATTAATGTCTTCACGTCCTCCGTTCAACTCTTCTGACTCGCCTAACAAAAGTTTAAAACATCAGCTGACGCTGGATCTGGCTTTTCTCATCAGACTTTCACACCCAAACAGGTCATAGTGTAGCTCTTTCAGTCCTGTTGCACATTTCTATTAAAACGTGTCTGGGTTAGAGTTCGTTCCAGAAGGAATAAAATAAATACATCACACTTAGAGAGCCTGCAGATGGAACGTTATCCAGATTTGTTCATATTGTGCTCAAACTCTCACTGACCTTTAGTTATTTCAGAAAATTATTTATGATTCAGGATTTTTAAAATTTGACCTTAACCTTTTTTTTAATGCATTTATTGGCATTACAATTGTAGCAGAGGAGTTAAGTGCTAGCCTCATAACCAGAGGGTTGCAGGTTTGAACCCTGTCTGTCACAGCTGGTATGTCCTTGGGCAAGACACTTCACCCTATTTACCTGCTGGTAGTAGTCAGTGCGCCCCATGGCAGCTGTGGCTACATTGTAGCTCATCATCATCATCATCAGTGTGTGTGTATAGGTGAATGACTGATGCATGTGATGTGCTGTAAAGCGCCTTGGGGGGTTGTAGAGCCCTAGAAGGTTCTATATCAAATACAGACCATTGTGTAACACAATATTGTTGACTCTTTAGATATTGTATTTCTGATAATTTTTGGATATAAAAAAATCATCTGGTGATTGGAATCGGCTAGGGATGTCTGATATTATTGGCCTACCATTATTAATGACCGATAGTGGCATTAAAATGTGATATTGGAAATGATTAATATCAGTTTTTAGTCTTTAAATGACAAGTTTTACATACCATGCACATATTAAACATCAGTACACACAACTGTAAACCTTTCAGCTACTTCTCCTCCCACTCATAATGTCAAAATATGACAGATCTGAGGTATTGTTTTTGTTTGGCACAACTGGCCTCACTTAAGTTGAAGTATTGTCATATTTTACACAGATAATGTTTAAAGTTTAAGTATTTGTGATGGGAGATATGTCATGTTAGTGACCTAAAATTATTGTTTTTTTCTTTTTTTGGGTGTGGGACCCTGCATATATCGGTATCGGTTTATATTGGTATCAAAAAGTAGAGATGCACTAGTTATGGATTTGTGGGTCTATACTGATTTCTAGTTATTTTACAGCTCTGACCTTCTTATCCCAATTTTGACTGATTCTGATTTATCTTAAAGTTCTATAATTAACATAAGTTTTTAGTTTCAGATTAACTAGATGTCAAAATGTCCACATAGAAGATTTGTGGTTGGTAGTTCTAACGTGCCATTTGGTTTTAGCCATGATGAGTTCACAGATTGGTGGGGATAGTGGTGGATCATAGTGAATATTGTCTGATTCCAACCACCAGACGTTTGTGTGTGTGTGTGTGTGTGTTTAAAGATAAAATGTTGTTTTTTCATCAGTGACCACATCATTGCCAAACAGCAACAACAAATCTGTCATTTTTCTCGGTCCATGAACTCACTGTCGGCCAAGAATTAATTCTCACCAGCAGTAGCAGATCTTCCACATGGAGTTTTGTTCTTCCAGAATCATAATTCTCAAGTAAATCAGAAATTAAAGTATTACATTTTATTCCATAATTAATAATTTTTGAAGAAAATAGGAATCAGCCAAAATTGGTATCGGCAGGCCAAAGCTGTACAAGAAATCAGAAATTGGTGTTGACCCTCAAAACCAGAATCGGTAATTTTTATGAGAACATACCAAGTTACCAGTTACAAAAACATACCAACTTCTATTTTTAAAACAGATGATTTTACGTGCTGCAACTAATGACTATAAATAATGGACACCTGTAGGTTTCTGAAGAGCTGAATTGAAGCCCAGTGGGCGGTTCTCACCACCGCCATCTTGGCCTTATCACGCGTCTCGTCACTCCTGGAAATCACAAAAATGGAGCTGAGAGTGGGGCTGTGAGGGTGGGGCAGATGATTGACACTCAACAAATTCTGAGCCAATGTAGCTATTAGCTAACTGAAGCTAACGGAGGTTGGCGGGCGCTTTCAGCCAGAAAACCACGGTTGAACGACTCTGCTACCCTCTGCCTTCTAGGCTGTAACACTTTTAACACGAGGCTGAGGCCTTCCCTGTAGGGGGGCAGCCGCTAGCGCTAGCTGATGGCTCTTCTGCTACCTGTCAATCAAGAGGACACACCCCTAATTATTCATCATTTCAAGCTTTAATTACATCTATACAGATGAGTTACAAAACATTCACTTCTCTCAGAGTTGTCATGATGGTAAACTAGACCTATTAACCTAAAATGTTTTTTTTGTAACAAGCTATAAACATGTTTATATCTTCTGTGAAATGGCATTTTTAACATGGGAGTCAATGGGAACTTGCTCCTTTCTGGATCCAGCCCCTAGTGGATCAGGGTGGAACTGCATTTTTTGTCACTTGAGCGTAGTAGGCTTCTCTGATGGCAGGCGGAGTTTCCCCCTTGGCTGCAACTGAAAAAGTGAAATTGGTAGCTCAAACACATCTTTTCCATTTCCAAACACTTTTTTTAAACAACTTTGTTTTGACACTTAATGTGTATTTTGTAGTGACGCTCAGCAGGAGAAAGCTGTTTGCTACATGAAGACTGGGTTAAGGTTCCCCTCCTTTGGAGTGTGAGCTACAATATGCAGCATGGACATAATAAGTAGCGTGTGCACACACACACCCAGAGGCTTTGACACATGACTGTAATTACTCTCTTATTAACATGCATTTGTCTTCATAATAGCTGAAGGACACATCATGGAAACAAAGCTTCTGCTCAAACAACTCTGGGTTTGAATATTAAAGGAAAAGTTCGCTTTTTTAGACATTAAGTTTTATGTGTTCCTTCACCCACCCAGTGCTCTGTAAACTTTGACCCATTTCACACACACCCCCCTGTTCAGAGATTTTCAGGGGAGAAGTGATTCAGAAAGGTAGTTCTAGCTAGTTTCGGGGGCGCTTTATCTGCGCCGTTTAGCCTCACAAAAGGATTAGCCTCTGAAAGCATGGCTAATTTGCATCTCACAAACAAAGAGAAAAAATTTACAACGTCACATTACAACGGGACTAGTTTTTGTCATTCGTATCCCTGCGCCGGTCACCGCAGCAGCTAGAACGGCGTCACGTGACTCGCATCTGGCTGCTAATCCTGGCTGTATGAGTGAAACAACAACTTCTAAATTCACTTAAAAGTAGTTTTTCTTAAATATATTGAGCCATGGTGCATACCTGCAGGTTCCCGGGTTGTAACAATAAGGATGTTACAGGATCACCTTTTCGGTTTGACACTTTTCCTGCTAAGGACGTTTCTCTAAGGCATCAGTGGCTTTTAGCAATCGGCTACTCCAAGGATACTCGGCTGGAACGAGTCAAAACCTTTCGTTTGTGCAGTGCACACTTCAAAGAGGATGATTACATCAGGAAAAAGTTCGGGAAAAGTGAAAGACTGTTTTTGAAGAGTTCGGCCGTACCAGAAATCTGGGTAAGTTTTGTTTTTAAAAAATTATTTATTCCGCTATGTCTGCCGTATTCATGCAATCATCTTCGCATTTTAGCGCATTATTTATGCAATCATCTTTACACCGATGGTTGATCATAGACTGCAGTAGCTTTGTCAACAATCTGTGTTGATGTGTGTGTTTTGTGTAGCAAATGCAGTTCTTCATCCGTGTACTCTGGCTCATAAAGATATCCTAGTAGTAAAATAAGTTTCTTCTTCATCTGATATAGTGTTAAAATGAAATTCGTCATCAGATGAGACGGAGTCTGACATGTTTTCGGCATTCGGCAGTGAAACAGCTGACATACGAAGCGCTGTTTAATATCCGCGGGGACCGGGCGCAGGGATACGAATGACAAAAACTAGTCCCGTTGTAAGGTGACGTTGTAAATTTTTTCTCTTTGTTTGTGAGATGCAAATTAGCCATGCTTTCAGAGGCTAATCCTTTTGTGAGGCTAAACGGCGCAGATAAAGCGCCCCCGAAACTAGCCAGAACTACGTTTATGAATCACTTCTCCCCTGAAAATCTCTGGGCAGGGGTGTGTGTGTGAAATGGGTCAAAGTTTACAGAGCACTGGGTGGGTGAAGGAACACATAAAACTTAATGTCTAAAAAAGCGAACTTTTCCTTTAATACATGTAAAAATCGTTCTCAATAACTTAAATAAAATGTATTTTGTTGCATTTTTGAAACCTTTAAAATGTTTTCAAAGGCTTTATCTGATCTTTAAGGTGTTTTTTAAATCGAATATTGCATGGCTACAATTTCATATTGATCAGCTTGTTACATTTTTTAAATTAAAGGACAGTTATTCTGCTTGCTGTGTGTCGTAATCCAAGTAACTTTGCTACACGCCTGCAGTTTTAGAACAGTTGAACATTGAGATTTTATTTTATTGGATAATCCATGTTCTGTGTATAAAAGGCCTCCCACACTGACAGAGAAAAAGCCAGAGTCAACCTTGTTCTGGCTTCCCACGGTATAGAGCTCAGTGAAGTCCAAGTTAAGTGGCACTTTTGGGTTTAGGCCTGTTTACTCTGGATTGAGATTTTGCTTCTGAATTGCAGCACTCAGTAGATTTCTGAAGTTGATTGTTATAAAAGTTATAAACAGAACATTTTTAAATGTTATTATTTCAAACTGTAGTTTTACTTCTATTACATTATTTGTTGAGTTATGTTAGTTTCATTTGCCAATAATGTTACAGAAATTTGGAAATGGTGACCTGAGAATCAGGGGAAAGATTTAAGACTTTTTTTTTATTGCTACTTGGCAAATAAACCTTCATGGACTGAAAGAAATAAAAAAAATTGTGTGTTAAATTGGCTAATCATAGAGCTGAATATTGGTTAACTCCAATCACCAGCCATTTTCAGTGCATTTCTACCCAAAAATCGCAGTGGTTTCATGATCAGTCACTCTGAGTTTAAAATGCAGGCTGAACTTGAAAATAGTCTTCTCCCCCTATTTCTTTCATTAGCCTTCGATAGAAAATAGATGGGGAAATTATTAGAAAAGCCAGTCAGATCTAGTATGTCACACTGTATAATTGACCATTTGCACATGACGTCACAACGCTCATGGGACCGCCCCCTTTGCCATGATGGTTGACAAAAAGACCATTTACTCACGTTGAAACTCCTGTGAAGCTAGTCAAAACAAGCCAGTTTGTAGCCTTTTGTCGCTTTTATTTAGTTGATTTTACAGTAAAATGGTAATAGTTTGCTGCATGGTTATTTATTATTATTATTTACAAAAATATTGTTTCAGTGTAGGATTACGTGTGTTAAAATTGCGGTATTTATTTAGTATGATGAGCATCACCGTTATGAGATATCTTGTCTCATCCTGTGTGTGAGTAGCATCTGAACCCGGTGACCCCACCAGCAACAACAACTGGTACGGATCCAGACTTTTTTTGTTTTTTTCTTAATCAGCTCCAGTGTAAAATGAAACGCTGTTTATCAGAGAATGTTATAAATACAGCCAGGTGAATTCTGGCAAACTCGGCGACTTGTTTACATCGGTGAACAGCAGCAGGAGAACGTAAGCTAATGCTCGTAAGCTAGCTAACAAATAACTTTTGTAAATACTGCTCTCTATGAGCCCCACCTAGGTGTGCTAAATCTTCCCACTAGTGAACTGGGCTTGAACTAGTTGAAGCCAGGCTAAACATCGCAAAAAACAACCATGACAACAACAAAAAAACTATTTCAGGTGCTACTTTCCCCTTTATTTAGTACTCGTGTCGCTTCACAACACAATCAGTCATCCACCCATTCACACACACATTCACACGCTGGTGGGGATGAGCTACATTGTGGCTACAGCTGCCCTGGGGCGCACTGATGGAGGCGAGGCTGTCGTACACTGGCGTCACCAGTCCCTCCGACCACCACCAGCAGGCAAGGCGGGTTAAGTGTCTTGCCCAAGGACACAACGACAGCGACAGACTGAGTGGGATGCGAATCTGTGACCTTCCGGTTGCAAGGCGGCCACTTAACTCCTCTGCCACCAAACCCCCAAATGATCAATAGCTGCCTTCTCTCTCTCTCTCTCTCTCTCTCTCTCTCTCTCTCTCTCTCTCTCTCTCTCTCTCTCTCTCTCTCTATATATATATATATATATATATATATATATATATATATATATATATATATATATATATAAACAGTAAACTTTTCCCCCCAATTATTTTGTATCATATTTTAAATCCTTAATATTTTTAAAAACTAGACAACTATTAGGTTAGTCTATTTTACAAAAGGAATATCAAGCACAAATCACTTTTTCTGGATGACATGTACTTGTAGCCTTTGTCTGAACTGAGATTTGAAACACAGCATCTCATGTGTCAGCTTCACGTAGATTTATTCTCCCTTCTTGCACAGATTTTTTCTTCCTCGTGCTGCAATATGTTTCCTAATGGGCACATGTGTTAAGAGGAACAAGACAGGTCACCTCCCACCTGTGTGAATCTAACAAATTGGCCTCGATGAAGGTCTTGCTGCTGTCAGTTGCTTTGTCTGTGTCTGCCTGAGATTTGTTTCAAAGGCAAACCTCTGATGTATTTTTAAATAAAGCAGAGCAACGCAGAACATCAGTAGCTTAGAAAGTTTCACGTACAACCTTGACCAAACCAGGCTTGTTAAAAGTTAGGGGTTGGCTGTTAACACAGGCTCCACAAAAAGGAATCTCCTCTTATGGTAAAACTGAAGGATTTTTAATTTATACTGTGTTTTTCTATTTACAGTTTCAGCAGATAATAAAACAAAGGTGTTGAAATTAAAATGAGCCTAAAGGATGTGTGTGCACATCATTAGCATGCAGCATAAGGTGCAATTAACAGAGCAAATTGTCATGAGGTGGAGTGATTGAACACAAAGAAATGGGCTAGAAGACGCAAGAACTGACATGAACAGATAATTTATTGATGAAAATAAAATAAATGAATGAGCAAGTCAACAAAGTCATACACGAGAACATAAAGCGAGAGTAAACAAAGAACAATATATAAGGTCACAAACAGTGCATGGACTAGGAGGATGTGACAGTGAGTGTGAGAAACCAGGGAGTATATATGCAGGGAGGGGTTATCAGTGAGCTGATTAATGGATGAGAGGTGTGGTGACAGAGGCTGAGTGACAAGGATAACGGAGGGGAAACATAAACAACAAACATAGTAAACACAGAAAACCCAAACAGACAATAAGATGCACTCAAAAATCAGCTGATGATCAAAATCCTCTAGATTCCACGTGAAAGACTTAGTCAGTGATCCATCAATCTGAACCTCAAAGTTCAGACATTTTCTTCAGTCAAATAATGCACCATTGTCAAGCAACAATACAAAATCTAACATTTTCTCTGGCCTGTGAACTCATAATTGCTAAGTGCTAATTCACATTAGCAATAACACATGTTCCTCGAGGCAGTTTTTACTTCCAGACTCATAATTAACATGTTATTCAGGAAAGGTAGTAAAAGAATAAACATATTCTGTTAATTATGGTTCGTTCAGATGCAGCTGAATTGGCCAAGATTGGTATCAGCAGGTCGACATTGGCCCTCAAAACCAGAATCAGCGCATTCCTACAAAGATCATAACCGAAAACACATGATCACTCAAAAAAGGAAAATCAAGAGTGATTTTTTTTATCTTACAGCAAAAAAACATTGAATAATAAATAATATTACCCCTCAAAAATGTATGTTTTTATTTTAGCATTACTTTCACTCTTGGGCAGTTATTAATGAGTGTTAATGTGTTTTTAAAGGAACACTTGGCAGTTTTGGCTTGTTTTTAGCACCCCCTATTGTTTGTTAGCAAAAGTGAAACTTATCTCCTTGCTGTGTGTTCGTCTTTTTAACACCTTAATCTAACAGCTGAAATGTCTCCTCAGCCTTCATTAGTGTCTACAGGAGAGGTTCATCACTAAATCAAACAAATCAGCTGTGTTCCTGATCTAAAACATGCAGGAAACATGCTGCAGCACCAGGCATGTCAGCTCCACTTTACTAAAGTACCGGACCGGCACTCTGAAGTTGCAAGTGCAGTATTCTGGCCACAGGGGGCGGTAGGGGTCTGAGTGACATTTCGTTAACCCTGTAAAGGAACATTTTAGCACATACTGGCTCAAGAAAATTATTTTAAAATATGAACAAGTTGCATAGTATGGTTTTAAGTTTTTTAATCATTTTTCTTTTTTGTTCTTGTGAAGTGATTTTTATCTTGAGAGGCACTATATTAAAAATGGTTCCTTCTTCTATTGACAACTCCTTTAATGACATGAGCTGTTTTAACATTGACGAGTCACACTAGAGGAGAGGAGACATCAGTCCTGCCTCCCTAAAGTCATCCTGACAAGCGGACCTGTCTAAAGCATCTAAGGCGTGTTGAGCATAATCTTAGCACTGTGAGTGCAGGATTGTATTTGTGCACACAGATGAAGCATTCTCACTTTAAAAGCGTTCCCAAACAGCAATTATGTTGTCACTGTCACCTCGTTTTATGAACTGAGACGTTGTTATAGTAACCAAGAAACTAGAGGAGAAGCAGTGCTGACAGCGCCATTCTATTTAAAATGGTACTTGTGCAGAAATTATTACAGCAAAGATGTTGGAACAAATTGTGTGGACGCAGAACGCCTTACTGGGACCCACTGGGGAGCAACTGCTGGTGATCAGTCAGAGGTATCATTATCTTTTGCAAGAAAATGGGAAAATCTTCAGTTTGAATCCCTTCAAATTGGTACGTTTGACAGTTTGGAGCTCAGTTTTATATGGATGGCTGATATATAGCATAGGATGCAATTGCAAACACATTGCAATAGTTGGGAAAAGTTATTTTCCCAGTTTAATCCCAAAATGTCTAAATAATGTCAAATGTGTTGAGAATATATCTGGACTTTGTTCTGTCTGATTGCTAACCCCTCCCAAAGTTTTCTCATTTTTCTTGCACTTCCAGACGTACAGAACTAAACCGAGAGGTTCCAGACACGTGTGACAAATCTGATTATTTTAACAGGTTTGTAGTGCAAATGATCTGAATTTGTCAAAATTCCAGCAACATGACAGCCAGGCCCTGCAAGTCACTCAAGGCAATTGAAAACCCTTGCAAACACTTTTAGCCCTTTTTGATACTCCCTTAGGAAAGCTGGCCATATTTTGTCTCAGCCCAGTGAGATTTAATTGCTTCATGATTTTGGTCACCTTTCTCATCATCCATTATGGCTTTTTCTAACAAGGCACAAAATAGATTTGTATCTAAAAAACTCTTATAGCTTTAATGTTTGAGCTGTGCATTTTAACTCAGGGTCTTTCAAGGAGCTGTAAATGAAATCCATCCGAGGAAGCACATAACGAGCTCTCATACAGCTCTGCTCCCGAGGCTTCCTGACTCTGACCTTTGTTGGTACAGTGAGGGACGCAGGCAGGGTTCATAGCAGGCAGCGAGCACACGCTGTGAGGGGAAAACGGTGTAATGGTGTCAGCCAGGAGCACAAAGCCACCAGTTTCCCAGACAGCGTTAATCTCCTGCTGAGCCAAGGGGAACTTTACTGCAGCACCATCTATTTCCTATAGAGTAATTATGGTCTCTATAGTGACACAAAAGAGCTATTTACCAGTAGAGGGAGCTCAGCATTAAACTGTTTAATTACAACCTTAAATGTGCTCCTGAAAAATTGTCCTCCAGTAAATATACCCATGGATATTTCTCTTGTTAGATTTAAAATAACGAGCCCTGTGCAGATTACTTTAACCTGCCGGTTCCTGAGCGTTTTCTGAGGCAGTCCTTGTGGTTTTTACATTTTGTTGCCCAACTGCATTGAAATATTTTTATGGAGTTTAGCCACCAGGCACTTTTCTTATTTCTCTGCTGCACTGCTGCTTCTTCTTTTTTACTTTTTTTATTCCAAATAAATGAATAAAATGACATATAAATTGAGAAATCCTAATTCAGCTTCAGGAACAATACTCATCAATCTGTAAGTAAACCAGTCCAGACATGCTTAAAATGATAAATGGTTTTATGTAAATTAACATTTTGAGTTTGGTCAAATCAGCCTAATGTAGTTATTGTGTTTCTATCTATCTATCTATCTATCTATCTATCTATCTATCTATCTATCTATCTATCTATCTATCTATCTATCTATCTATCTATCTATCTATCTATCTATCTATCTATCTGTCTGTCTGTCTGTCTGTCTGTCTGTCTGTCTGTCTGTCTGTCTGTCTGTCTGTCTGTCTGTCTATCTATCTATCTATCTATCTATCTATCTATCTATCTATCTATCTATCTATCTATCTATCTATCTATCTATCATCTATCTATCCGTTCGTCTGTCTTTCATTTTGCGACTTACTGACCAGGGACTCCGGTGAGATTGTAAAATGGTCAATTTAAACCACAATTTTAGAATTGGGGTCCCCCATGCACACACAACAGTCAATTCCCCCTCCCGGTCTCTGAACTGAGAATAAAAATGAGAACCTGAATGAAAATATGTTGCTTTTAGGATATCACATTATTTTCACACGTACATCTTCAAATTACTTATTGGTGCATTGATTGGCTGACGCATGACTGCACATCTGTTACTGTAATCAGACTAAAATCTGTTACTGGGCCATTCCACTGGACGCCAATTAGCCAACATTTGACAAGATTAACAGTATATATATCTTCCTGCCTAAAGCCCCTTTGGCTTAAGTGGAATGTTTTCATGTTAGAAATGTTTTTACTCTTTATCTCAGCGATATATCTCAGTGATCCTTGAGCACTATAATGCAGCCTTTTTGGATGGCGTCATTAATTGATCATTGCCATTTTCCTCTTTGCTTCCACCTGTCCACTTCTGTTTCATGTCATTTTTTTCTTTTCATGTCCACCGAGCACTCTCGCAGTTCAATGATGCAACAATGCTGTCCCACTTGAAGGCAATAAAACATTTTTTTTCTTCTATGTCACTCACAAGGACCTCAATTTAAATATTGCTTGCCATGGTTACCCATGAAATGCCCATAGACATAGATACTGGACGTAGGACCACCCACTTCTCTCATTTGCCTTATCTGAGGCAAAAAAGGCAGTTCCCACCGCCTCCATTTTGGCCGTGTCACACATCTTGTCACGATCCATAAATGGGAAAAGAGGTGGAGCTGAGGGTGGGGCAGTGAGGGTGGGCTCTAAGGAACCAACGTAGCTACTAGCTAAACTGAGCTAACCCCAGAAGATGGAGTTCCGCGGCCGCCTGGTTTTTGTGCGAGGCTGTAGACTTGTGCTGGTCGCCTGTGGAGCTCTAATATGGACTGTAAAAATACAAGCAGAGCCTCAGACCACTGCGATCGGAGCCGGGCACCCTGCTTACGTGAGCTCACACTCTGCTCGGACACGGGGGAGATCAGCGTGACATTAGCTACATGCTAATCTGAACCTAATGGATGTTTTCAGGTGCTTTTAGCGAGAAAAACTTTTAGCGAATCCAAAGTTCAGCAGAACCAACTCAAAGAGCTGCAGTGTTTCTGTGGTCTCCCTCAGAAAGCTCTACAGGCGACCAGGGTGACTACAGCCTCGCATGGGAGCCAGGCGGCCGCACGCTTCCTTGGGAGAAGGGATTTGCTCACTTCTGGTGCCAGCCCCTAGCGGATGAGGGTGGAACTGCAATCTTTGGCACTTCCGTGTTGGGAACAGTTCTGGATTCTGGGGGTGCACCCTTGGAAATGCCACAGATTAGCCACTTATTTATATGAAGACTACTTATGAAGTTCAACCATTCATGGTAGAAAGTGGGCGTGTAGGAGGTGGGGTGATCCAGATTAGTGGAAATTGCATGTAGCTGTGCATTTGCAGTGTTTCATACATCCAAATTTTGCTTTGCGTGAGTAACACATATTTTTCTGAGCTCACGAAAAGTTTTAGTAAGAATTTTATGCAAAGATTTATAAATGAGGCCCCAAGGACAAAAGTATTAGACATAAAAGAAATACACGCAACATTTCTTAAAAAAATATAATTTGTTTGGGCATAAGTGAAATATGCTCTATAAACAATCTTACAATCTTTCTACTTTGGCAACACATTGTAATCCTTCACAATCTAATATTATACCATCTAGCCGTAAACAAACCCATAACATTAGATCAAGAGAAGTGTTTCTGTCTTTTTCTGACTTTTAGTCGATACTGTTTTATTGATTATTCTGAGAAATCATTAGAACAGAAAACAATGACTGAAGTGTTTACAGGCCAACAGTAAACAGAAAAAAGACAATGAAAGGCACAAAAATGCATGATCGTTCTTTGTCTTTTCTCCCTGAGGTCATTTTTGATAGAATGCCTGCTTGATGGCTCTTTTCATTGCTTAATTCATCATTCTGTTCCCAATCACCATTCGGTTTGAATTAGCATCATTTACCCGCTCTGATTAGGGATAAATTGAGTTCGTGATATGCCTGTCAATTGTCCATTAATAGATGAACAATAGCCATAAACATTATCCAAGTTCTCCCCTAACTGAACTGATGTTTAAAGGGAGTTTTGGCTCAGAAGCTTTGCTGGATCACATCCCAACTTCAGTCAGTGCTCTGATTAAAGGCTGCAGACACGTACCACTAATACAGAAAAGGTGATTGTTTTATCACATCTGCTTTATAAGGAACACGTTTCCATATGGGATCAAGGAGACTCCTTTTGTTTTAAAGGATTTTTGCCCTTTTTGCCATAGTTCATCTTGAAGCTGTCTAAATAAAATGCATTACTTGATTCTGATTAATCCCACATGTATGTCTGTTTCTTCTAGTAGTTTACTATTCTGATCTTTTACCTCAAAGCTTTAAGGTAATTTCTACTCAATAATATGTCCTGCGTTTGACCAATTACTATGTTTTAATGTGTTCTTGGAAATATGTATTTTTATTGTCAAATAAGTTGACGTGTTTTGGCTAAAACTTGGTGAAGGAAGTATTTAGGATTCAGAATATTGTTGTTCATATTAATTTACTATATCTATTTTTAGGTTAAAGAGTTGCAAAAGGGTAGATCAGGTCAGGGACGAGGTCCTGCCCCAAGTGGAGGAGTTCAAGTATTGCAGGGTCTTGTTCATGAGTGAGGGACGGGGGGAGCGTGAGATCGATAGGTGGATTGGTGCTGCGTCTGCAGTGATGCGGACGTTATACCGGTCTGTCAAGGTGAAGAGAGAGCTGAGCTGGAGGGCAAAGCTCTCGATTTACAGGTCGATCTACGTTCCTACCCTCATCAATGGACACGAGCTTTGGGTAGTGACCGAAAGAACGAGATTGCGGACAGAGGCGGCCTAAATAAGTTATTTTCACAGGGTGTCTGGGCTCTCCCATATGGCGCTTACACACTAGCACCAGGTCGATACGGCCGGGCCGAAAGATTTGGTTTCACATTCGGGGAGCCCGAGAATTTCTAGTGCCAAACCGGACGCTTTTTCAGCCCTCTTCCCAAGGCGGTCTGACTAGCGTCGAAACCGGGCCAACACACCCACTGCCGACTCATTGGTCGGCTCAAATACACGCCTACCTTTAGGGGGAACCTCCGATTAGCGGATAGAATCCACCAGCGGGGGCTTCCCGCATGCGCGCTTCATTATCACTCTGAATGCGGATGAGTTAACAAGCCTCTGACTGAAGCTGTTTTATCTGTTTCCATCTGCTGTGATGAGCGCAGCACGCGCACACACACACACACACACACACTGACACAGTGCTGCCACACAGCCTTTGTTTATTAAGGAAGACACCGCAGACTTCTCCACGCTCCTTTGACCCACCCAGCCATTTCTCTGTTCCCGTCGGCTGTGAGGAGCACAGCACAGCGCACACACACTGCTGCCACACAGTGCTGCCACACAGTGCTGCCACACAGCCTGTGATTAATAAGGAAGACACGTGCAGACTTCTCCGCGCTCCTTTGACCCGCGCACATGCTTAGAGATGCGCTCAGACATCACTCGGCAATTTTTCACGCGCATTTCTGAAACCGCCTATCACTTCCGCATTCCAAAGGGTGTCCTGGACGATGTGTAAACAACCTGGCGGGGCCGGGGCCGACTGAGGCCGACCGATCGGAGCCGACCCATTGCTAGTGTGTAAGGGCCATTAGAGATAGGGTGAGAAGCTCGGTCATCTGGGAGGGGCTCGGAGTAGATCTGCTGCTCCTCTACATCGAGAGGAGCCAGTTGAGGTGGCTCGGGCATCTGGTTAGGATGCCTCCTGGATGCCTCACTGGTGAGGTTTTCCGGGCACGTCCAACTGGGAAGAGACCCGAAGGAAGACCCAGGACACGCTGGAGGGACGTTTTTTGGCTAGCCAGGGAACGCCTTGGGATTCCCCTGAAGGAGCTGGTCCAAGTGGCTGGGGAGAGGGAAGTCTGGGCCTCTCTGCTTAGGCTGCTGCCCCCTCGACCCGACCCCAAATAAGCAGATGAAAATGGATGGATGGATATATGTATAGAATATTCTCAAACCTTTATTTAATAAATGCCGACATACCATTAGTTAATTGTAGTTTTGTAATTTGATACAGATTTCTAATTTTTGAGAAGATTTGATCTCCTGACACCAATTTATGGCCAGTTCCGAATAAGAGCATTCAAATTATTAGTGGTTAAAGCTAAATTACCTATAAGACATGCTTTAAGTTGGTGTTGAAACATATAAAACCTGAATAAAAGCAAGTCTTGACTGTGTCCACATGAGGTTTTTTTACCATCCAAACATTTTTCCTTGTCAGTCTCCTTCATCCTGCCAAGGATTCTTATTTGAAATCTAATATTGAATTGCTGTAGAGGTGACTTTGGAATATGTCCTTGTGTGTGTTTGCTATGCCAGTCATCAGGGTGGGAGTGAATATTGTTTGGAGTGCTCTTCATTGATGTGCACCTCCCATCTTAGAGAGGTGCCACGTTTAAGTGGGGGCACGACCTCATCAAGTTTGCAGATGAAAAGAACAGAATGTCATTTGTGTTGCAAAACAAAAGATTACAACAAACATATTATTATGTGGGTTGTTGTCATCATGAGGGTCCTGGTTAGTTGCAGGGAAAAAAGCACTGGCGTTCGATAATGTCAAAGCAGTTGTTCTTTGGTTCCACTGGATGACACTAGGAGAAATAAAGGCCCAGCATTCATTTTTATTCAAGGAATGTTGCAAGATGGGACTTTGTCTATTATTCCTTGGAGTATGTGTTATAGAAGTCTCTAGGCTACATGAGGCTGTTGATCAAAATCTGTACAACAGACTGATTTAAAGGCATTTCCATGTTCGCTAATATTATTTAGCTGTAGCGGCCATCTTGAATGAAATTGACTTCAGAGGTTATTCTACATCCAATAATTTATTTCTGAGAGTTTAAAATTCAACTTGTGAAATAATTTGCTAACAAACACAAGAAGACACAAAGAGGCAAAACCATTATGGATAGGGATGTTCCAGCTCAGGTGCTGCAGAATGAGAAACTCTGATGTTTTGTTGTCGGCAATTTCTCTGTTTATTACAGTTTTTCTCCATTGGTTTGGCTCATTTCATGAAACAGAAATTACATTCTCAAAATAACATGGACAAACCTCCAAACCTCTTGGCAAATGTTCACAATAGAATGGCATTTCTCATTCATTTAATCAAACGGCAAATGCCTTAGTACATGTCTCAATTGTCTCAGTGCATCTTTGCAAATGATTAAGTACAAGTAGCCTACAGTTATACAGTTAGCCCACATTTAGCACATTTTCCAAATTAATAGATCTTGTAGATCTAAACTGATTAGTTGATTCTCAGTCCAATGATCATTCTCTCCAAAACATGTCAGAAAAACTGTAACGTAATTTTCACTGTTGGTTGGCTCCGTGTTTTTGTTAGAGATGCCGCTATGTGAACTGTGACTTAACCCAGACCGATGGTTTGCAGTGGCGACACCTGAATGGAAAAAAGCCGAAGGAGAAAGTATTTCGTTTTGAAGGCTGCTTATCATGCAGCTGTCTTTTCCAGCACGTTGAATGCCCAGTATGCACACATTACAAGTGGCTGTTACACTGCCTTTGCTGTCCGGTTTAAAATACCAACAACATACAGATATTTTAGCTCTCCCGTGGAGAGAAGTTAGCTCTGCGTTAGCCTGCTAGCTAACAGGTGTATGGTGTCTGAGTCCCCACCTGCCGTACATTGTGTGACGTAATGGTGTTGTTTTTGGCCAAGAAACAAATAATATTGATATAGAGGAACTTGTTAAGATATAAGATGAATTTAAAATGACATATTTGTTGTTTTATATGGTTAAATCCGATCTTTTTCAACCGATTCCGAGTCCTTTGAAAGTCACGTGATCGGGCCCGATTTCCGATCATGTGATCGGATCAGAGCATCCCTAATTATGGACCACCTTTGGCAGAAGTGGAAACCGAAAATTTGAACTCATTAAAGAGTGATTTGAAATCGACAAACAAATAAAGGAACTCGAACATTTCTTATTGTTGGTCCTTGGGAGGGCACGATGCTCCGCCAATCCCCCCTGAGCCGCCAGCCCCGCAGCCCATGGAGCATGCCCCCGCGAGTCCAGGCAACGATGGCCCTCCCTTTATATGTGCAAACTTACACAAATGTTTACAGCAAAAACTTTACAACTTATTCACATTTATTTTTGCTTCATTTACTATTTATTCACATTTATCTACATTTTTTTTTACAATTTATTCACATTTATTTCGCTTGATTTACTATTTTTTCACGTTTATTTATTCTTATAACTTATTTCAGACTCCTAATCTGGCTTGGTGCATTTGGTTGCTCATCTCGCTCGGGACGTTGCTTAGCAACCAAATAAATAGACCATAAAATTTGAACAAATCCAAGAAACTAAAGATCTAATGTAATCTACATAGATATGAAATCGCATGGCTGCAATAGACTTTTATTTTGAAAATTGCTGAATGTTTTACACTGTGTGTGATTTCCTGTCTAGCCCTATGTTAACTGCGGAAATTGACGTGTCACAGAAGCAAAAATAGAACTCGATACTATCGGATCCTAACCCGATCCTATCTTTAGCGCAGAGCATCGTTTCTGGGATTCGCCCAAAGATTTTTGCATCCCCCCCATAGACTATAATGGATTCTATTTGAAGCAGCGACGTTCCGCTGACGTTCCGCTGACGTTCCGCTGACGTTCCACGCCGCTTATGCTTCCAGTGTGAAGTAGTGGTAACACTTGAGAAAAAGGGTAACATACTAAATTTTTCTCAGGGGTGGAATGTTCCTTTAAAATGACATCAGATACTTTTGAATTCCTCCTTTAAGTACTGATAGTTCACCCAGTGAGACGTGTTTTTTCCCTTAGACTGACTCAATGCAGTGATTCCCAAAGACAGAACTAAAACAATACAGCACCTTTATCTCTTCTTGTCTTTTTCAGCTTTTTAACTTCTGCTCATGATGGTTAATTATCTTTTTATTCTAATTTTCTCTAATAGTTGATACTGAAATGCCCTTTTAAGGAGTTCCACCAGTGGAACCACGTTCTTCATGTAGGCTATTGCAGATGTAGAGTTTGGGACCTGGCCTTATTGTCACATTTAGTCAGGGTTAAAAGCATATAAATCTCCATCAGTTGTCGGGTGAAAGCTTTATTGCCCTCGCTCCAGTGAGCCAGTTGTGTATTAGCATAAAATAAAGTAATGGCTTTACATAGAAAGTAGATAATAGATGTGATTTGTTTCCCCAACGATGCCCTGAAGTAAAGGCTCGGCTATTGCGTTACAGTCAGAGCTGTGTGACGTTCCATTTACCTACGAGTAAACACTGAGACACACAGTCCTCCTGCCTTCTACTGACTTTATTGGAGTCATATAAATTACACAAGCTCACCTTGTACAGTGGAGCATAAAGGGAGGCGATTATGGCCAGAAGTCTGCTTTATTAAGACCTCTGCGTACGCTCTCCTTTATTGAACATATAAATAAAACTACAGGTCTTAGTGCCACTTTTACCGCTCCCTTATTGCCCCCGCTTATAACATTTCTAGCTAACAAAAGCCACTTTACAAACTACACGTATCTCCTCATCCCACTGCGCTCCAACTTTACCAACATTCAAGAGTGTGGAAAAGAAATTTCCTCTAATATTCCATTTACAAGAAGGAATTAAAGCTCACAGAGCAACAAAACGGTTATTTACTCGCAGGCTTTGAAGTTGAGAACCCAAATGCTTCACAGTTGTGAAACTCATCAGTGACGTTTATTGAAAAGAAGTCTATTGGCCATCCGCGTGTGTGTGTGTGTGTGTGTGTGTGTGCTAGCCTCATAAATCAGCTCCACCATAATGTGAACCTGGCTTCTTCTCCATCACAAACCTCCATGGGCTTTCCCCTCAACATTTGTTTATCCATTCGTTTAGTCTTTTCTCATAGCTTCCCTTAGTTTAGCATGGCCGCCTCCCTCACATGTTGTGGTTTTCTGGGTCTAATGAGGCGAGGATGGAGCTCCCGTTGTGTGTATGTGACACTGGCCGGTCCTCGCTGGAGCCTGCTTCTCATCATCAGGCCGGAGCTGGGCGAGGACTGCTGAGCTGGTCACCTCCTCCTCCGCGGCTATCAGCTGAAGCGGCTTGGTGATGAACTCCAGAGTGTTGGTTTCCTCAAGAGGATAAGCAGAGCAAGCTCAGCTGGGGAGCATTGTGCCTGACCTGGGTTAATAATGCTGGATTATAAGCAGACTCAGCAGTTTAGCTGGATGAGTCACGTACAAGAAGAAACAAGCAATGTGAGCCTCAAGGACCCTTGAATCTGCTAGTAATAATAATCTATGACAAGCCTGTTCCCTTGGGTGGATTTTATGTTTATTTGCTTTGAAAACGGGATTTCAAATCAAGATGGAGAAGAGTTACAAGTTCAAAACGTGGCATAAATTAAGCTTGGATAATAACTTCTCACAAATCAGCTGACTTCACCCTCAAACTAAATTTGCCTCCCTGCTGTTTGGAAACGCTTGATGGATCATCGCTGGGGGGTAAAAACGAGGAACAAACATTTGATTTAGGATGTTTGCAGTGAAACAAATGGCGCTAACAACCCCTGCTGTTCTAGAGAGACACCATTGCAACAAAATAACTCCCCGCTGCAGGAAGCTGATTACTCCTGAAACCCTGTTTGCGACGTCCTGCCTCCAGAGGCTCACCACTGTGTTCTGACACTGTCTGCTCATGATTTGTACAATTTAGAGAGCTTCATCTACAGTTAAAAGTTTGCTTTGGGTCGAGACTATTTCCAGCTCCATCTTTTAGAAGCCTGGGGTTGTCGGCAATAAATTGAAGGGTGAATGTACTTGTAAGTGAGTGCCAGTGCAGCAGGGTATAACGTGACCTTTGGGTTATGTGCTTATTTTTGGGGGTCTAGTTATTTCTTGTTATTTCTTAGTGGTCAGTCATGCCTTTTGTGTTGATTTGATTTAGTTTTCCTCTGTGTGTTGTCCTTCTATCATCCTGCTCAGCAACCAAACACATGGCAACAACTCAATGCATTTGTGCAGCCAGACAAATGGAATTAGGTGAACATCAAACTATGCATCACAATGAAAATGAAAGAGGATTTAAGTTGCTTTATACCTAAATGAACATCCAACATGTTGAACCTTGAACCTACAGCAGCAGAAACCACACAGGGTGAAACTATGATGCAAAGCATTAAAGGAGCCATATTATGGCGTTCTTTCATAAGTTATAATAGTTCTGATGATCAATACCAAACATGTTCATTAAGTTCTTTGCACTAAATCCCTCTCACATAAAGCAATTTCAGCAGTTTAATTCTTGACAGTTTCTGTAACGTCTAGATCAGGGTAGGGGTGGGTGATATGGTCTAAAATCAATATCACGGTATATTGAGGAGTTCACCTCGATAACGATAAATGGACGGTAACTACATGTATGAGCAAAAACAAAAGTTGTCCACTAGATGGGGCTGTCACGTGTATTATGTTGAGTCATGTTGTCATGTGACTCAAGGTGGTACAGCTTCTTAAAGGGACATGAACGTCACCAACCTACACACATCTTTTCATTTTTTTATTATTAAATTTATTGACATGGGAAAAAGATATCGGTTAGAGTTAGACATTTCGATGACGATACATTTTCAATTTATCACCAAGCCCTAGATCAGGGTTACCCAATCTTGTTCCTGGAAGGACGATATCCAGCATTTTTTAGTTGTTCCTCTGCTCCAACACACCTGATTCAGTGGTTGAATCGCCTGTTCAGCAGCTCACTAAGCTCTGCAGAAGCCTGTTAGTCAGCTGCTGATTGAAATCAGATGTGTTGAATCAGGGAAACAACTAAAACATACTGGATATTGGCCTTCCAGGACCAGGATGAGCTGAGAAGCTCGGCTATCCGAGAGGGGATCAGAGTACAGCCACTGTTCCTCCAGCAGCAGGTGCTTCTATTCTAATGTTGTGATGTCACAAACCGGGATTTTTTTAATGACTCGTTTTAGGCACAAAATGTCTAAAACCACACCCTGACAGAAATTAGATGGACAGGTTTTTTCATGTTTGAAGTGTTTTTAGAGGCAGTAGAGACCCACATGGCAGCACATAAGAATGCAAAAGGTGAATTTTGCATAATATGTCCCCTTTAAGGTGGTATTGAAGGCTAAAGTGGGATCCAACCTGCAAATCAGCTTGTTTCTACGTGGATATATACAGCTGTACTAAGGCCATTTATTGCAGCTGATATATAAACTTCAAAACACACTTAAAGGTTCAAGCAGATCAGCCTTGCAAGAACGGTATCTGTCACAGCAGACATTTTGAAATTGCATAGTACGTGTGTTAACAAATACTGCATTCCACTCCTGCTACATGCTGGTTTCTCTGTCAAACATCTACAAAGCCTTTTGTCTAAATGGAAACCAGCTTTCATTTTTACACCTGTATTTTCCTCATTTTGCCAAGTCAAAGTAACTGCTGTGGACTAGACCTGTTTTTGCATGAGAAATGAACTTCCTGTGCAGGACTCTTCATATTGTCTGATATGAAGTGCTATGTTATTAAAGAAAACTGTATAACTCAAAAAGAAAGACAGGACTAGCTGATAAAAAAGGATAAGAACTAACTAAAACCACAGTTAACACCTTGTCAGGACAGTAAGGGATGCTTGGGAATACCGCCCTACAGATGTGTTTATTCCCAATGGAACATCCTGGAAACAACCTCAGTGTTAAGTTCAGACTATCCTTCAGTTGTGTGGAGATTTATGCATCCTGAGTGGTGATCACTTGATTTGACACAACAGCTCAGGGTGCTGTTTAGTAGTGTTGTAAACATGTCTCTATGGCTGAGAAGACAGGCACCATTATACTGATAGCCTCTTAAAAGGAGGTGGACACATGCCCAGTGTGTCGGAGTAGATAATTGTTAGGCAAGACATAAGAAATGCTTTCAGAAAGCCTTGTTTGTGGGTTGTGAATTATTAAAGCCGTGACATATACAAACACTGTAATTCTGTTTTAAGTGACACGTGGAAGCAGCGTAGCTGTCAGGTTGTGTTCTGATGTTATTAATGAACACAGAGCGTGGGATTAATAGCAGGCATGATGCTTTATCTGTGTTATTTGGAAAATAAGGTGCTTCTGTTGTAGGTTTCTGTTTGCAGATGCTGAAGAAAACTGGAGCGGTGAGCTGTTTGCATCCTCACGTGGGTTTTGTTTTCCTTTACAGGGAATCCTCTGAGTACACTTGTTCAACACGGAGCAGCAGAAAAGCAGGAACGCTACGAGACAACGGTGCCTCTTCAGCTTGTTGGAGAAGAATGGAAGCCAGTCAGCCAACTCAAACCCCAGGTGAATGTCAGCAGCTAAACAAATATGTTTGCCTTCTCTGGTTAATAGGACTCGACGTGTCTCTGCGTCGTGTTTGGTCTTTTAGAAAAGTTCAAATCCCCTAATTACACAAGAAAGCAGGGAGATTGTCTGAAATGTACAGAGAATTTTAAAGATTTCCTAATGGATAAAACCTTTTTTTTTACTGACAGTACTGCAAAAAATAGTTTCAGATGCATTGTGGAATGGCAATAAAGGGTGGAAAAATGTATTTGACAAACAGCACTTGCTGAAACATTGCAGGATTCATCAGCTACAGGGTTTCCAACTCCAGTTGGAAACTCAAGTTTCTTTGCTCCTACACACCTGATTGCATGAGTAATTAATAGGCCTGTGCAGAGGTAAGGTGAGGATTAAATTACTCCATTCAGGTGTGGCAAAGCAGGAAACACAGAAAACTAGCAGGATGGTAGCCCTCAAAGACTGGAGTTGGAGACCCCTGAATTGTGAGCAAGCCAAATAAATGACCGGAATAAATTGTGTGTAAAAGTGACAATTTTAATATATTTAGAAGCTTTTAGTAATTCAAATGAATAAAATAAAAAATATGCAAAATAATAACTTAAAATAGTGAATGTCATAGTCAGGCCTTAGTTCTTCTTAGTGGACACTTTAAATTTGTCCTGGGTTAAAAGTGAAATCATGCATTGCCTCAGTGCTTTTCCTGTAGTAGAAATTGTTCTAGATAAAAGCAGTTAGAAATGAAATGTAATTATTAAGAAAAGGGTAACTGCGAGAAAACTGAACAGCCCTGTCTAAACAAAGAGAGACACAATGGTGACAAAACATCAGTGTTGGGCAAGTTACTTCAAAACTGTAATGCATTATTTATTACTTGTTACTCTCATTTTAAAGTAATTCATTACATTACAATATTACTGATTTTAAAATGTAAGGCATTACATTACTTTTGCATTACTTTAAGTTACTCTCACCAAAATAATATGGATTTGGGAATCTAAATGTAGCTCATGATGCTCATTTAGCTCATTAGACATCCAGTTGAAGGTGGTGTGTTATTTAACTGGGCTAGGGCTTGTGGTTAAAACAGTCAAACATAATTAACAGTTCTTTAGATGTAGCACATAAAGTGCATTTGCCTACAATGTTATTCATATCCTCATTTTTCACAAACTTAAAGTAACGGGCGTATGCCCATCTGGAGAATGTTCTAACGTTAGATCAGCTGCAGATTCAGTCATCTCTGCTCTGTCTGACTACAGGAAGTGAAACATTTTGTGTGGATGTTTCTCTTCTGCTGATCTTGTGTAGCTTAGAAATCTAGACACACCGTAGCAGAAGCAGAAAGATTTTGCTCTGCAGGTCCTTCTGATCACCTCCATCAGGGCTGGGTTATGATTGCCCCTGGGCATGAAAGTGTCCAAAGCTGGCTTGGACCCCCAGACAATTATTTTTTATTAAATAAATGCAACATATTGTATGCTGCTAGCTTAAATTAAGTGAGTGTGTGTGTGTGGTGGTGGTGGTGGTCAGTGGCGGCCGGTGAGTTTTTTTTTGGGTGGGGCGCTAACCACATATCACCACTAGGGGACGCCAAATTACCATTGATTCTTATGCATCAGCGTCACACAACTGACGGTCACAGTAGCGCTTCCGGCAACAAAGTTATTCAAAAAGTCATCTTTTTGACAAAAACGTTCTTAATATTCATCCATTCACCCATATATTACACAAACTGCACACACGCTTAAGGGGAGTAGGCTAATCTAATCAATAGAATCCACTTTCTACCAACACCCAATAAGCTGTAAAAAAACGTGAGGCCGTAAAATAGACGCTACACGTATCCAGAAAAACACACAGTGACACAACGCAAGATATTCACAGAAGCAGGCGTTTATATTAAAGCAAGAAGAATAGAAGTACCACTCTTAGTTCAAACCGTATGGAGCGGTGCTAGCCGCTAACGAGGCAGCATGCTAATTTCCTGAAGCCAAAAGCTAAAATGAGGCTTACCTGCAGGTTATGGCCATAATTCGTGTGGTGTAGTAAAAACAATCCACTCGGTTCGTGAAGTTCTACATCCTGAGCTGATCAGACTGTTTGCTGGCATTGTTTTGCTGGGAAAATATCCTTGTGTAACTTCTCCCTCTGTCCTGCGTTTGTTGCTTTATTTTAATGTCCGGCTGGTCGGGTCCAAGCTCTTTAAGGCCAAGTTTTTCCTGTTGTGTCCTCCTACTAAACGGATCGCTTTTCAAAGACGCAACTGTATTTGTTTTCTCCATAGTCGAGGTGTGCGCGGCAGCAGCTACAACAACAAACTGAACTAGCACGACGCGCTAGCCTGTGGAAAGTTTTCCCCTCAGGGCGGGGTGAACAACCTGACCAATCAGCGATCTCCTCCCCCTGGTCTGAGCAGAATTCACCCGGTGAGGCGGCGACGATCGCTAAAAGATGCGACCAACCGCTCTCCTATTCTTTCTCGTTGTGGACGGTTTGGGGACCCACTGCACATGCGCCAGTTAGCCCATATTAAGTCAATGGTAAAGATTGCTGCGCCCGCGAGAGGACACGTGACAAGTACGTCGACGATTCGGCCGTGTTAAAAGTAAAAAGAACATTATTAAACACATATTACACACAGCACTTAGTCCATATGGTGTGTATAGATCGTTTAGTTTACTTTTTATGTTTTTTTAAATATATTTTGTGATTCCTATCTTCTTCTTCTCCTTCCTGTGAGTGGTGGGGCGGCGCCCTAGCGCCCCCTATGGACGAGCCGCCACTGGTGGTGGTGGTGGTGGTGGTGGTGGGGGGGGGGGCGGGGGGCATCCACCCGGTAATTTGCCTTGGTCCCCAAATGCCTGGATACGGCCCTGGGTGTGGAACTGAGTTTTGAAGGTGATCTGAATTCTATCAAATAAATAAATATTACACGTTTATAAATTATTGCTTTATATTGTTATTGTTGTGTAGTGGGTAAAAATCTACCTACTTTTTCTTTTTCAAGAACTTTATTTAGTTTTCTCGTTTTTTATTTGACTGTTTTCCTGTCTGTCTCTTATCTTCCTGCATCTCCTTTCAATCTTCCAGAAAAACGGCTTCCTGGATTTCCTACTTTTTCACATTTTGAACTAATCAGTTCAGGGATCCACCGCAGAAATAGAGAAATGTGCACTGTGCGCCCGCTGCAGTGAGGTGATGTCACCGGGGCACAGATGAGCTCCGCTGGGGGAGCGCGCGTCAGACACAAATAAAAGGATACGAGAATATAAGCGGACATGAACGATCGCGTGTTAATTGTTTTCTTTTGGTGGCGTGACTTTGAGAGTGTTACTGAGGTTGCGGCGCGCGTCAGGAGCTCATGAACCATCAGCGCTCTCCCTCTCTGCTCAATAGAAGTCCTGGTGCGCTGGAGTCCATATAAATAATGTCATATCAAAACTGGACCTTTATTCAGGCTCCCACGTAATTAGAACCCTGAAGAAAACTCACTTATTGATTCCTTGTTAAAAATGCGTTGTAATGTGCGCGTTACTGACATTGTACCGAGTAAAATATTACTGAATTTTTTTCTGTAATGCCTTACATTACCGCGTTACAGCAAAAAGCAATGCATTACAGTAATCAATTACTTTTGTAACTCGTTACTCCCAACACTGCAAAACATCTCTGGCTATAAATTAGCTTTTTATTATCGTTTAGGAATTCTGATACTCTAACAAAGCAGAAGAAGGAAAAAGATTTACAGGAATTGGATTGTTGTTTTAGAGACTTAAGTTTGTTTAAAGAGGAGCTGATCAAACTCAACGTGATTATTCCTCCATCCCAGCTTCCCATTCTTCTAAAATAACTCTAACAACTGCACTAGTTCCAATTAAAAAAACGTCTACAGAATTTTTTTATGCCCTTTCTCTTGTTTTGCATGACATTTCTTTGTAGCTGGAAAAAGTTGCACTATTAATGCATTAGCTGTTGTTGCATCTTAAGGTCAACATTTTTATGAAATGATCACGTAACGCTGAGATATGCTCCTTGCAAAGAATAAAAGCTTTACTGCAGTTAGTATAAAACCACGTCGTTTTTCCAGTTTAAATGCATTTTAAATAACAGATTTATGCGTCATACATTGTACTTGTATAAACTTCCACAACTAGGTTAACTAGTTAAACACACTGTATATAACTGATTATGTTGTGGGATAACTTTACCACTAAATCTAAACTTTTTGAAACTATAATAGATGCTAGCACACTTCTTATTTGTACTTTAGTAGAATATTGTAAGACCTTGCACAATCTGTTAGCACTAATAGTGTATGATGTGAATGACTTGCTAAAGTTCTGTACAATTTAACGATCTATAATAAGTTATAATGTTTAATGTTTTTTTGCTGTAGTGGCAGCCATCTTGAAACGATTTGACTATAAATTTTTCTGTAACAGATGTACGTCTAATGATCTCATGAATTCTATTCAGTACTTTTTGAGATATTTTGGGAATAGACTGACAGGTTGGACTAAAACTGGTAATTCCAAGGATTTAAACAAAGATTCTGCATGATCAGTTAGCCATTGGAGTTTTTGTTGGAACTTTTTGTTTGGAATCTCTCTCAGCTGCTGTATTGGGTCCTATGATATAAACCAGAGGTAAACAACCCTGGTCTCAGAGGGCCACTATCTAGCATGTTTTAGTTGAGTCTCTGCTCCATCACACCTGATTTTAATCAACAGCTGATTAACATGGTTCTGTAGAGCTTGATGAGCTGCTGAACAAGTAATTCAACCATTGAGTCAGCTGTGTTGGAAGAGTGAAACAACTGAGACATGTTGGATAGTGGCTCAAGGACTAGGATTACATACCCCTTGATATAAACTATGAATCTTGCTGGGGAGGTTCACAGCTGAGATGAGGATCAGCATCTCCAGATTCAAACTCACGGTTCCGGTTGACCCAGGACACACTGGAGGATGCTAGCTGTTCAGGGAACGTCTTGGTGTCCTACCGGTGGAGCTGGAGAGCAGGCAATTTGGGCCTCTCTGCTGATAAGCAGACGTTACTGAACGAACAAACTAAGTGAGAGCCTTTTACGTGTTTGCTTATTTTGATTAGCTGTGGCAGCTATGTTTAATTGGGTTGACACTAGTTGCTCAGATGTCTATTGATTATTTTCTAAGAGTTCCTCCAGTGGATTACCACAAAGACACAGGCAAAAACATAATCGCCCGTCTCAGCATTGGAAATATTTCTTTACGTATTTAAACTAATTTTCCTACTGAATTGGAGTAATAACTTGTCAGTGACCTAGTGGTATGAGTGTCTGCCCTGACACTGGGAGGTTGTGGGCTCAAATCCACGGTCTGGTCATACCAAAGACTTTAAAAATGGGACCCAATGTCTCCCCGCTTGAACTCAGCATTAAGGGGTTAGATTGGTGGGATAAACCACAGACATAAATACATAGACGCCTCGTGGACTGGCGCTGCCTATTGGAGCTGCAGTAGTGGCCGGCTGCCATCTTAGTTGGGTCTCCATTCGTCCCCAGTGCATTCATTTCTACTGAGGAAGGTGCTTACCCAGCTAAAAAACACATTTTACCAAACATTTTCACAAAATCAGACACATGGTATGGCATGATAATTAAAATATTAATATTAAAAAATAATAATAATAATAAAATGTAAAAATCCCATCAGGTAGGCTAGAAAAGTCAATAGTAATCCCATGTGATTGGTTTTCAGTAGTACACCTGTTGTTGCAACCGTAGACTGCACAAAAATGGGCATAGTTGCTCACTCTGCATTAACTTTGCAGAGTGAGGAGACCCTTCCAATATGGCGGCGACGCTATTACGCTCTCCAGCGCCCAGTGGGGCGTCTACATATTCACGTCTATGGGTTAAACCACCAAATAGTTTCTGATGGCAGCCACTGCTGCAGCTCACTGCTCCCCACGGGGATGGGTCAGTGCAGCGATGTAATTTCACCAGTGTGTGATGATGACTAATGGGACTAATCCAGTAGCCTAGAAATCTAGACAAACCTCAACAGTAGCAAAAGATTTTGCTCACTAGGTTGGATGTAGCCTCAGCAAGTCTACCATCGGAACAAACAATTTTGTGTCTAGCCAATCAAAGCGCTCCATGTTTGTAGAGAGACGTTGGGCGGGCTTAGCACCAAAGCTAGGATGGAGAAAAACTACAAAGATGGCGGATCAGGAACGATGCTCGTTTTTAACAGCTATGGCATCAACTTTGGACGAGTTAGACTTGAGATTTTCTTTGAGTCAAGAGCAGATAGAGGTACTTAAGTTCTTTATTTAGAAAAATTATGTATTTTCATCTTCTTCAACACTGTATGGCGGACTGCCTGGTTGATTGATGTCTGTAGCTGTGAGTACTCACATGTATGTTGCTCTGATTAGTCCTAGTGCTGTCCAGTTGCGTGTGGAGACAGTCTGAGAGACAACTGAGTTCTGTCTGACCAGACTTCATATTTACATATAGAGGATGGCTTGCCAGGCTAGTAATCCAGTGCATTTCACATAAATGATGGTTTTCATTAATAAACTAAAGACAAAAACCCAGCAATACGACCCTTTGGAAATTAAACCGAATGTTTTCAATCTGCTCTTCTCTCAGTTGTTTGTTGTTCTGATCCCAAACTGCATAAATGAAGGATGTCTGCCAGGAAAATGTAAAAAGCAGCATCTAGCCTGTTATTGACTCAATTCATTTGTGAATTAAAATCTTACGGTTTAGCCAAACAAGTTGTTTCTCAGGGGATTATTTTACCCCTCAACAAACAAAACCGCATCTCTGATCAGCCGATGGGAGGAAACTCAAAACGAAGGTGAATCTTAGTGCTCATTTAAATACATAACACCCCAGATAATAAGTTTACCCATGCAGGGTGTATATTCTTGCTAAAACTAAAAATGCTGGAACAGATTTAACAGTTTGGAAACCTGTCAGGGTGGAAATATAAGCTCGGGATCACACTGCCTTTAACCTTAAGTGTTCCACTTCCAGATCCTCTTATGATCCACTTGACATTCTTTTTTTTCACAAGGGGTGATGGATGACTTAACCCAGAGCGCTGCGCTGCACGCTGGAGCTGACCCAGATTGAACTACATGAGCTGAACGTGTGTGTGTGCCTCACAAATATAGGAAATAAGACACACAGGGAGGATTTCTTTATTTTTTTGGGTCTTTTCGTGCCTTAGTGACTGACAGAAGTGATATATGAAGCTGTGCCACTTCATCTGACTCTAACAGAGACACACGGGCTGTGTGACTCGAGGCGTTCTGCAGGATTAATGTCAAATGGAATAGAAACACAAAGCTAATCCTCCCAGCTCTTGTTCTAAGATACAGAGTAGCTTCATAAAGATTCCTCATCAATTGAAAACAGCGGTTTCCTTGGATGTTTTCTCACCGTGCCGGGTGGCTCAGTCAAACTTTCAGCTAGGCTTGTTCCCTCCCACCCACAAGCTTTTTTAAGAGTCACTTTAATATTCTCAGTTTGATTTGTTTTCTTGAATTTAATCCCATGCCAGCCGACGCTTTCAGACACGTCTTCATCGATTGTTTGGTGGAAGTCTGTTTCATTTCTCGTCGTCTTTGTTGTCGTCTCAGGATCACCCCGCATCACTGAGGCTCCGGGTGGAAGTGGAAGGTGAGCGGCTGCTCCTGGCTCTGGAGAAAAACGAGTAAGTGTCCCAACATTCCGAGTTTAGCTCCTGACTGAATGCTCTCTGGCGTACAAATAGGTGACATATGCCAGTGCCCAGAGGCTACAGCTGGAGCCAGGATAAAAGGCGGGATGAAAGGAGGGGGAAAGAGTCATTTTCTGTTAGTGTGACGTTACTGTGGCAGAACTATCTGTGCTTTAGTCATTTTTCTCTTTTTTCTGTGCAGAAAAAAGACTTAAAAGATAAAAAAGTCCTGAATAGATCAACCAGACGTTGATAAAAAACGACATCTTCCTCCCTCTTCTCACTCGGTCTTTTCATTTGATCCACCAGCATAAAACGGAGGAGAATGTCTTCTTTGAACGCAGAAGACTCTGTGTTAGTCAGGTGACTCGCCCGACGGCTGAACATCATCTGAACGAGATCAGGTCACAGACGCAGACACAGTTTGTTGCAGCCGCGGAGCTGCGACGCGTTTTGGATGCATATTTGTCATCCTTGCATTTTTTAAACGCACTTCAGTGTGGCCTCGGTCTCCGTCAGTTCTGGAGCGAGCAGCTGAGAAGAATGGGACATGATTGATGGGGCAATATGTTTTCCATCCAGCTCTGCTGCCACACATGAGCAGCCACGAACAAGCAGAGCTGTCTGCGTGATGGAGAGAGGGGAGAGGGAGGGAGGCAAACTGCAGGAGAGCGAATGGGTTTTTCATACCACTGTCAGCCATGAATCTCACTTGTTTTCCAGACTTAATATATGTAAATTCCACCTGCAAAACTGTGGGACAAAGCTTTCAACGCCGGAAACTGCAATTTTATGGCTTACCTACTCTGGAAATATTTTCATTGGCAATCATATTCTCACTTGCTTTGCACAGGTGGGGATTTTTGCAGAGCTGACTTGCAGATTGTAAGAAGTCGCGAGTGAAAAGCACCTTAACGTTCCCCCGTGTGATCCTCATGCAACATGGATGCTCGCGTTGTCCCGGAGCATTAAGTTTTTAAAGTCTGAAGTTGAGCTAAAATCCACAGCCAAGGAGGAACAAAAGAAGATGATGGAGGGCTGAAGTCTGAAACACCAGCTCATCAAAATTTACTGTCGACACTCGCGGCAAGTTTAAAAGAATCAAGGTTTAATTACTCATAAAGAGCTTAAAACAATACCTCATCTAAGCGCTATTTCATGTAAGTTCAAGAAAACCAAACACTTAGAGGGAAGTGGATCAGTGTGTTGGCTGGGATCAGAGTGTTACAGCCAGTTCTGAGCCCGCTGTGCTGACATTTAGTGAGGCACTTGTCTGAGGCTGCTGAAAGACCGCTGCTGATGAAATCCAGTTGTTCAAACACAGTCGGCATCTGCAGAGGAGAAAGGCGGGGAGAAAAGATGTGGTTCAAAATGAAATGATGCACGTTAAAAGCCCGGCTTTTTTTTTGTTTTTACCAGGTCTCCTTTAATAAACATGGCAGGCAACAAAACATGTGGGAGGAGGTATGCTGCAGAGCTCAGCATGATCATTTCATTTGCACTGAAGGGTGGACACGACTGTGTGGGAATTTCTATAGCTGGTAGAAGGGCTGCTGTGCAACGCCGGGGTGAAAACTGCTCCTGTTTTGTCAAAACGCATCATTACTCACTAGGTGCAGAACTTAAACCGTACGGTCATGTTAATGGACGTCAGATAAGAAAAGCAACACCTTAAGGAAAACCTTTTAGTCATGTTTATAACCAGTCACAGGAAGGCTGAACTCACCGTTAGCAAAATATCTCACGGATCCCCGGAAAGATTTTAATGAAACTCAGGAAGTCATGACCAGATGCACATCTACACATGGTTTTCTTTTGGATTTAATCTAGTTCAAGATGGCTGCCACTGATAATTGATATTAACAAACACAAAAATGGCTTCAACTCTGGCAGTTTTAAAGATAATGAGCTAAACGTTGAAATGGTAGTATGTTAGAGTCACCTATACTGCATGTAACAAATCCCAACAGATCATTAGCTTTAAGAATGGACCAAAGTGCTATAACTCCATGATTTCACAATATAAAAACAGTGATTCAAATCCCTCCAGGACCTTAAAAACACGTATTTTACTAACATTTTTGTCTTTTTGATAATTTTTTACCAGTTTTTGGATAAGTTGTTTTAAATTGTAGAGACTAATGTAAATTTACAAAAGTAATTTACAGATTTTGCGACAGAAATCTGAACACCAAGCAGGTAAGCAGCTCATTGGCCTAGCGGTATGAGTGTCCGCCCTGAGACTGGGAGGTCGTGGTGTTCAAATCCACAGTCGGGTCATACCAAAAACCTTAAAAATGGGACTCAATCAGGGTTGGAATTACGGGGGAGCTAAAGGGAGCCCGGCTCCCCTGGAAGCCCTCAACTTACACACCCAGGGGGAGCTCAAAAACAGATCTAGTTTCTACATATATTACATTATTTATTTGGACTCTCAGCGTAGCGGGTCTTTTTTTGGACAGAGAGGACGGAGAGCGGCAGAGTGCTGATTGCTGATGCGCTCCGCCGGGCAGCTGCGTCCTGCGCACGGCCACAGTAACATTCTCAAAGTGGTGCCACCAAAAAAACACAATTAACACACGATCGTTCATGTTTGCTCATATTTTCTGTGTTTCATTTGTGCCTGACGCGCTCCGCTGCTGCAGAGCTCATCTCCCGTGCTTCTGTGACGTCACCTCACTGGCGTGGCCGCTCAGCGCACATTCCGCTCTTTTTGCGGTCGACAGATCTTTTTAATCTGCTAATTTCAAAAGTAACTCATGAGTTGAAAATGAAGAAGCCAGGCAGCAGTTTTTCTGGAGGATTGAGAGGAGATGCAGCTAAGAGACAGACAGGACAGGAAAACAGTTGCATAAAACAAAAAACCAAAGTGCTTGAAAAGGAAAACGTAGGTAGATATATCCCACTACACGTTTGTAACTTTATACTAATACTAATAATAATAATAATAATAATAATAATAATTTACAAGCATGTAATATTTATTTATTTGATACAATTCAGATCACCATCAAAACTCAGTCCCACACCCAGGGTCGTTTCAAGGCATGTTGGTGACCACGGTACAGTAGACCACCCCCACCCCCGGTCTAAAACTGGGATCCCCTGGAAGCACCCTGGACCCAATGCCTCCTTGCTTGACACTCAGCATTAAGGTTCAATTGGGGGGTTAAACCACCAAATAGTTCCTAAGCACGGGTATGTCTGCAGCTCACCGCTCCCCCAGGGGATGGGTCAAATGCAGAGAAATAATTTCACCAGTGTGTGATGACTAATGGGACTTTAACTTTTAACTTAAAGGCCCAAGAAATTAGTCCAAATTAACTTCAGCCAAACAACAGTGAACATAGAAAGTTCTGCAGATGAAAGCAAAGAAACACAAACTCAAGATGAGTGAGAAAGGCACGACGACAGACAAACAGACAAGGAACAAAAGAAAAGCCCAAACCATTTAAGCTCTGAGCGCTGATTAGCAGAGCCCTGTCTCTGTCACTTTGCTCTCATTCATCCTAAACCTTTGAACTCTTGGTTAACTTTTTCACAACAAATGAGCATTAAGACCTTCCTGATGCATGACAGCTCCTAGTTCTAATGATGAGTAGGTGTGAAATCAGCAGGAGATCTTGGATTTCAAAAGCCAAGCCTACACTTTCTGACATGAAAAACTCAGACAATTAGCAACGAGTATTCTAGTAGGCTGGCAGATTCATGGTGACCTGACGTTTATGGGTAAAAATATCAATAATGAGTCTCAAACTTTAAATATGAAACACCTGCAAAGTGCAACGATTGACATGTAAGTAATGGCAGGAATGAGTGAATGGATCTAATGTTTTTTATTACCAGCTGGTGTATGTTTCAGTTAGTGTTTCTGATGATGCTAACGCTTTCTGATGTCCACTTTAAATGTTTCCTTTCCTTTTCTGGATGACATGCTTTCAGTGACATTTTCAGAACCTGCAAGATGATGAAAACTATTCTTGATTCTTGAAATTTGTTGCGTGCACCAGCACGGAGCATTCTTTGGTGTGTCTCCTTTTTGGCTTTAAAGGTTGAGGAAGCAGGAGACTCAGGGTTTCAGATATTCCTCCAACATCCCCGGACACACTCACAAAGGGCTCCGGCTGCCTGGAGCTAAATGTCAGCATGTGTCCTTGTGTGAACTGGCTCTTTTAACTATAGTTTAAATAATGACAAGATTTTCATGCACCCATGCGTTTTTTTTTAGAATAAAAGTCATTTTGTAGTGTCATCCAAGTAAGCAGCGAATGTCTCCAAAAACGCCTCCAAAACACCCTCTGTCCTGACTCAGAGTATGATTTACCAACTGGATTAAGTCTCAAACGTTCCCTTTTCTGCACACAGTTAGATTGTGGTACAGGAATACTCCAATCCCACATGTGAAAATGAATGTTAGAATACATCTTATCCCAGTAGTTTATTGTACAATTCAGTGTTTGAAAAAAAACTTTGCAAGATTTTTAGAAAATCTGTAGAACTTTAATAATTCTGATTTGTTGTGCCGTTTGTTTGTTTATTTATTATTTTCTTTCTTTTTTTTGTTTTTACTCCTGCCCCATTGACTTTATGTTATGTTTGCACAGGAATTGTTATGCTATCTTGGTCTTTTTATTTTTATTGAAACTTTCTATGGAGGACCCACTTCAGTAAACAAGATGGTTCATATCAAGTGGCTGATCCTCCTAAAACATAAGTAAATAAATAAATAACTGCTTTAGCATGCTTCTTATAAGGAAAACAGAAATAAATAGGTGGTGGCTCACAACAAGGTGGTACTACATAGATATACCTGGAAATACTTGTGTTTCCTATTTTTTCAAAATGGTCTTTTCTTCCTATAGCACTGAGATAAATGCTAGTCAGAGACCAAAGTGCAATGCTGCCTCCTTAAAGCAGCTCAGATCTAATATTTAAGGTAGTAAATAGTCGTGGGATTCAGTTTAAATAATGCAAAATTGTGTAAAGATAGAAAGCTCTCATTCACACGGTATTTCAATACATACATATGTAGTAGTCTCTAGTACAAATGAATGTGTTGTGAGTCGTTCTTTATGGAAAAAGGCTCTGGTACTCGTGTTTTAAGAAGTAGACGTTAGAGGAGAGGTGAGCAGAAAACAGCAGGATTTGGAGTCTTACTCAATAATAATCCTGATATTTGGACATCTCTCCTCTGATTGGCTAACAGCAACACGACTCTACCACTGACTCAGTTTCCTCTGCAATGTTGATGTTTTATCTCCACAAATAACTGAGCATTTCCTCGTCTGTTTTCTATCAGCGGCTAATGCAGGAAATAGGGGTAGAAGACTATTTTCACATTTAGCCTGCATGGTAAACGAATCACATTTAAAAAAGAACAAGAAAAACAGTTTCTCAGCGAACATGCTCTTTAGCAAATCATTATTGCATGAACTTGTGTGAATCTTTGGAGTTGTTTTAAGACACCATTTATCTACATTGGTCTTGGCTACAGTTGGACTATCATTTGCTCTTCAGTCCTTGAGGATGTAAATGTACGTTCTCCAAACTGTAAAGCAGCCTTGTGCGCCAAAAAACAAAAACCCTTTTGTTTAAAGTGCTACATATAAGAAGCCATTTCCTTTTGCTGAACATGCTTTCACTGCATACTTCACTAGGTTGCTGTAGGAAGGAAAACAATCTTGAAGCTTACACACTTCTATTCCAGTGGGGACAGTTAGTTATTACCACAGGGAGCAGAGCCTCTTCTGGCCAAACAACTCTTGCTGCTTTGTGGCTCTGAATGTGACGCCCCCAGGCATGTCAAGATGAGTCCCAAGCTAAGCAGGCAGCATGCTCTTCATCAGGGTTTCCCTTTTCTAATGGACTCCAGGATCACTGCAAAGGAAGCCTGGGGCTCATCAGCTGGATGGAGGATGTTTCTGGTTGCTTGCACTTGGGGTTTCTCCCTGCTCGTGATGTTTAGCCTCAAGCAGAAGGAGCTCAGCGCATCGCTTTCCATCTCTTGGAGTCTTTTTTTTCCTTTGCTGTGAGGAAGACATAAAAACACACACAGATGTGTATACACTTAAATTTAAATCTGCCTTGTTCCCCCAACACAAGACTCTCTGAGAACATACCTTATGAACGTGAGGCCGTCTTCTGTTTCTCTGGTATGTGCAGCACAATAAAACTCTGGCTAGACAGGGTCCAGACACAATTTGTCCCAGTTTGCATACTGGGATTTATAGCTGTTATTAGACTTCATATCTCAGACTGCGCTGCTGGTAGCTGGTGACCTGTTGCACCTCTCCAAGAAGATGTCCTCATATCTCACTGAAAACACAGACAGGAAGCAGCCTCTCCTGGGGAGCTAAACAAACACCGGGCTGAAGACGCCACACAAATAACTGAGCAAATACATCTCTCTGACCTCCTTTTTGGTGTTATTGTTCTTGGACACTGAGCCACACACAGACTGTTTAAGGAACCCAAGTTCTTACAACTGTCCTCATGTTAGAGAGAGACAAATAGCAGATCAAATCCATTAGAAGGTTCAGAGGCACAAATGTATCAGATAAATTATAAGCAGAGGCCAACATTCACTAATGGATTGTACGCTTTGTGCAGTTCAAAGTTTAGCGTGTCTGTCTTATTCACAGAGATGGGACATCTTCTAGCCAGACAGTGCAGATGCTGTCTCCTCAAACTTATGAGGCATTTAACTTAATTGACCTTTCGCCGAGCCCCGCCCCCCTTAGTTACTGTTGCCAAGTCCGACAAGCGCCGCAGATTTCCGTGATACAAAGAAGTAGACATGTGCGTGTCAGCGACATTGTTTGGAGCAATTCCTCCTCAATATCATCCAGATCGAGGCAAAAAGGGTTAGAGTATGCAGTGGAGGGATATATTAGTGTCGGCTCCACTGAGCGAAGCGTAGCAGGGAACAAGGATTTGGGAGTTTGGGAGAAGGTCCGGCGTCCGGGGACGCGTGGATCCGAGGAGCGGTGGGCGGCGATGCTGTGTCCCTGTGAGCTGTCAGATGATCTGAGCTGCAGGCAGCTCTAATGGAGAAAAGCTCCCAGCGCTCTTATATATACATTTTAGAGACTTGTCCATGAGAAATGTCACCAATTCTGCATCAGTCTAGGCACCTCCGCAAACCCTTGTGCACGCCCTGTGATTGATGTCTGTGCGTAAGCAAATGTCTAACACTTTTGGCTAATGCTGAACGGGGCTCAGTTCAAATTGCATGAGGCTTTATGGGACAGGCTTAGCAAAAAATATAGATGTATTGCAATGCCTACATTATATCACAGCACATGGAAGGGAAAACTCTGGCTTGCTGCTTTAAGCTGGAATTCAATCAGAGAAGTCCAGTCTAATTTTTGATTTTGCATGTGACATTGTTCTTTATCCATTAAGACCTGCAGATCACTCGGAGGAATTTTTCTCCTTGCTCGCTCTCACTTCTATCCCTGCTGTGTCCATCCTGAGTTTGTGCAGCTAGAGTCTAACGAGTGCAAATTGCTCCAACATGCTGCACTTCATGACCTTATTTGCACTAGTGTTTAATCGGTGCTGTTTGCTTTGTGCTTTGAGAATTAGCAGAAAGTGCTACTTCACTTATGTTGCACAATGATAGTGAACGTAACAGCATTAAAAGGAGATTGTACTAGGTTGTAACTCCTTACCCTTTGCAGGATAAAACCAGATAACATCCATTTTTAGAGCAATTCTAGCGCTAATTTAAAAAATGAAGGCATACCCTGTTTGCTGGTCAAAATTTTTAGGCAAGGCAAGGCAAGGCAGTTTTATTTATATAACGCATTTCCTACCTGAAGGCAACTCAAAGCGCTTCACAAACAGTCATCCAGGTAAGAAGGTCTAGAGAAGCGCAAGGGGACTTCTCATGTGAGTTTTCTTCATCCAAACAGGAAACTACAGAGTTTAAACCGTGTTGAGAGCTTCATTAATGTAAGCTAGTTTATAAATCGTCCAGCTTGGTCCTCATTCAATTTCAGGATTTCACATCAATCCACATCTTCAGAAACATTGCCAACACAGACTTTGATGGTCCTTGGGAAAATGGATCATGAGTTTAAAGGAACATGGGGCAGGATCTTTAAAAAATCTGTAAAAAATTAAACATGTATGTTCATTTTTTCAAAGCTAATGGGTGATGAAGCGTTATAAACCTAAAAGAATGAGGCCACCCATGTATCGTTCCATTTTCTTGAACAGGCTATTTGCTGCAAAATGCGCTGCAGTTCGGTCACGAATTTCCCGCGCTGCCCTACGGATGTGGCGTCAATTGACACTGCTTGCGCGTTCACGACAGCTTCAAAACAGAAAGAAAATGTGTTCGACACTGCAGATCGGTAGGTGGCGCTAATGCACCTTAAGTTGCTTGCCAACCGCCAAACTCCTAAAGAAGAACTGTGGGAATGGATTCTACTGCAACCAGCAAACGACCAAGCGTGGCACAAAGGAAGTTTATTCAGCAGCATCTCGTGAGTCAAAAACCAAATATGGTAAAAGACAGGCAGGGACCTGAATCTATATCGGATACGTGATTGACGAATGGAGGCTGCTTCAACTATATCTGGGACTCAAAAAGGATGCTGCCATGGCTCATTTCCTAGTGAGCAGGTAAGAAACATTATAGGTTGTGTTTAGAGATGATGACAATGATCTGACCTCACCGATGACTCAGAGAGAGCTAGCGTGCAGTAGCATTAGCTGTGATCATGCTACAGTAGTAGCATTAGCTGTGATCATGCTACAGTAGTAGCATTAGCTGTGATCAGGGCTGCAGCGTGGATTGCTTCGCCGCAATATTGTCCGTGAGAGCGGCGGGGAGTTGCCTTTTCAGCGTGAGATATTGGAGGTGTGGCGTGAGAGCGTGTGAAGAGGGTCAGGTAATGGTATTTTTGTGTTTGTGTAACATAGCCGTCTGTGCACGCTCCCGTGCTGGGCTGCAGTTACTCGCAGAGCCGGGCGCGTCGCTCGTGAGCATCGTTTCTTTTTTCCTGCCTCTAGCTCCTTTTTAACCCTCTCCCTGGGTTGCCACCTTATCGTGGTGGAGGGGTTTGAGTGTCCCAATGATCCTAGGAGCTAAGTTGTCTGAGGCTTTATGCCTCTGGTAGGGTCACCCATGGCAAACAGGTCCTAGGTGAGGGATCAGACAAAGCGCAGCCCAAAATACCCCTTATGATGAGTTCAATAAATGGAACCAGTGTTCCCTCGCCCGGACGCGGGTCACCGGGGCCCCCCTCTGGAGCCAGGCCTGGAGGTGGGGCACGCTGGCGAGCGCCTGGTGGCCGGGCTTTTACCCATGGAGCCCGGCCGGGCATAGCCCGAAGAGGAGACGTGGGTCCCCCTTCCCATGGGCCCACCACCCGTGGGAGGGGCCAAAGGGGTCGGGTGCAATGTGGAAAGGGCGGTAGCCGGAGGCGGGGACCTTGGCGGTCTGATCCTCGGCTACAGAAGCTGGCTCTTGGTACGTGGAATGTCACCTCTCTGGTGGGGAAAGAGCCGGAGTTGGTGTGTGAGGTTGAGAGGTTCCGACTAGATATAGTTGGACTCACCTCAACGCATGGCTCTGGCTCTGGAACCAGTTTCCTTGAGAGGGGCTGGACTCTCTACCACTCTGGAGTTGCTCCCACTGAGAGGCGTCGAGCAGGGGTGGGCATACTTCTTGCCCCCCATCTTGGTGCCTGTACGTTGGGGTTTACCCCGGTGAACGAGAGGGTAGCCTCCCTCCGTCTTCGGGTGGGGGGACGGGTCCTGACTGTGGTTTGTGCTTATGCACCAAACTGCAGCTCAGACTACCCACCCTTTTTGGAGTCCCTGGAGGGGGTACTGGAAAGCGCTCCTTCGAGTGACTCCCTCGTTCTGCTGGGGGACTTCAATGCTCACGTGGGCAATGACAGTGAGACCTGGAGAGGTGTGGTTGGGAGGAACGGCCCCCCTGATCTGAATCCGAGTGGTGTTCTGTTATTGGACTTCTGTGCTCGTCATGGATTGTCCATAACAAACACCATGTTCAAGCATAAAGGTGTCCATATGTGCTCTTGGCACCAGGATACCTTAGGCCGCAGGTCGATGATCGATTTTGTTGTCGTTTCATCTGATCTGCGGCCGCATGTCTTGGACACTCGGGTGAAGAGAGGGGCGGAGCTGTCAACTGACCACTACCTGGTGGTGAGTTGGCTTCGATGGTGGGGGAAGATGCCGGTCAGACCTGGCAGACCCAAACGGGTTGTGAGGGTCTGCTGGGAACGTCTGGCAGAGTCTCCTGTCAGAAGGAGCTTCAATTCCCACCTCCGACAGAACTTCGAACACGTCCCGGGGGAGGCGGGGGACATTGAGTCCGAATGGGCCATGTTCCGTGACTCCATTGTCGAGGCGGCTGACCGTAGCTGTGGCCGCAGGGTGGCCGGTGCCTGTCGTGGTGGCAACCCCCGAACCCGCTGGTGGACACCGGCGGTTAGGGATGCTGTCAAGCTGAAGAAAGAGTCCTATCGGGTCCTTTTGGCCCGTGGGACTCCGGAGGCAGCTGATGGGTACCGGCAGTCCAAGCGGAATGCGGCTCGGGTGGTCGCGGAGGCAAAAACCCGGGCGTGGGAGGAGTTCGGTGAGACCATGGAACAAGACTTCCGTACGGCTTCGAGGAGATTCTGGTCCACCATCCGGCGCCTCAGGAGGGGAAAGCAGTGCACTACCAACACTGTTTACAGTGGGGAGGGTGTGCTGCTGACCTCGACTCGGGACGTTGTGAATCGGTGGGCCGAGTACTTCGAAGACCTCCTCAATCCCACCGACACGTCTTCCAGGATGGAAGCAGAGTCTGGGGGTTTTGGGTTGGGCTCTCCAATCTCTGGAGCAGAGGTCACTGAGGTGGTCAAAAAACTCCTCGGTGGCAAGGCTCCGGGGGTGGATGAGATCCGCCCGGATTTCCTTAAGGCTCTGGATGTTGTGGGGCTGTGTTGGTTGACGCGGCTCTGCAATATCGCGTGGACATCGGGGGCAGTTCCACTGGATTGGCAGACCGGGGTGGTGGTCCCCCTATTTAAAAAGGGGGACCGCAGGGTGTGTTCCAACTACAGGGGGATCACACTCCTGAGCCTCCCTGGTAAGGTCTATTCAGGGGTTCTGGAGAGGAGGGTCCGTCGGATAGTCGAACCTCGGATTCAGGAGGAGCAATGTGGTTTTCGTCCTGGCCGTGGAACACTGGACCAGCTCTATACCCTTGGGGGGGTCCTGGAGGGTGCGTGGGAGTTCGCCCAACCAATCTACATGTGTTTTGTGGATTTGGAGAAGGCGTTCGACCGCGTCCCTCGGGGGGCCCTGTGGGGGGTACTCTGGGAGTATGGGGTACCAGGCCCCTTGATACGGGCTGTTAGGTCCCTGTACAACCAGTGTCAGAGCTTGGTCCGCATTGCCGGCAGTAAGTCGGGCTTGTTTCCGGTGAGAGTTGGACTCCGCCAAGGCTGCCCTTTGTCACCGATTCTGTTCATAACTTTTATGGACAGAATTTCTAGGTGCAGCCAAGGTGGTGAGGGGATCCGTTTTGGTGACCTAAGGATCAGGTCTCTGCTTTTTGCAGATGATGTGGTCCTGTTGGCTTCATCAGAACGTGATCTCCGGCTTTCGCTGGAGCAGTTCGCAGCCGGGTGTGAAGCAGCTGGGATGAAAATCAGCTCCTCTAAATCCGAGACCATGGTCTTGAGTCGGAAAAGGGTAGAATGCCTTCTCCAGGTCAGGGACGAGGTCCTGCCCCAAGTGGAGGAGTTCAAGTATCTCGGGGTCTTGTTCACGAGTGAGGGAAGGGTGGAGCGTGAGATCGACAGGCGGATTGGTGCTGCGTCTGCAGTGATGCGGGCGTTGTGCCGGTCTGTTGTGGTGAAGAGGGAGCTGAGCCGAAAGGCGAAGCTCTCAATTTACCGGTCGATCTACGTTCCTACCCTCACCTATGGTCACGAGCTTTGGGTAGTGACCGAAAGAACGAGATCGCGAATACAAGCGGCCGAAATGAGTTTTCTTCGCAGGGTGGCTGGGCTCTCCCTTAGAGATAGGGTGAGAAGCTCGGTCATCCGGGAGGGGCTCAGAGTAGACCCGCTGCTCCTCCACATCGAGAGGAGCCAGTTGAGGTGGCTCGGGCATCTGATTAGGATGCCTCCTGGACGCCTCCCTGGTGAGGTTTTCCGGGCACGTCCAACCGGGAGGAGACCCAAAGGAAGACCCAGGACACGCTGGAGAGATTATGTCTCTCGGCTGGCCTGGGAACGCCTTGGGATTCCCCCGGAGGAGCTGGCCCAAGTGGCTGGGGAGAGGGAGGTCTGGGCTTCCCTCCTTAGGCTGCTGCCCCCGCGACCCGACTCCGGATAAGCGGAAGACAATGGATGGATGGATGGATAGCTCCTTTAAGTTACACACTTGTTTTATCAACAAAAATCTTGCATCAGTTTAAAAGCTTGTTCCTTTTTGTTTTCCTCATTGAATTCAGAAAGCTCCTTGGATAGGAAGCAAAGCATCTTCAAGAAAATAAAATAGTCCAGCTGAATTTTTTGAAACCTGCTAGCATGTCGTTGCTACCAGCAAGCCCAGCATCCTCACATTCTAAAGCTGAAAGCTTCAGAAATCAAATGTGGATAAAAAAGAAGATAACAATGGAAAACAGGAAGAAGTGCACATTCTTTGGTAAAGGGAGGAGACAAAGATAAAACTGGTGATCTGGAATCTTCATCCTTCCTAGTGTGCTCTTTCGATTAGCATGGAGACGACATCTAATTACATCCTTTCACCCGATGTTCTCATTTGCAGCCAACTGGCCACGTCCAACATCTGTATCCCCTAATAGCACAAATTCAGCTCGTTTTCTAAAGTAAGAGCCAAGTTATTCAAGACAGACGGAGGCACGTTGACAGGTTGATATTAGACGAGTTTCAGGCAGGCATAATCAGTACATTAGAATAAAATAGTTATTTTCAGCTCACATGCAGTCCATTATACTCTAACAATAATTTCTATACTGTATACAAACCACAGACAGCCTGGTTGATGAGGGCAGCATCTTGCTTCTATTTTGGGGTTTGCAGCTGGAAACGATAAGGATGGGGTAACAGGCTTGTCACTCATAATTATGTAGAATTTTAAGTTTTATAACATTTAACAACAATATTGGATATGTAAAAAAAATGGCAAAGTCCTAAAATATTTGCTTATATGGTCGTTTTTAGCCTGAACTGGTTGTTTGAGGAACTGTTGTTTAATAACTTTTTCATTCATTTTTTCTTTAAACACACACACACGCACGCACGCGCACACACACGTCTTATTGAGAATTGTATTTATGCTCTTCTTTTTCCAGACAAAGCTATAATTTTGTTTCATCTACAGCATTCACAAATAATGACAATATGCTTTTAAATGTATTCAGAACCGCCACACCAAAGGAGAGGATGCTCTGAAACTCCACTCTGTCCTTTGTACCTTTCTTCTTTTCCCCCCAGCTGCAAGGCCATGATATACTGTAATTTATTATTTTCAAAGACAAGCATTAGAAATGGGCTCATTTCACCCGTAGCCAGCACCTTTTAACTGTTTCCTTCAAAAGAGAATTTTTGGATGGAGTTTCTTGCTTTTGAATTACCTTCTCAGAGGCTCCAATTATTTCCAGGCTCAGAGAGCTGTAATTAATAAGTCTGACTCCGTCTTTCTTATTAATTAGGTCGTTACACCGGTAAGGTTTTAGAATTAACTCGTCTCTTCCTTCACGATGGAAAGCATTTACATAGATGTATGGAAACATTTGTTTTTGTTTGTTTTTCTAAGAAACCTTGTATCGAGATCTTTAAGCTGACCTCAGATCCCGAGTGAAGCAGCAGTTGGAATAGTTTTGCACATTTGAATTTCTTGTTGCACATTTCTTCACAAGTCTTTTTAAATCAAGTCTTTTTTTTCCCAGCATATATGTCTTGAAAGTTTTGCATGCTGAAACGCCGGGGATGCTGAACGCCTCGAACGTGATTTTATAGCTCTAAGATTTGAGTTTCATGAAAATGTTTTATTAAATGAAATGTCACGCATCAATATGCATGCCATTGCAGAAAAAATCTGAAAGATGTTTGAATACCTTTTCAGAATTGGTTAAGAAATACCTAAAATTACCTTTTTTGTGGACAGATGGGTTCGAAAACTAAAATTTCCAAAAGTCTCACAAAGAAAATACATGTTTTTGTCAGCTGAAGGGGACTTTCAGCTCAAAGAAAGTGAGGACTAAGTGTTGGCTTGGTTAAAGAGGCCCTTTGTGCAGTAAAATGGGTCTTCACTCTGAACCTTTTTCCATCAGTCGACGGGGGTTTCTGGACCCCAGCTGGTAGATCTATTCCTCAGCCTCCCTGCCGTCACTAGGAAGTCAGCTGAAATCTACAAAAAGCAGCAGTCTCTCTTTGTAGAACAACCCATCCCTCAATGCCTCCTCAAGCTTCCTTCTGTATGGAGGCTCCTGGAATTAGACTTGCGATCGTTTTACATTAAAGACTGAATTTGAAGGTATTGTTCAACCATTCAGAATCATTTATTTAACTGCATGTTGAATTTCTGGATTTAGTTTTCCATCATTAAAATGGCTAAACTGAATTACACATTTTTTCATTTAAAGTGAAAAGGAGCATTAAAGGTTACACGGGAAACATCTTCTGAGTGTTTCAGGGTTTCTGAAGCAGGTAGCTTTTTATATTTTTTATTTTTCATAAAAGAGTGAAGTGAGACGACCTTTTGTTTCATTTCATGATTCATTTGATAAAAGCTGTTTCTCCCACAAGATGTTAAAAATTCTTGCAATACTTTGTCTGAAAATTAGTCCATCTGTATCTGACTCCATGCCATCTATTAGGTTTAAACTAACCCCTCCCATACAAGTTAGACCTTCTTCTTTATTTTCAGACTTTTATGTGAATTCTCTCTAAAATTTAGAGGAAGATCATATTTTTTTACCAGCTAGATCAGTACATTATGTCCATATGTCTCATCCATCAAACAAATATAAATATTGGATATATGGATAACATTTAGCATTTTTTTAAAACACGTACAGTGCTATGAAAAAGTATTTGCAGATTTCTTCTGTTTTTGCTATTTTTTCATACTTAAATGTTTCAGATCAAACTCTCCAAACCAGCCTGGCTCTGTGTGAAAAAGGTAATTGCCCCCAAATAAATCCAAACCCAGGCCTGATTACTGCCACACATGTAAAAATAAAAACGACACTTCAATAGAACCTGTCTGACAACATCACGTAGGCTAAAAGATCTCATGTAATGTATCAGTAAGTAATGTCTCAGTTCCACTGCAGGGTTCAGGATGGGGCGGGTCATCGTCGACCGGTATGGGTCTGCAATAATCAGAAGAGCGTTTTAATGGGCTCTCATGTTGGTAGGCGGGATTAAACGTACCGTCATGCATCAAGTGCCATTTCATAAATAAGTTGTGCAACTATTCAGTATTTTTGTGCTGCAATGAATGGTCTGCAGAGCTAAAGACAAAAAAAAATGCTTACCCACATGGCTCCACAAGTGACTCCAGAGTGCGGTAGCTGAGTCCAGGCCTGCCTCGCTGCCTCGGTTTGCTGGCCTGTGGCTATAAATAACATCCAGCATGTCGTAGCACCTCTTGATTATCCCCAAGATTTTGAGAAAATATGTTTTTGACCAACGAGACAAAAGAGGAATAACGTCATACCACCAGTGAGACACGGTGGTGGTAGAGCAGCTCCAGGAGCTGGACCACTTTCTGTAACCGATGGAACCATGAACTCTGCTCTCAGAGAATCCAGAAAGAGAAAGTCTGACCTTTGACCTTAAAAAGGCCATTTGTACAAGCAGACTTTAATAAGCACGCATCATTAGAAGAATAACAGTTTTTAAGATATTTTCCAATTGAATTTATTTAAATAATTGCCCTGTCTTTACATCCATGTGTATGCAACATACATTTATTTTGCTACATCAAATTTTCACTCACGACCAGTCAAACGAGGCCGTTGTATTTGCATTGAGCTGCAAAATCCATAGAAAATAATCTGCTTGCATGTCAGAGTGCAGCGTTTATTTGTAACACCGGTGGGCAAACACACAGAGCTCTGTCCTCACAAACTGCCTGCAATAATGTCAGGGTTGTTACGTGTAGATGTGAGGAATATGAGCAGCAACATAAAATAACCACCTCCAGGGGCTCATTTACCGCTGTAATACAGCCGTGAAAAAAAGAGCATAAACACACACGCTGACTCTAGTTATTTGATTTGTATGCCCAGAAGGAACACCACATAGTTTTCACACTCAACAAATAGAAGCAGAGGTGTAAAACAAAATAAGTCATGTGAATATGAATTGCCATAAATAACTTTAAATGTCTTGAATGAGTTGGCAAGCAATATGCAAATACAGCCACATTAAAGGTTATTGATGATGTTGTACAGAAATGAGCTATAGTTTCACTTTTTATATTTCTCCTCTTGAGTTTTTTGTTTTTCTGCTTGTTTCTGTTGCTCAGTCAACCTCTTTGACACATTTAAGCAAATAATGCTGCAAGTTTATGCAAGACGTTAACTAATTTTTAAGGATTAGTAATGCCTAAGCAGAAAAACAAAAGTAGCCAACGTTTTTGACCTCTGTTACTGCTGGTCATTGTGTTTCGGAGTCCTAGTTTCCATCCTCCCTCTGACAGTCAGACCAACAGATTTGCTGCAGCTACAGTGTGAATAAGTGTCAGCTGGGAGGGAATGCTTACTTGACGCATCCTCCATCCTGTTCAACTCATTCTCACAGTCCACTGACCGCCCTTTGACCTGCGTTGTGTGTGTGTGGGGGTCAGTGGCTGAGTGGAGAATGACTGGTTTGGTGTGGGCTGAGTGAATCTGCTCTCTTCCAGCTGATCAACAAGAGTTTTACTCCATGTTTGTGGCCTACGTGTACTCTTTGAGACCAGTGTTCTTGTCTAAAACAAGTTCCAAATGGACACCAAGAAACGCATCCAAACAAATCAAATAGCTGTAAAACAGCAGATAGTAGAGCATGATTTTTACCAGTGAACGTCATCATGTGAATTTCTGTATTTACTATCGACTTATCTAAACCTTCAAATCATCACAAGAGTTAGAGAGGAACCTGTGTAGGAGTTAGAGTTCAAATGCTTCTTTCATCACCAAGTTTGGTCTGGTGATGAAAGGAAATGGAGCAGAGAAAGTCAGGAACCTCTTCACCTGTCTACGTGTCATGCACAAAGCTGATGCATCTGGCTTTCCATCAAATCCCCATCAAGGACATTGCTTTGAGGGTTGAAAGTGACAAACATGAGTTAAAACTAGTGTGGGGCTGTTGGCAACCAGCTGAAGAAAAAGAATTGCAAGAAATTATGCAGAATATTACACTAAATTTTTATTTCTTTTGTTTTTAATTTTAGTAAATAGCAGTCACATGGGGCAAACTTAGGCCACACAGCAAAGATGTTTTCTACAGTTTGCCAGCTCCGGTGGCCTAGTGGTATGAGTGTCCACCCTGGGACTGGGACTGGGAGATCAGGGTTCAAATCCCAGTCTGGTCATACCAAAGACTTTGAAAAAGTGGGACCCAATGCCTCCTCTGGCATCTGCAGCCCACCACAGGGATGGGTCAAATGCAGAGATGTAATTTCACCAGTGTGTGATGATGACTTGGAACTTTGACATGTCATTCATACGAAAGTGAAGATATGCAGCACCAACAATGATTTCCATTGGTTTTGTCTTGTTTTATACACAATGTAGCAAAGTTTTTTTTTACGATTGTAGGCGAGGCTCTGAAGATGGCGACTGTGTGACGCCGAAACTGTCAGCAATTCAAGGTAAAAAAAAACTACGCTACGCTGTGTATAAAATAAGTAAAAACCAATGGAGATTGAAAAGAAACACAGAAAGAACGTTACAAGGACCAACAATGATTCTTTCAAAAACTCCAAGCAAAGTGTAGACGTGAATTCTCCGTTGCGGGCATTTGCTTGTGGACGCAAATAAGTTCCATTCAGGAATGGAAACTAAAATATCCTGACTGTTTTGAGACATTTTGGAATCTTCCTTGAGAATGTTGTTGGCAGTAAATCACCAGCAGTTGCAGCCCAGTGAGATACTACACTCTCAGAAAAGCTACTTTTTGGGGTGGGGAGTCCTCTCAAAAATTAAATGTGGGTTTTTACCTTGTAAAAATAGCTTAGACTGGAAGACCTTTTATGTATCAGTTGTTCCAGTCAGTCACCCAGTTCTTATCAGAATGTCCCCAATGTCTGAAATCTTAATCAAGGTGACAACTAAAGCAGCAGGCCATCCTTTATATGTTTTTTACCTAAGGTTACCCTGACAGGGATTTGAATCCTTAATCTACCAATCCAAAGGCATGTGACAATGCCACTGAGCTAACCTGCTGTTTCTGTCTGTCGATCATTTCAAGGTTACTACAGACTTCAAAAGCTTTGAAAATGATAGATTTTCTCCCTCAAACACAGATAGTCTCTTGACATTTTACCTTAAAATTTAGAATTCTTAGTACAAATTAACCTTTTATGCAATATTCAACCACATAGAGGCAAAAACATCCCCCTTACTTTTGACTGTGTACCTCAAAGAAAGCACAGGGGTTAGGCTTTCTGTTATTAGACGAGGTGTGGAGGCTGTTCTCTCCCACGTTCTGTACAAAAGTCACATATTCACATATTTTCTTGACTTCAGTAACTTCTAACAACTCCCAGTTGGGGGTGCGGAACATGATGGGGTCTCCTTCTGCTGGCCCCAAGTATGTCTCCTCACTCACTATCACCTAATCCCTCCTGCACTGAGGATAGCAGTAAGCTGCCAACAACAACAGGGGCTGCCGGGGGTTGATAAAGAGGCCGAGGACCGCTTTGGGGAGCATAGACCCAGTGGAACCAAAGCTTGACTCCATGACACAGTTTTATGTTGTTGTTTTTTTTAAATCACAACAGACTCTGAGTGAAGAGGTCACCAGAAGATTGTAAATTCACATATAGTTAAGAAGGAAACGACTCTTGCTGACAGATGCAGGAAAATAGCTACCAGTGAAGACATCAGTGCATTTTTCTGCATCTTGAGTGGATTTGGCAACATAAATATGTCTGAACACATGTGCTTTTTCACACACATATTTGATGAAAAAGTTGATACCAAATAGACCACACAGAATTTACAGTACTTGTAAATAGTCGTGTGTTGAATACTGAAAAATGCAAACAGTTTTTGAGTTTGGCGTATGACTTCTATAATCTAATCCTGACTGTAGCTGTCATAAGACAGTGAATGTAGTTGAAAGGTCTGATTAAAAATAATAAATTATACTATGATGTTTACAAAGAGTTTCTCAGAAAAGGCAATCAGGTTCCACTTCTGGTGAACATCAGCAGAATCACAAGAGCCATGTTTCCTCCAGAAATCAGTGGATCATGCATGATCAATTATCTAGTGGAGCATTCTAGTGAAAGAAAAAAAAATCCCCAAGTATAGAAACGCTGTGAGAAAAGATTGTGCAAAAACACATTTCTCATGACTCAGTTGGCTCCATTCTCAGCTGCTTTGTATTGGTTTGTGTGTCAAAATGTGCAGAAATGAAGTTTCTTTCTGGGGTCATGCACAGAACACGTTGGCTCTGTGGTTCTTACTTGTATACATACTTGTAATTAATATAGAAATTGTAAAGTTAAAGTGGACATAGAATGCAGTTAATCAACAATCTAAAACAGCTTTGAGCCTCTAAAAAGCATAAGAAATGTTCTTTCGGCTTTCATGTGTCCCAGGAGCCCTGATACAGGCCATTCTAAACCCCCTAAACCAGCCTTGCTGTGAAAAGAGCAGTTAGCCCCTCCCACTCGGCCAGGAACTGAATATGATAATGAGCTGCTTGCTGATTGATTGGTTTCCCCAGAAGGCCTCAGACACTGGAGACATGCAGGTTTGAGGAGGCGTGGCTCCCCCTTATGACGTGTTAAGGAAGACTTTCTCAGAACAGAAGTTTTTCTCTCGCCTTTTTCAACTTTCTAATTTACATAAAAAGTAGGTCACACACGGCTTTGACTTTTTGGCATGCTACTGTTGACCACCCAAGCTGTCTTTATTCAACAACAAGGAAAATGTTGGTTCACATTCTAGGTCCTCTTTAAAGTTCACATGATGACGCTATACCCTTTATGTTACGATGTCTGATTCATCTGCTGATTTCAGATTTATGCATCATTTTATTCATAGAAGGCTGTTTGTTGTGTTTATTCATCTGTTTCTGAGTTAAAACAAAAACACAAGTTACCACAGTTTGGTTACCAGTTCCAGTCACTTGAGGATCTTTATATCATTATTAAAGAAGACATATCAATTGCTACTCTAACATTCCTTGATATAAATTAGGGATGTTCTGATCACATTTTTTTTGCTCCTGATCCAAGTCTTTGTCAATTGTTTTTGAGTATCTGCCGATACCGAATCCCGATCCGATACTTCAGCAAAGAATTAAAATAAGAAGAAAAAAAGGTAAAACACGTCCACGTTTCCCTTAAAAAAAATTTTTTGTTATTATTTAGGTATTTCTTTCTTTCTGTATTTATGCTATTTTCTTAGTTTATCTGCCAAAAAACATCAGTTGTTTAGGAAGTACATTGATGAAAAACACATTACAAGTGGCTGTTACACTGCCTTCGCTGTCCAGTTTAAAATACCACCAAAATACACACATTATATCTCTCCTGAGGAGACATGTTAGCTGCAAGTTATGGTGTCTGAATCCCTGCCTGCTGTAAATTGTGTAACGTAATGGTGTTTTTGTCCAAGAAACAAAGAATACTGATGTAGAGGAACTTGTTGAGATTAAAAACTAAGCAATTGTTGTTCTGTTTGAAAATCTCTACCTCAGGACGTATTTAAAAAGTCATATTTATTGTTTTATTAGGTTAAATCCGATCTTTTCACCCGATTCCGATCTTTTGAAAGTCAATGGCCCGATTTCTGATCATGTGATCGGATCGGAGCATCCCTAATATAAATCAAATTACTCAATGCCAGTTTTATACTAAGATCACAATAATTGGAGTTACAGTTTAAAGTATGTGTTGTGAATGAATCACAGCTGTTATAATTTATCTCATATACAAAATTTAAAGGTGTCCTAGAATGCAATTAATCAACAATCTAAAACAGAGCTTTCATGTGTCCCAGGAGCCCTGATACAGGCCATTCTAAACCCCCTTACTCAGGCCTTCAGTGAAAAGAGCTGTTGACCCCTCCCACTCGGCCAGGACATGAATATCATAGATATCATATAAACACTAGATGCCTTAACTGGGAGTTGACAGCGTCCCTACGCGGTGGCCATCATACCTCGGACAGCTTACGTTCCGTTCTCAATGGTAGCAGATGGAAGGTGAGTAAACAACTTAAACAAAAACACTCTTAACTCGATTAAATATTAACGGATTTACAAGCGGGTTGCATTATTACAAACCTTATAACACATAGGCTTGATAGGACATACTTTAACATTTTTAAATTAACGGGCCAAATCCGTCATATTTCACAGCCACATCTCTGGCGTTTATAACAAACCAACCCGTTTGAAATTCGGTTGGAAATTGAGCAAGTTAGAGTTATTTAAATAGTACATTCACCTTTGACACCAATGTTACGAAAGGGGGCAGCTGTCCGAGGTAAGATGGCCGCTGCCTAGGGACGTTTGTCCAATCAACGAACAGCGCGGGTAAGGCATCTAGTGTTTATATGATATCTATGATGAATATGATAATGGTCTGCTTGCTGATTGGTTGGTTTCCCCAGATGGCCTCAGACACATGCTAGTTTGAGGAGGCGTGGCTCCCCCTTATGACGTGTTAAGGAAGGCTTTCTCAGAACAGGAGGTTTTCTCTCACCTTTTTTAACTTTCTAATTTACATAAAAAGTAGGTCAAACACGGCTTTGACTTTATGGCATGCTACTTTTGACCACCCAAGCTGTCTTTATTCAACAAGGAAAATGTTGGTTTACATTCTAGGTCCTCTTTAAAGCATTTTTGTAGTTTTGGGACTCAATAATCAATGGCGGCCAGCTTGACTCAAAGTAAATCAGTATGAAATGTACATTCAGTGGATTTTTGAGTTTCGTTGAAATCTATTCAGTTAGGTCTGTTAACAGAAAGACTGTCAAATGAGCAAACATGCACAAAGATCACTGGCAGCAATCACATATTCTGCAATCTCCGTGTTCCTCCCCAACAGATTGGACTACAGTAAAGCTCTATTTACAGGCACACTTCAGTGTGGTATTAAATCCTCTTCAATCAGATGATAGAGCCGTTGAAGCCCACCAGTAACAAGCTTTAAGATCCATTCCCTAACTCTCAGCGTGTCAACGTGTCCTTGACGAAGACACCACAGCCCACATTTGTCTTAATATGATCTGTATGTGGTTGTTTGTATGACAGAGAGAGAGAGAGAGAGAAAAAAAACACAATTTATTGAACAAGAAGAATGTGTGTGTAAAAGTGTGAATAAGAAACACACTCTGAAAGTCCTTTATTGAACCTAGCCAAGGTTGGAATGTCTGTAGATAAGTGGGACCCATTAATCATTAAAAATCCTACTGATAACACACCGAGCACGATTGGTCAGCTGGTGACTTAGTGACTGTATACAAGCCCAGTCAGAAAGTGTGTTTAGTTGAAGGTGTAATTTACTGATTAGTTTTACTAATGCCACTGATGCCCTGATCTTGGGTTTGAGGGCTAATATCATTTCAGGTGCTTGTACAGCTCTTTTCTGCTGATACTGATTGAGCTCAAAGAGCATTACCAGATTACATTTACGTTAAACTTTCTGGTTAACTTGAAAACTAAGTTCTAGGGTGTGTATTGGTGTATCTGGTGATCAAATATATATCACAATACATGGGATACAATATATTGCGATACTAAAATTTGCAATATTTAAGACTGAATTTTATTGAAAAGTTCAGGCCAGACACTTCCAAGACACATCAGTGTTATCGTGAGATCTCGTTGTTCCATCAAAATGCAGGCGGTAAAAACCGCTGCCACCTAGCTGTTGGAGTTTGACTTGCACCACACAAAAGAAATGCAGTACACGCTTGATTGTAGATTCTCAATAAAACATTGATACACTGATTTTAAATATCGATACAGTATCATAACACGGACTATTATGATAACTCAGTGTATGGATATTTTCTCACATCTCTACTATGATACTTGACATGAAAACGTCCACGACATTTATGCTAGCATAAATTAGGGAAGGTGAATTCATGTTTGTTTGTTTTTATTTTTGTATTGTAATGAACCAAAATAAATGTAAATATGTATATTTTTGAGTCTCAGAAAAGCTTATCACTAATTAAGCCCCTCATGCTGAATGTTGGCTGATTTTTTTGGTGATTCTCTAATTTATGCTTTTGCTTTAATTTTTCATGGATTTTCTTGTGGGGGGTGAGAATAATGGTGGTGGTATTTGTATTTTTCCCCTGCAGGTTAAACTAAAAGTAGGTGGATCAGTTGGCCAATTGATAAAGCTGATTTTTGCCATTTTTAAAGATTATTTGAGTGTGAAACCATGGACTTTTTCCCTTGTGATAGGAGAGCTGTTTATGGCGTTTTACAAGGTTCTTCTGGTACAAGATCAGTAGCTTTACAAATAAAACTACCAGAATATTATATTTGTCCTTTTTTGAAACAAACGTTGCATCTCCATGGGAGGATTGGTAGAACTAAGCATTTGTTCAATTTTCTTCTGTCAACTGTTTTCCCACTTTTTTTCTATTGCAAAATCTAGTAAATTGTTATGTAAAAATGTAATTATGAAATCAAATCTATGGAGCAACTAAAGATAAAACAGCTTACAAATCAATTCACCTCAAATGCAAACGTTTTAAAATTTACATGTAATACAACATAGAATATGATTATTGTTATATATAAAACATGAATCCTCTCCCTGGGCTGCCACCTTATCGTGGTGGAGGGGTTTGAGTGTCCCAATGATCCTAGGAGCTAAGTTGTCTGAGGCTTTATGCCTCTGGTAGGGTCACCCATGGCAAACAGGTCCTAGGTGAGGGATCAGACAAAGTGCAGCCCAAAGACCCCTTATGATGAATAAAATGAATGGAACCAGTGTTCCCTCGCCCGGACGCGGGTCACCGGGGCCCCCCTCTGGAGCCAGGCCTGGAGTTGGGGCACGCTGGCGAGCGCCTGGTGGCCGGGCTATCACCCATGGAGCCTGGCCGGGCATAGCCCGAAGAGGAGACGTGGGTCCCCCTTCCCATGGGCCCACCACCCGTGGGAGGGGCCAAAGGGGTCGGGTGCGATGTGTAAAGGGCGGTAGCCGAAGGCAGGGACCATGGCGGTCTGATCCTCGGCTACAGAAGCTAGCTCTTGGTACGTGGAATGTCACCTCTCTGGTGGGGAAAGAGCCGGAGTTGGTGTGTGAGGTTGAGAGGTTCCGACTAGATATAGTTGGACTCACCTCAACGCATGGCTCTGGCTCTGGAACCAGTTTCCTTGAGAGGGGTTGGACTCTCTACCACTCTGGAGTTGCTCCCACTGAGAGGCGCCGAGCAGGGGTGGGCATACTTCTTGCCCCCCATCTTGGTGCCTGTACGTTGGGGTTTACCCCGGTGAGCGAGAGGGTAGCCTCCCTCCGTCTTCGGGTGGGGGGACGGGTCCTGACTGTGGTTTGTGCTTATGCACCAAACTGCAGCTCAGACTACCCACCCTTTTTGGAGTCCCTGGAGGGGGTGCTGGAAAGCGCTCCTTCGGGTGACTCCCTCGTTCTGCTGGGGGACTTCAATGCTCACGTGGGCAACGACAGTGAGACCTGGAGAGGTGTGGTTGGGAGGAACGGCCCCCCTGATCTGAACCCGAGTGGTGTTCTGTTGTTGGACTTCTGTGCTCGTCATGGATTGTCCATAACAAACACCATGTTCAAGCATAAAGGTGTCCATATGTGCTCTTGGCACCAGGATACCTTAGGCCGCAGGTCGATGATCGATTTTGTTGTCGTTTCATCTGATCTGCGGCCGCATGTCTTGGACACTCGGGTAAAGAGAGGGGCGGAGCTGTCAACTGACCACTACCTGGTGGTGAGTTGGCTTCGATGGTGGGGGAGGATGCCGGTCAGACCTGGCAGACCCAAACGTGTTGTGAGGGTCTGCTGGGAACGTCTGGCAGAGTCTCCCGTCAGAAGGAGCTTCAATTCCCACCTCCGACAGAACTTCGAACACGTCCCGGGGGAGGCGGGGGACATTGAGTCCGAATGG
>SSNS01000404.1:291919-444664 GCA_006937985.1 Aphyosemion australe | reverse complement strand
AATCAGCTCCTCTAAATCCGAGACCATGGTCTTGAGTCGGAAAAGGGTAGAATGCCTTCTCCAGGTCAGGGACGAGGTCCTGCCCCAAGTGGAGGAGTTCAAGTATCTCGGGGTCTTGTTCACGAGTGAGGGAAGGGTGGAGCGTGAGATCGACAGGCGGATTGGTGCTGCGTCTGCAGTGATGCGGGCGTTGTGCCGGTCTGTTGTGGTGAAGAGGGAGCTGAGCCGAAAGGCGAAGCTCTCAATTTACCGGTCGATCTACGTTCCTACCCTCACCTATGGTCACGAGCTTTGGGTAGTGACCGAAAGAACGAGATCGCGAATACAAGCGGCCGAAATGAGTTTTCTTCGCAGGGTGGCTGGGCTCTCCCTTAGAGATAGGGTGAGAAGCTCGGTCATCCGGGAGGGGCTCAGAGTAGACCCGCTGCTCCTCCACATCGAGAGGAGCCAGTTGAGGTGGCTCGGGCATCTGATTAGGATGCCTCCTGGACGCCTCCCTGGTGAGGTTTTCCGGGCACGTCCAACCGGGAGGAGACCCAAAGGAAGACCCAGGACACGCTGGAGAGATTATGTCTCTCGGCTGGCCTGGGAACGCCTTGGGATTCCCCCAGAGGAGCTGGCCCAAGTGGCTGGGGAGAGGGAGGTCTGGGCTTCCCTCCTTAGGCTGCTGCCCCCGCGACCCGACTCCGGATAAGCGGGAGAAAATGGATGGATGGATAAAACATGAATCACTTTTACACATTTCCTGAGCAAAGGTAGAAAAAAATGCATTTAATTAAAAAATGAATTTTTAAATTCAAGATTTAGTAAATATTTGCAGATGCTGACCTTACACATATAACATAGGATTAATTTAGATTCTTTTCTTTGCTTCCAGCCTTCTAACTTCTATTCAGTGTCAGTCATTTCTTAAACAAACCATGGGTCAGTTTGCATAATAGTCTTCAGAATCAGGGTGAGGAAATCACTGGAAGATGTGAAGAAAAGCTGACACATTTGTATGCAGCCCTTCATTTTCTACAGAGGGAATGCAAGGCCGAAGAATAGGGCAAGAAAACGATTGGGGGCATACGAGTACTGACAGATTTAATTAATTGTAACGCTGGTTTTTACCTTGTAAAATGAATGATAGAGCTGATTGTTTGAGGTTCCCTTGTTGCTCATTAGTTAGATTTCAGGGCTGTAGTGAATATATATCCAGTTGATGCTTGACCTTTTTTTCCTCTGCCTTGGGTCGACTGTTTCGCAAACCATTTTAATTAATGGGTTTGCTCACATTTGTTGTATCAACACAACCCCTTCTGAAAATGACTTTTCATTCACCCCCTCTGGTGCCTCCTCCTATTCTCAGCCACTTAATGATCTAAAAAGACAAACAGAGCAAGAATTTATGACAAGCAATTAATTGTTTTGAAGCGGGGCGTAAATCTTTTTGTATCCAATTGTCTGCACTGAGTTGGATATTAATTAAATTGCATCAGTTTCCATCTGCAGGCTTTTAGTTCGTACTGAACTTGCAAAAGGGGGCGTGAGCTTTAAAAAGTGTGTGTGAAGGGTCGTTAAAGCAAAGTCACAACGACATTTGCTAACCCAGATTTTCAGAAGTGTTTATTCATCACTTCACAGAATTTTCATTTGATTAGTGGCTAAAACACCTTCACGTCCAGCTGCTTACTCTAGGAATCATGTCGTTATTCAACCTTAAAGCATTAATGTATTTATTTTTTTATTTATTTGCAGAAAGCTGTGCGATACGTTTGCTGTTCCTTTCAAAACTGTGTCACTGCATTAAAAATGTACCTGAAAACGGGACATGAACGTTCTGTAACCGATTCCTGATGTTCCGATGCAGCAGGATGCGCTGACTTTAGGAAATCAGGCAGGGGGTTGGGTGGGCGGGGAATGGGGGGGGGGGGGGGGTGGTGTTGAAAGAACAGAATGTATTGCATGATCTGTGAGCCTTGAACTGGCTGTGAGAAAGCCAAACACAGTCCACAGCTATGTACACACTCACAGACACACACTCACATGCACACACACACACACGTGTATGCATGCTCCCACACAGACGTGCATTAATCACACAGAGCTACCAGCACATGCAGCACACAACAAGGGACACACTTTCCCTTTGTATTACTCCCACATCCCCGCACACAGAACCACAACTCGTCCTGAGGGAGATGGTGAAGCTAGAACTGAGACGCGCTCTTCGTCATAGTGGAACACAAGCTTTGGGGGCAGATGGGATACACACACACATGCACGCATGCACACACACACACACACACACGGGAAAAAGAAAAATGTCTTTATGATCTCTCCCCGAGTGATTCACATCAATAAAAGGTGTTCTGCTTCGGCGTCTAATTAGTTTCACATAACAATGTCACAAGAAACCGGAACAAGGGCCTATTTACAGATTAATTTCATTAAATCACAGTCAGCTGTAACATAGGAGCTTTTGACCTGATGAAACAGTATTTAAAACTTCAGATCAGCTGCCTTTAATAATTCACATCAGACTCAGTTTCTCCTGTTGCTCAGCGATCGGTGACATCATCAGACGGCAACAGAATGACTATTTATGTCTTTCAAGAAGAAATCAGTCAGAATCGCCTAGTTGTGACTAATTAGTGAGCAGGCGAATGTAACATCAGGGCTGACTGTTGTCATGGTTACCGTTTAGCACCAGCTTTTTGGTTTTGAGTGATGGATGCTTTAGAGTAAGGCAAATCAAATAAGAACCAGATGTGACTTGACATTTAACAAAAAGAGACATTTTCTTTGAAGCTTTAACTTTTACTGTACTTGTTTTCTTTGAGTCTGTCTCCAGTACGTGGGAATCAAAAAGCTAAAATGTGAGTGAGTAATCGCTAAATAAATATGTTTAATGGGCTTTTGTTGAGCTCTTAGGCTTGAATAGGTGCATTGTGACAGACAAAATGTTCCCACCCTTATATGGCCTAATGTGATGAGGTATCACTGAAATTAAACAAATGGTCTGCTTGGACCATCTGAAGATGACTCATGTGATTATTTAAAAAAAAAAAGCATGAGCAATTTACCATTTGACCCAATTGGGAGGAACTTTTCTTCAAAGAACTAAAAAAAACATCTTAAGGTCACTGTTATCTGTATGGTGGACGTCTAAATCTGGTCACAATTGGTCTTTGATGTATAATCAGATTGTCAAGGTTGTGTGTTTTGGAACCAAAGCACAGACTTGGAGGCAGAAGACTGAGTGCACAAGGTTTTATTAAAATAAAAGTTGGCGAGGCAGCTCTATGTTTCAACTCGTACAACAGAGCGACGAGAGTCGGCTCACATCTGAGAGCCATTGATGTTTCTTTCTCTTCATGTAACAGATCAGGTGTGATCCAATACAGTAACTGATGAGAATCATATAAAGGGGGAGTGTCCTGGTAACGTTTAAGTTACAGCTCCTCATGCAGGAGTGTCAAAAAGTTTCGCAAACCAAAGGTAAACACAAATGAGATGACAGGAATCACCAAAACAGTGCAGGTAAGGAGAAAATTGGAGAGTATATGTACCAGGTGGTGTGATTGCTAAGTGAGAACAGGTGAATAAATGGGCAGATGGGGAACAGATAGTTTGAACATTAACTGAACTGAGGGGAAAACAATGGAGAAACTTTAAAGAATATTATCCAAACATTCCAGTGAATGTCAAACCTAAAACACCTTCAGACAAAAACAGGACAGGAGAGCTGATCAGAAGTGTAGTGCTGAACGATTTTAGAATAAAATCTAATTACAGTTTTTCTGGCAGAATTTGTGATTTCTATTCAAGTCACAATTTTCTCCAACTGAAGCTTGCGCATGTTATTCACAATGTATGGTAACATTTGCAAACATAACATAAAATGACATCTTAAAGGTCCATTAAGTAGGAATAATCACCAAATAATTTGTGAAGTAATCACAAAACAGTCTCAATCTTGTTGCTAATAAACATTGATCATTGAAAAGATTTCCTTCTCAGCTGACTGGCTGATTGCCAGGTTTTCCATCCATCCGTTTTCGTCCACTTATCCGGGGTTGGGTCATGGGGGAAGCAGCCTAAGCAGAGAGACCCAGACTTCCCGCTCCCCAGCCACTTGGGCCAGCTCCTCCGGGGGAATCCTAAGGTGTTCCCTGGCCTTTGCTGTGTGTCCTGGCAGCGCTGTGTGTGTGTGTGTGTGCGTGCGTGCGTGCGTGCGTGTGTGTGTGTGTGGGAGAGAGAGAGAAAAAAACAGCTTCAGTCAGACTCGTTAACTCCACAGTATCCAGAATGGTAATGAATCGCGCGTGCGGGAAGTCCCCCGCTGGCTGATTCTATCCACCAATCGGAGGCTCCTCCTAATGGTATGAGTGAATTTGAGCCAACCAGTCAGTTGGCAGTGGGTGTGTTGGACCAGTTCAGCCCCAGACAGACCTCCTTGGGAAGAGAGCTGAAAATACATTTCATACATTTGTGTGCGGAAAATTACCAGGCTACCAAGGTATGAACACTCATTACCCTGTCTAGGCCGGGTAGAGCCGATGCTAGTGTCAAAGTGCCAGTAGTCCCTCCATCGTGTCCTGGGTCTTCTTTTAGGCTTCAGTTGGACGTGCCAAGAAAACCTCACCAGGGAGGCATCCAGGAGGCATCCTAAGCAGATGTCTGAGCCACCTCAACTGGCTCCTCTTGATGTGGAGGAGCTAAGAGTAAATCCGCTGCTCCGGATGACCGAGCTTCTCACCCTATCTCTAAGGGAGAGAGCCCAGACAGCCTGCAAAGAAAACTCATTTCGGCCGCTTGTATCCTTGATCTCATTCTTTCGGTCACTACCCAAAGCTCGTGACCATAGGTGAGGGTAGGAACATAGATCGACCAGTAAATCGAGAAGTTTTATCCAAACGTTCCAGTGAACGTCAAACCTAAGACACCATATTGCCAGTCCTTGATTGAAGGGTCTTGTGTGTGGCTTGATTTTCAAACTAGCTTACTTTACACAGCGTGCAGTTTGAAAGCAAATAAATCTCAGTTCACACAACAGGATAATAATGCTGATCTTTGACCAGCTCCTCTTCTCCCGACAATCTTAAAGCAGCAGTAAAAACGTTTTCCGCTTCTCCCTCCTACTGGTTGAAAGTGGAAATACAACTGTCGTAAACAACCCAGACACAGCCTGCTCTAGCTAGCGCAGACAACGAGCTAACACTAACACAAGCCAGCTGATACTAAAATAAGCCACAAAGTAAAATGGTATCAGATAACCCCACCATGTGTGGTGTGTTACCAGAGCGCGGGTACGCTCGGAAGGACATTAGGACTGGTCCGGTCATAAATCCAGGCTTTCAAAATTATTGGATTTTCTTACAAATGAGTATGGTCCCTGTTCAATGTTTAGCCAATCAGAAAGGGAGTTGACGGAAGCTAGCTAAAAGCACCTCCTCTGCCATGTTTGTTTACTCCCCGATCATGTTTGATCTCAGGAGACTTCCTGTCTATGCGGGGAATGTCTGTGAGTGAAAGCGGTTTGTGGTGTAGTATTTGTTGAATTGCCGCACACAACGCAATAGAACCAAAACTGATATAATCGTGATGAATTTCTCATGCTTTGAAAATCGACTGACAATTTAAAAATCCTGCCGTGTGAACTAGCAAAGGTCAAGTGTCAAAATAAATCTTCTGCCACTTTTCTCAGACATTAGGCTAGAGTTTTGGTCAAGTTGCACAAAACGCCAAAAATCATGTAAACAACTAACAAGATAGGATCAATAGGAGTGTGCTAGCTTTAAAAGTTGTCACATTTACTGATTTTCTTCCATCTGTTAGTGTCGGGCAGCAGAGCTGAGATTGCCTTTCCAATTCTCAGTTGATTAGTTGAGCTTGATGAGTTACTTAGAATTGCAGATGCTAGCTCCAGGTGAATACAGTCAGGGTGGTTGCTCGCGTTAGCTGTATTTACTCAATCTGTCGTTTCTGTCGGGCTGAATTTACAGAGTGCATACGTCTTATTAGGCATAATTTTTCTGTTCAATTCCTAGAATTTGATGTGACTAGAGAAGGGTGGTTTGAAAACCGACTACAGCATAGATCACTGCAATGTTAGCACAACCCTACTCCCACTGATGCTGTTATTGTTAAACCACGGGGATTTGATGCAAATGAATTTTATGTAACAAAGCGATCATGCAACTTCACTCATCAAAAACAATCAATCATTTTGTTTGGATTGGAAATTTGTTGTTAATGTTCTGTCACTGAATTAATGCACCATTGCCCACGTCTGACATATGATGCACCCAATAATCAGGGAATGTTCTCACCTCGACCAAAGTACCAGGAAGATTAGGCAAATGAGTCCAATGATGCTCTGCTGCACGTCTGTCTAAGGAGTGAGTCTGAGCTCCAAGGCACAGAGAGCAGTGAAGCTATAAAGAAATTAATCCACAAAGCCCAGAACCCTTTCCAATCGCAAAGCTCGTCTTTATGACATTAAATTCTGAGTATTTCAACATTTCTTTTATTCATAGGCGATTAGTCAGAGTTAGGTTATTCCTACCCAAGATGCAAAGGAGCTGAAATAAATACTTCAGCTTTGAATCACAAGCCAAACGTGTTTTTGTCAACTTTCCCCATAATTGTGTTAATTCAGATATCAATCAGGGCTCCTGTCACCATCTTTAGCTGGTTCAAATAAACTCGTTAAGCGACTCAAATGATGCAATGAAAGATTTTGTACGTATTCTTAAATATTTCTGCTCACCTTCATCACTTTATGGGCTTGCTACTAAATACATCTTCGTCTGACCTGACCTGGCATGTACTCTTCCAACCTTTAATTTCCATGGATAGTGCTTTGCTATCTATTTCTAGGTCAAACGTAGCAAAAGAGCTCAGGCTGTTTCCAAGAAAGTGCACATTTTATAAATCTGAAAATGTCTTCCTATCTTCAAAACCCCAATCATATTCTGGTGAACATCCTTTTGATCTTGCACATCTTTTACCTGGCTGTAAAATATATTAGAAAAAAGTAATAATAGTAATAAAACTGCTGCATAAGTCAAACATTAGAATTTTTTTATTTTGTTAAAGATTGTGGCACTTTTCCACAGCTGGGTACTACTGAGTGTACTGTTATTATTGTTGTAACAGGATAAAAAGTATATAAAAATGATCCAGAATAAGGTCAGCTGGGAAAACAAACTACTACGACCTCAATAGTATTATTTCCTTCCTTGTTTTAGACGGTTCCAAATCCCTCCAGCTCTTTGTTTATTCCCAGTCTTTAGAAATGCAGCATAAAAGCAGCTTAAGTTAATTAAACTGTGTTATTAAATAAATACTCTAAACCAAGCTACAGTGAAATTAAAGTGATGAGGCATTATCCCATTTTTTAAATATAGATTGAGCTCTTTTGGGGTAAAAAATAAAAGCTGTTTCACAATATTCTGGCCAATTATAAAGGAGAAATGTGTTTGGTAACCTCCAGGTTTTTGTTAGCATGAAAACAGTTATTTTTCCACTTCCAGGAACTCATCTCATATAAAACAGAAATGTTCTCTCCTTTAGGCGCCAAAACATTCAGTCCACATTTATAAAGAAACAGACACGAGGCACTTTGGTATGGTGAAGTTTTTTTGTAGCTACATATTTGTGGAAGTAAACAAGACCTGAATGGACGTATTCTTTTTAGAATACGGAGTTATTGTCTTCTGGTGACAGGTGGGAGATGATATTTTTGCCTGTGTTTGTCTCATGAATCTGTAGACTGATTTTGATCAAACTCTCAGAAAATAATCAGAAAGTCATCTACAACTGATTTCCTTTTTGGAGACAACCAGTTCCACAATGGTTGTCACTACTGATTAAAGGGATTCTATGCAGTTTTGACTTGCTTTAAGCACCCTCTAGTGGTTGTTAGTGAAACCAAAAGTGAAACTTATCTCCTCGCTGTGTGTTCGTCTTTTTAACACCTTAATCTAACAGCTGAAATGTCTCCTCAGCCTTCATTAGTGTCTACAGGAGCGGTTCATCACTAAATCAAACAAATCAGCTGTGTTCATGATCTAAAACATGCAGGAAACATGCTGGAAGCAGATTGCAGCGCCAGGCATGTCAGCTCCATTTTACTTAGTCCAACAGGGACCGGACCAGCACTCTGAAGTTGCAGTGGATGTCTGAGTGACATTTCATTAACCTTGTAAAGGGTAATTTTAGCACATACTGACTCAAGAAAGTGATTTAAAAATATGAAAAAGTTACATAGTATGCCTTTAATATAGGAACAGGGATGGGTGGACTCCTCAGTTAGAAACTTCTTATTCAAAAGTGGTGGGGACAAAACTCCCAGTTACTAATAGTGGTGGGGACATGTCACCGGCCAAAATGACGCATCTGTACTGAGATATCCTGAAATAATAAATGAAATGTGCATGGTTTTTGGGGTAGCTCCTTGATTGACGTAATGAGACTTAGCTGTGCACCATACAACACCACTATTTAAATCCAATTTCTCCTGTTATTCAGTGAATTGTGCAATAAAAAATGGGTCCTTCTGCCACAGCCATCTTGGTTGAAGCTGGTGGGATGCAGACTATGAGACCAACACTTATGGTGCAACAGACTTGAAGCTGAGCTGGCCATATGTCTGTTTCTCTGTCCTGCAAAACCAGTCCAAGCAGCAATTCTTTATGCTTCTATTTTTCTTTCCTCACTTAGTTTTAGACTGAAAGCTTGTCACATAGTATCTGAGAGTCAAGTGTGAACAGATTGTGCAAAGTCTTTGATTATTGCATGACATTGTGCATGTTAATCTCAAAATTTGACCACAATGACTAAAACCCCATCATTTCCCAACATAGGATCAAGACATTTTCCTTTGTTGCTGCCTGATTTGTACTTTTCTGCGTTGTTTTGTTCTTACTTAACCAAAGCTTAGTGTTGCATTTCCGCCCTTATTTCAATGATCCTATCCATTGTTAGGGTCGTATTCATCATCCGGTCTTTGTAATTGAGATCCCGTGGGGTAATCCATCACGCAGACATTGCTCAGAGATGACATTTTATTGATTTCACAGGGCATCCTTGGGCTTAACCACATCAATCTCCAGGTGACAGTCACCATGGTAATTGCGTGCCAGCGCTGCTAATGGCTATTCTGCTTGACCATCTCGCTGGCCAATTATCCACCCTGAGAAGCCACACAGGTGTAAAGAATCCTAATGAGGCTGTTATGATGAGTTGAAACAAGGATAAAGGCTCAGCAGTCCCACTCAGCATAAATGAAACCCGTGAAGCTTTCATTTTTATGTTGTGGGGGCAATTGACTTTTTGACACGAGACAAAAAACACATTTTGACTTGTTCTGTTTGCTGCTCCGTGTTAGTTGCTCTTCCTCCCCGCCCTCCTGCAAGAGTCATTGCCTGGCATGCTCTGGCGGTTCTGTTCATGACATGCTTCATGTAGGCTGGGAGTTGCATGGAGCTCTGGGTAAATGGGGGGAATTCTGCTTCCCCGCTCTACTTGGCACTGGCCTGCAACACCGCCTGATGTCAGACAGATCACAGCCAGGAACACTGGCCCTCTTCCCTCGCTGGGAAAAAAAGCGTAGTTTCTAACATCGAGACAAGGTCTTTTTGGCTCGAGTTGGGTGTTCTCATGCACACAATATATTTTTCCCTCCTGCTTTTTCCAAGGGAAGCTGGGTTCTTGCCACATAAAAGCACAGGAGTGTTATTAAGACCACATTTCCTCACAAATCCTTCAATTTAAATGTAATGTACAGAGCTAATTGGAAGCTCAAAGAATATTTATTCATGACAAAGCTTTAAATAAAGATTGTAATCGCTTCTCATTTATCTCAGTTTGGTGTTTGTTCAGAAGTTCCTTGTTAGGATGTTTGAGTGTAATGGGACATGGCTGGAAAACACACTAACCCAACGTGTACTTCAACAGTAGTGTTGTTGTGGCTATAGCATGTGCAGCCTCACAGATTCAGGACGATAAAGTACATTATGCATAAAGATTTTTTAATCTCAGTTATGATAGGAGTCGTTCTAGTGGGCCTGACCTGGGTTCTGCAGGTTGTTCTATTACAGCGTTTAGTCAACTCTCATTTTCTCACACACGTCAAACCACCTGATGGCAGTTTTTAAGGAAAACTGTTTTATTATTCCCGTAGTTTCTTTATCTCCTCTTTAATCACAGGCCTCTTAGTATTTGATATTCCTCCAGAGTTTGATTAAAAGTGCCTGGAGCCGTTTGAACCTGGTTCAGAGCTGCCTTTTCTTTTGCAGAAGGTAACGCTAGCTCAGCTCCTGTTTCCCTGTGATATTTGATTACTGTCACATCTAATCCTTAATTTCTAATACAAGCAGAACAGTTTGCTCACTTAAGATGGGGAAACACAGACATCTTTCTCCCCAGCAGCTCATCTTTGACAATCCAGAGGTATTCCCTCTACCAATTTCTGAGTAGAACGTGCATAGAAAACTTCCAATCGCATAGGCAAACAGGAGGCATCCTGATCAGATACCACCTCCGCTGACTCCGTTCAGTCCAAAGGAGCAGCCTCTACGCCGAGCTCCTCGTCTTATCTCTAAAGCCGAGCCCAACCATCTATTGAAACTAATTCCAGCTGCGTGTATCTGGGATCTCATTCTTTTGGTCATGACCCAAATCTCATGACAATGGGTAAGAGTTAAAACGTATAGGCGGACCAGTAAATTGAGAGCTTTGCCTCTCGGCTCAGTTCTCTCTTCAGCATCACGGACCGGAGCAGCACCCTCATTACCGGAGATGACACCCCGATCTGTCGGTCCATCACCATCATGAACGCGATAATAAGACACTTCGGGGAAAAACTCACCCCAACCTGAGGAGATCATTCTACTTTCTCCTGGGATAGATGGTCATAATTAATAGTTAATGATCATGAGCATCACCTGCAGGATTTAACACCAAATGAGACTTTTTTAAACTATTCCAGTTCATCATGCTTTTATTCATTTATGCTATGCAGGCAAAAAAAATGACACAATAATGACTGAGTTTGATCATAATTAAGCCAAAGACCATTTAAATAATATGTATGTTTTTAAATTTTCTCTGTAATAATTGGAACCATGAGGCTGACACTGTTACACACAGATCCAAGAGGAAGGATGGTTTTTTTTTTTTTGCTCTGAGAACAGAAGAGGTATTTAGTTTCTGGCATTCAGGATTAGCTTCATTTGAATAAACTGTCTTTCTGTCCAATTCAAAGATAAGCAAATCAAACTCCTTCCTCTCCTAATATATGTGGAGGCAGCAACATAAGAGCATGACTGTAAATATGTGCAGAGGCCTGACGTATGCAGAAATGTCAACAAATATTTATCTGCTTTCCACGCGTTGAAAATGAGTTAATGCTGCTGTAGTGCAAACAGATTTACCCCCTGCTGTGGCACATTTGCAGTTTTTGTTCTAGCTCCGATGTCGGGCTGCCTTCTCTTTAGGACCGTTTCTGTCATATTAATTGGCAAAACTCTCCCTCAGCGCCAACTCGCTGTCAGTCACACAGAGCCCTGCTGGAGGCTCATCTTGTGGGTAATGCATTTTAAATGGAGGGGCGTGACCCCACCCTTTCCCTATGCATCATTAACTTCCCACTGATTGATAAACAGTGAGCTGCTGAGGCCATGTGGGGCGGGCGGCTGGTGGCATTAGGCACATAATGTAGTTGGCTGGTGGTTCATTGCTCGGCATGGATGAGATGCACCCCTAAGTGTTGTCAGCTGGGTGGGGTTGAGTGAAAAGTTTGCACTCTTGTGTTCTTGCACTTTGATGAGTCATTATTGCAAATGTCATTCCTGGCTTTTTGGTTTGCTTCCTTATGTGCTCGTCTCCAGTTTGATTGAGGACATCATCGATACGCCTCTACTTACTTTCAGTGATGTGACATTAAAAACACTAACTTTAGGTAATTTTTTTTATTAATTCTACTGTTTTGGTAGAACTCACTGTTTTTTCTTGACCACAAGCAGCTTAAAGTGCAAGTACACTGAGAAACAGTTCTGTTCTTTTTGAAATATGGTCACTCTGAGTTTAACATGCAAGCTCAACATGAAAATAGTCTTCTGTTCTACCCCTATTTCCTGCATTAGCCACCAAAAACAAACAGGGAAACGCTCATGTCAGAAAAAGATCACACAGATTTACGTCACACTGTCACTTAACATTCATGGACTCACCCATCTTGACTCACGACGGGGAAGGCTGTTGTTGGTTTAGCATCCAGGAAACAGCAGAGAACGTCTCAGCTAGTAGAAGCTAACCGTTAGCATTAGCAACTCCACCACACAGCAGAACTCCTTCAGGCTTGTGTTATTTGTGGAGATAAAACATCAACGTTGCAAAGCAAACGTAGTCAGTGGTAGAGTCACGTTGCAGTTAGCCAATCAGAGGTGAGATGTCTGAATATCAGGTGATTAGCTGTAGCCTTCCATCAATCCATGATCTGCACACCTCCAGGTCTCTGAGGCATGCAGCTGACCCTTCTCATCCTGATCATGGACTGTTTGAACCACTCCCTTCAGAAAGGAGGTTCAGGTCCATTCGAATCAGAACCTCACGCAACAAAAACAGCTTCTTCCCCTTTGCTGTAGGACTTCTGAACACCAAATACCTATTATAACCATACAGATTTGCACTAGTCACTTTATGTTTCTTATTATTCATATTTTTTTGTTACATTCGATTTGTCATTTGCTTCACTTATATGTTTGCACCATTCAAACGAAGCAAGTTCCTATTAATGTAAGACTCTCACTTACTACCAATAAAACACAATTCTGATTCTGATGAATAATAATGAGTAAGACGACAAGTCCTGCCATCTTCTGCTCACCTCTCCTCCGTCTAATTTCTACTTCCTGAAACAGGAGCACCCAAGCTTTTTTCCACAGAAAACAACTCACAAGGCACTCATTTACATTATATGTGTTAAAATGATGAGTGAATGAGATCTTTAATTAAACAGTCACTAATATTTTGAAAATTAAAAAAGGCAAACCATTTCTACTGCTTGTTAACCTCTTATTCATATGCCTCCTATTTCTGTTCTTGATGAATGTAATTTCAATTTTGACCTAATTTTAAGATTTTGGCTTAAATATTACATCATAACAGTATGCAAACACGTTTACTATAGTGCATTTTTAACAAGGTTTTTGGATGTGGTTTATCTTGATCTGGCAATGGTGGCAGAGGAGTTAAGTGCCCGCCCCGTAATTGGAGGGTTGCAGGTTTGAGCCCCGTTTGTTGCAGACGTGTCCTTGGGCAAGACAGTTAACCCACCTTGCCTGCTGGTGGTGGTCGATGGGATTGGTGGCGCCTGCGTACGGCAGCCTCGCTTCTGTCAATGCACTGCAGGGCAGCTGTAGCTACATTGTAGCTCATCACCACCAGCGTGTGAATGTGTGTGTGAATGGGTGAATGACAGATGTGTTGTAAAGCACCTTGGGGGGCTGTAAGACCCAGGCACTATATCAAAGACAGGCCATTTACCATTCTAAAACTATGGTCACGTGATGAAACAAACAAAATGGTGAACAATTTCAATGAAGTCTGCATTTTTAGAATAATTTTAAGCCATTTTTAAAAGGTTCCTCTGTATTTTGGTGCAGGTCGACATCATTGCATGATGGTATGAACAGTTTCGTCAATTTTTGTGCTCCTCATCTGGTTGGATTTTATTTTTTAAACTAAGGAAAGAATGTTTGTTCAAGAAAATATTCAGAGTAATGTAGTCTGGACCACGAGCCAGTGACTTAATGGGCTGTGACTGTTGGCAACTACTTGGAGACACACACTTGTTTCTTCAAGATTGGATTATTGTAACGCTTTATTCACCTGTCTGAACAATACATCACTGGACTGTCTGCAGGTTGTACAAATGCTGTTGCCAGACTTCTGACCAAATCACCTTTTCTCACATCACACCATTCCTCTTCCAGCTCCACTGGCTCCGCATCCACTTGAGAATACATCATAAAATCTTAGTTCTACTAATAGGGCCTTAAATTGATCAGGCACCAGCATATATTTCAGATCTTTTGCATCTGTATGTCCCTAATGATCCCTGAGGTCATGTGACTGGTTATGCCACTTACAAATAACTAATAATGGCTAAAGGTCAAAGAGCTTCAGCAGCAGCACCAGGATGGGACTCTCTTCCCTCTAGTTTGAGTTTGACAAACTTGGTTGAGCTTTTTTTAAACACAACAAAAAATGTATCTTTTAAAATAGCTCTTAATTAAATATTGATGAACTGATAGGTATTTTAGTATTTCTCTTTTCAGCACCAGTGAGAATTTGTGATCATGCTAGGAATCTGAGAACCCTTGCAAATGTTTTAAGACATTTTGAGAAGTTCCTTTCAAAGCAGTTTGCAACAACAGCAGCGGCCCAGTGAGGCTCCGGCTCAACTTAGTCCAATATATTAAATCTCTTTAAGTTGAAAAGAAGGTTAGATTAGTAACACTAAACAGTTTCCAGCTTCTCCTTCCTACTGGTTGAAAATGGAATTACAGCTGTTGTAAACAACCCTGCAGCAGCCTGCTGTAGCTAGAGCTAACAACAAGCTAACACTAATGTGAGGCAACTGATACTAAATAAACCACAAATTAAAAAGATCCACACTGTTGGACAAAAATATTATTACATACAAGTCCAGTAGCAACAAAGCCAGGTCACCATCAGCCCATCAGCCTCCTTTAGCTTCCTCAAATGAGTGTAGGCCGCGTCGATGTTCACTCTGGTTTTATCTCTTTGCTTCGCCTCAAAATACATTACTGTCTTACTTTTACTTCCAGCCCCCTCCATGATGCCAAAAAGAAGCAGAATTATTTTTTCTTCTTGTGTTTTTTATTGATGGTCGGTGAACTGAAAAAGCTACCTGCTAGCCAGAAAATAGCTAACAGCCGTTTAGCAGGGACAGAGCTCCCCCTAGGGCACCTACCTGCTCCACTAAACTGTTATGTGCTGTTTCTGGTCAGCAGAGCGCTGCAGGGTAGGGCTGTAACAATATTGGCATTATCGCAATATCGTCATAGTAAAATGACCACAATATCGTCGTGGTCTTGTCACAATATCGTACAGAACTACATACAAAAACTACAGCAATCATTGATGTTAGACGCCATTGCTGCCTCCCTCTTTTCCGTCGCTGTGATTACGTCACGTTGTTCGTTACTCTGATTGGTCCTAGCGCTATCCAATTGCGTGCTGACATTTTGAAAGACAACCGTAGATCCCGCCTCACAACTGAGAGCCGTCAATGGTTCGTGGCCAGACTATATATTCACATATATAGGATGGCTTGCCAGGCTACTCCACCGGAGCATAGCAAAGTAAACTACATTGACCATGATCCTTTGCTTCCGCATCATCGGCCAGTTCGCCAATGGGAGTGCGTGCAGCCCACACAGCAAAGAAAAACAAACATGGAGTATGGAGGCTACAGAGGTGAACGCAGCACTGAGGATTCCAGTCAAAGTATTTTATGTTGTGAGTCATATAATCGTGAGCCTCCCCACAATATCGCAATAAATATTGTATCGTGAGATTCATATCGTGACAATATTGTATCATGAGATTTGGATATTGTTACACCCCTACTGCAGGACCCATGTGAAGTTGGTAAAGTTTCTACCTACACAATTACTGAACCCCACTTTTAAAGGAATTGGTTAAAGTGGTAAAAACTGCTTAGTCTCACTTTAAAAAGAAAAATGAGTAATCTTAAACCAAGATCTGTACTTTGAAAATGTAAAACTGTTCCTGCTGCTAAAGAGAGATTTGTGGTGTTTGTCTAATCCAATAAGAGTCCGTGAGAGTGACTCAAACTTCATTTAATTTGCATTTCAGGACACGCTGAACCACTGAAGGACACAAAAATACATCAACATGTGGATGACACATGGGTGCTGATGTTCTTTCTCACCCACAGTCTTCCAGGAAGGCAAACGAGGCAGTAATGTTGCACACACTCACCCCGCTGGGGTGTCCGTCGAGGGCAGATGTTGGGTTTGTGTGTCCAGTTGAGACCTAATTAAATTCAAGAAACACATCATTTTATTTGGCTCCCTTCTCTCTTTGGCCTTGCTTTGATGCAGTGATTATTACCAGGTCTTTGGCTCTGTGGAGGACTGGAGGGTGGGGAAGCATTGTGTCTCATGCTGACAGCTCCCAAACAAAATACCCCCTCCCCCTTCCCGGGTTGCTACAGCTGAAACTCCCAGCTGGTCTGTGAGTGGTGAGGTCAGTAAGAGAATCCAGCTGTGAGCTGATGTTTGTTCCTCCTCCGTGTACCAGCCAACCATCTGCCGATCTCCTACTGAGGAACACTGAACATGTGGATGCTGTATGTACAGTGCAGTACACACTCAGGAATCAGTTTGCTTGAACAAATCCTGAATGTAATTACAGATGTTTATGGTGTAATAATAAACCCAGGGAAAGATGTCCTGCGTTATTTTTGATGATTTGTTGTTGATCCACGGTTTCCCTCCAGCTGAGCATCCTTCCCTCCCACCGGAGAAAAGAGCAGAACTGTGTTGCCTCTATAGCAGAGCTATGTTTTTTTGCCTTGTCCTTGTATTGACACTGACAGGATGACATAATGTTTACATGGAGTTCTTACATGATAATGATCCCTTAAAGCATCTCCTATATCAGTGTTTCCCAACTGTGGTCCTTTGCCCTGCATGTTTTAGATGTTTTTCTGCTGAAACACACCTGTTTTAAATCATAACAGCGAGTTGTTGAGGTAATTCATTCCTTTAAATCAGACCTGTTGGATGGGACGGTGTGCTTTTGAAGAGTCAGGGTTGGAAAACACTTCCTCATAACGTTTTCTAATGTTGTTGGATTGTTCTAACTTGTGATAGAGAGTTTTGAAGTGGAGATGCACCAATTCTGGTTTTAAGAACAAATACTGATTTCTGATTCTTTAACAACTGATTGATTACTGATTTTATCTGATCCTGATATTTTTTTAAGGGACAAAAATAACAGAATATATCAAAAAATCTGATGAACCAAAGAAATTATGAATCTGGAGGCAAAATATCCACAGAGAAACAAACCGACTTCACATGTGAATAGAACAGGTGTGTTAAACACATTTAAACATGTTTTCCACATTTCCAATGTTAATTAGGGAAAAATATATCATGTTTTTACTCATAAAACCATTAACATGTGAAAACATGTGCAGTGTTATTTTTAAATGTTTTAAAAACATGTTCCATGTGGTGACATGTTTTTCACATGGACTCACATGTGAAAAAAAATATTAAGTTCATGTGTTTTTCCCATATCTGCTAGTGTGAATGAACACTTAGCAATGGTAAGTTCCCCCGGGAAAACTATAAGATTTAGAGCTACAATGGCAAATTTGTGAAACAAATAAGCTTTTTTTAACATAGTATAGCTATAAATATATTGTAGAGGTAAAAAAAAAAAAGAAAAAAATAATAAAGTGGTTCTCCCACATTTGTCTAAAAACCTCCACTTTTGGACTGAAAGCAACTATTGGACCATTTGGTTGTCAGTCTCGCTGAACTTCCACACTTCCCTGGGTCCTCCACTCATTACACACTCATGTATTTAGCAACAGAACACCACTGGTGTGAGAGGTTTTCTGCTCAATAATGTCAGAGAAGGATAAACAGCCGGCTGCTACCACTTCAACTTTAGGACAAACTACCAAAAAGAAAAGCACCATTTGAAGTCATGGACAACAAAAGACGCTTGAACCTAGAAAACAGAAACTGGTGTTTAGTTCTATCTTATTTTCCCTTGAAGTGTCCGGTTCCGGCAGAAGTGTCTCAGGGAAGATACCAGAGAGGAGAGGTGAGTTCTGTGATCGTGTTTGCGTTCAAAACGTAGCTTGTTCTGTAGATTTGCTAAAGCAGCTTTAAGCTAAACGATCATTTGTTCACTGATCCATAAACGTTATAAAGCGGATCTTTACTTTCACATTGACCAATCACCAGTCAGGCCCATCATGCTGATTTAGATCACCAAACTAATGTTTTGGTGCATCTTCATTTTTAAGTTTCACAACATCAGTAGGGAAGATGCTTTTTGATAAGCAGTCACAGCTGTCGTCATGACGACGCTCTCTGGTCATTGTTGTACTCTATAATATACTGTAAGTAGCTCAAGGTCAACAAATCAGTTTTTGTCTGCTCACCTAACTGGAAAGAGAATTAGCATTTAACTCTACAGGCCTTTTCTATTTCAAGCAGGTGTGTCATAACGGTAATTTCTCCACAGAACTTTCCTCATCAGGATTTTCAATTTTCCTTCTCTCATTGCTAACTCCATCTTGTGTATTTCTATTTCTACAGCTATCCTCTACAGCAGCTCCAAAATATGTTAATCATTTGGTTAGAAAGCCTCATGAATCTTGACTTTCAATTATTCACCTGTATCAGTTTATGACAGCAGATTGATGTGTTGATTTCCAACTTTAACCATTTGCATTAGTTTTCAATGGGGAAATTAACAGTTTTTTAGTGTGAACCTGTTCTTCAATGCTTGGATAGTCCACAGTAGCTAAGCACTTGGGTAATAATGATCGCATTTGCCGCACAACAACCATCATAGTAAATAAAATTTGAGCAAAACATCAAAACGTATTGAATATAGAGTTAACCATGAATTCCAATTAAACAAAAAAGAACACAAATGAATAAATCCTACTTCTCAACGTACCAGTTTTTTCTAGCGTATGGTGCATACCGGCAATTTATTCAGCCATGTATGTGTTGAAATCTCAGAAATTGCTAATAAAAAGGCAGTCTGGTTCGGTTTGACAGCCTTTTCTAACAGCACAGTTCAGTATTTTCCCCCAACCTTTCAGTACCTACTTTGTTGTGGTTCCTAGCGTGCTGATCCAGTCTGAAAACGAGTCGTCAGCGGCTCTTGCTCACTGATTGGCTAGGGGTGGAGTCACTAGTTGTTCCAGAGCTTTCTACCTGCTGCCTGCAGCCATTTCCTGGTTCAGAGTCTGACAAAAAGCCAAAGACTGAGCAGAATGTTCAAGATCGCCACCATTGTTGTGTTGTGATTTTATTAAGGCACACAGATCACCTCGCACTGTTTACTGATCACCTCATGCTATGTTTCTCTTGAGTAAAGATTGAAAGTGCTGCAAGTCCCCCCTCCCCCCGCACGCTATGATGAGCACACCCACTTTTTTTCACGGAGTTGGCAGGAAAACCAACTACACTGAAGTTAGCTATGTTAACCCACGCTGTACCAAGCTGTTTTTGGCTGAGTAGAGTTGCTGGAAAACTAAAGATTCAAGCAGAGATGTTACATAATATGTAAAGCTTTGACTATATGTTATGAAGGACTCTCACCAAATTTTGGCTCAATATCTATAAAACGGATAGAGTAAATGCCATTTTTGTGTCTGCTAATATTGACATTACAGTACATTTTGAAGGTTAACCCAAATTTTTTATGATATAAAGTAATAGTATTGCTTTATAAATATATGGAAACACCAAACCATCAGAAGAATCAGCAATGAAGTAAAACTTTATATGATCAGTTTGCATAGCTCTGGTTTTTACATGCCTTAGGATGCACCAATGAAATTCGTTTGGAAATGAGGTTTTATTTGTGTTAACAGCTTCAGTCAGCAAATTGTAAATGCAGATCTTGAATGTGGCCTTGGGCAAATATGGTAAGTTAAGCCCCTCACGATGCTGGGCCTGGGCCCCCTGGAGCTCAAGTTCAATTACACCCCTGTACCCACTGAAAAGTCTAATGGAGAAGTTTTTGGATGCAAGTTTCTATCGATTTGCATAACTTTTAATCTCACGCAGAGTGAAGCTTTATCTGAATTCCACATTAGCAGACGGAGACGAGCTTGCACTGAACGGGAACGACTAAGGAAAAAATGGAATGAAATAAAGAAAATCAAGCAGAGAGGTGAAGCACACAGTAAGGCTTCATTGGGCAATTTTAATTATTTTAACACCATCCAAAGACAATGCATGTGATGCTGCTAATGTCAAGCCAAGCTGCTGCAGAACTACTGAAAAATCCATTGAAACTTGGCGGAGCTTGTTGTCAGGGTGTGACAAAGATTACTTTCTCATCATGACACTGGTTTTAAAAACACACTTTAGACTTTTTTTGTGTGTGTTTGTAACCAAAGAAATCTGTTGACGTCCAAATTTATGGTCATGGTCCACTTCAGTCAGGGCCTTGAGTCCCGTTTTATTTGGGTTTCTGCTTCAGGGATAACAAAAACCAAATCCAATCCTCTCTAAATGCCATAAAGTTTCAGTCACTATTTATTTAATCCCATCTGTAACTGAAAATGATCACTTCACCGTTACGTCCATCTGCTCATTACTTTCTATTGTCAACAGCCTCTAAGCTAATTACTGTTCCGTTGTATGATGGAATGAGTTATTGATTGATATCGAGTGCTTCGTCATGGCTTGTGCACATGTTGCCAAAGTGTCTTAATAGAAACCGGTGCTGCAGCCCTTTTGTAAGATGGTTTTTCTTTTTTTCCTTATGCCTACAGCTGCTTAGAGCAATCCTAAAGCCTTAAATTACATCAGAACGTTTATCTTCCAAGCAGGCGTGGCAGTGATGAAATAACTAAAAACATGATTGATTTTAATTTTTTTTTCTGAAACCCCTTAGGCTTGCTCTTGATTGTTTCTTGTCGTTATTTATCTTTTTCAGGGGGCTTTTTGCAAGTAACTATACCGAAACTCATTATCTGGAAGATGGAACTGCAGTCACAGGCCTTCACAACTTCACGGTATGCTTCTTTTAAATTTCATTCCTCTTATAAATGTTGTACTTCTCTAAAACTCTTCCTCTGTGAGTGCTACGCTTCATTGTGCTAATATTAGGGTGACTGAAGATGTAGATTAAAATTAAATTGCAGTCCAACTCCCCTCCTTAAAGCACTTGGAATTGCTCATAAAAGATCGTGTGTAGGTGAGTGGGTCCATTTTCAGCAAACTGATTCATATTTAATGAATTAGAGGCAGATGGAGGTCAGAGAATGGACTCAGTATTAAGAAATAACTGGAGTCTTTTATAATGAATAAGCTCAGATTCATCCCTAAAAATGGTTTGTTACGCAGGCCGACGTGAATAGCTTAAATTAGTGAACGTTGAAGTGCTTTTCAGAACTCAAACTGACTGAAATATTCATGTCATTTATGAGCTTAGCGGGTGAAGCGAGTTAGCATGTTTATCTAAAATACATCTGTGAGATCTGTCGGATAACGTAGAAAATATCATTTCCTTCAACTCCAGCTTCAGACTGACATGCATGCGTAGCTTTTGGTCCATTGCTGCGCCATCATTTTTTTATGCTATTCTATTTCATTGCTTTGATAAAAATTGGTCACATTCATCAAACTCAATTAGGCAAATCTCAGCAAAATATGTTTGCATTTAAACGTTTCAGCTCTTTGAAAACATGGATGCATGAATATCCTGCCATAGAAAGATATTTATTTTATGCTTTGCTAAAATAAAGAGGTAATTATAGTTTCGGTGCGCTGAAAAGTAGCTTAACCACATGGAACAGTCGCTATGCTTTGTAGCTGCCACCAGCTGGCTTTATTTCACTGATTCGTTCATCTGCAGTTTGGAAAGCAATTAAATGTTTAATTTTTCTTCAGAATACCAAGAAAGCATAATAAACAGCCTGCAGGGGTGCAGAGGCTTACTTATGGCTGAGATGCACAAAAAAAGGGATTAATTGAATTACATAATGTGCAACCCACACAGCTAAATAAACAATATATCCCATTTGAAGCCGCTGTGAGACCAGAAATGCAAGTTCATCGATTCAGTTCATTAGAGCTACTGCTGGTTGAGATTGTGTAGACAATGAAGGAGTTGTAGCTGGTCCGCAGGGTGGATGTTTAGTCGCTCATGGATGGAGATGGTAATATATTGATGAGCAGATCATTTCTGATGAAATTTTGGAAGTTTTTTAATGAAACCCAGCTCACTTTCGTGTTAGCTGTGAGAACACTAACGTGTATTTTAATATATAAACAATATATGGAATATACAACATTTTTAAAAAGTCAAAGCTGCTGCCAGTGGCGTAGTAGGGTCACCATGGTAACTGCTGGTCACTTATCAGGGTTTTCATGGAAACTGCCATTCACTTAACAGTGTAATCACACACCTGTATCTTGCTAACCTAGAAATCTAGATAAACCGTAGCAGCAGCAAAAGATTTTTTTTCTGCAGGTCGGTCTAGCCATGCTGCATTGTAGCCTCAGCAGGTCTACCATTGGCCCAAATGGTTTTGTATCTAGCCAGTCACAATGCTCTATGTTTGTAGAGAGATGTTGGATGGGGCATGGCACCAGAGCTACGACAGAGTAAAACTACAAAGATGGCGTCGACTCAGGAACGGCGCGCGTTTTTAAACGGCTTTGGTATCAACTTTGGACAATTTAGACTTGGGCTTTTCTTTGAGCAGTCCTTTATTTTGAATAAGGATGTATTTGCTTCTTTTTTTCTTTGACGGTGTATGGTGGACTGCCCTGTTGACTGATTTCTGTAGTGATGAATATGTCACATTGTTCGTTGCTCTGATTGGTCCTAGCACTGTCCAATTGCGTGCAGAGACAGTTTTAAAGACGATTCTGCCCCATAACTGAGCTGTGTCTATGGTTCATGGCCAGGATGTCTTGCCAGGCTAGTGTCTCACACTTCCTGTCAGGAAAAACCTAAACTGACACACCCAAATCCCAGTTATCTATTCTGCATGGATATTTGTGAATTTCATCATAAAACCCCAAACTACAAAAGATCATAGCACTCTATTCTTGATGTTTTAGTGTTTGTGTTACACAAACTTTTTAAAGAATTACGATGGAAATATAAGATTAATGATCAAATAGTTCCTTCTTTATTTACATTTCTTAAAAGCTGTATGAAGAATAGATAAACGACTTTACCTGATAAGTAAAAAGCTAATGTTTGTATTGAAGCACATGCATGTCTGCTGGAAACCCGTTTGAGTGACTCCAGGAACATCTGAACATCTCTTGACCTCCGCCCCTTTTCTCATTCCTGTCCCATGACCAGAGCCAGCTCTGGGTGGGAGGACCTGTTTCACTAAAACAGCCAGATCTTTTGAGACTGATCTAGGTAATTTATTTGTCCTGTCGGCAGGGAGGAGGCTGATATAGTGATCTGGGCCAGGCATCTTGCAGATTCAGTTCTGTGTCAACACCGAGGTACTGCTGGGAGACTTCAGCATGAGTCAGCCGTTTCTCCGGTTCAGTTTTACACCCTCTCACTAAATCTGAGTCCACACGGAGCTCAATAAACAAGTGTCACGTGGTGCAACAAAAGCCATCCATAGGGGATATCAGTCACCTCCCTCGGTATTCAATAGTTAGCTAGGAATAATAAATGTGTAGAACACCTTCTGTAATAATCTGGGTTTTAGTTCTGAATCAGACTTGATTTATTACCGCATGAGCACGTTGCTTTCTCAGAGAAACAAAAAGTCTTATCACATCTCTTATATCAATACATCCCAGTTATGATCTCACGGAATAAACATGAGGTTAAAGCATTAACTCTGTGCACTAAATCCGACCCCGGTCCTCCCAAATGTGCTAAAATTCATCTTTTTATAAAATGTGCTGTCTTGTTTTTGCACTTTTTACCCCACGATAATGAATTATTCTCTTTTATTAAGCCATCAAATCGTGCCTAAACAGCTTTAAGGTCTAAACACTTTGAGTCCTTGTTTTATGGGCTGAGAATACAACACTGACATTTATTTTTTATTATAAAAGTGTTTTTATTGTCTGAAAACACAGAAACTTCATGACTCTGTCCTGCTTTTTGTCCATTTCACAGACCTCAGTGGCTGAGGCTGTGACTGTTGGTGATTCTAGCTGGGGGCCAAAAATGAATATGCTGATATTCAGTTGGAATCTCACTTAATTATGTTCAAAACATCTCCAAGATCACATGATATTGTGCTTTTTTTCTTGCCTCAATTTAGTCATGAAGTGTCTTAATTTGTTCACATTTAATGTTTTATTTGGGATTTGGTCACAGCTCCTCCCAAAATGGTCTCAGACATTAAAATGACAAGGATTTAAGATGAGTTCCAGACTCTTTGAGGGAATTACTGCTGATTTTTAAACTATTAAAATTTCATTGACACGAGCTAAAAATGTGTTTGCTGCATCTAGATGTTGCTGTTGTAATGTCATCTGCATTTAGTGAGACAGCTTGATCAGTTACTTATGATCACTAAGTTTTGAGGCAGAAGCAATCTCCATTGGGTTTTTCTTGTTTAATACACAGCGTAGCAAAGTTTTTTATCTTGAATTTCTGACAGTTTCGGCGTCATGCAGTCACCATCTTCAGAGCCTCGCCGGTGCTGACGGCATCACTTCCGCCCTGTATACGCTGTGTAGAAAACAAGAAAAAAACCAATGGAGATTAAAAAGAAACAGAAAGAACATAACAAGGAATTTTAAAGAACACACTGAGCAGTTACGGCTTTAACCTTCAAACATGAAAAGTCCCATATCATGAACAGCAGCATGAATTTGCACAAAATCAGTATTTAAAGAGCACTGAGAAACCATATTTTTTTAATAGATCGGTCCCTCTGTGTTTTTTGTGCTACCCATATTTCTTGCATTAGCTTGAAAATAAACAGAAAAACACTCTGTTCAGGTAATCCTGACAGATCTACGTCACACTGTCACTGAACATTCATGGACTCACCCATCTTGACTCACGACGGGGAAGGCTGTTGTTGGTTTAGCGTCCAGGAAACAGCAGAGAACATCTCGGCTTGTAGAAGCTAACTGTTAGCATTAGCAACTCCATCACACAGCAGAATTCCTCCAGGCTTGTGTTATTTGTGGAGATAAAACATCAACGTTGCAGAGCAAATGTTGTCACTGGTAGAGTCATGTTGGTGTTAGCCAATCAGAAGAGAGATGTCCAGATATCAGGAAGTAAGACTCCAAATCCTGTCGTCTAAAGCTACTGTCACTACCCGATCCGTACCGGAAACCCGATCCGTACCACGCATGCGCGAAAGGCCTCTACTTCCGGTCGACACATTTTACGATAGTTAGTAGTAGTACGATAGGTCAGAGTATCTGTTAAGATGTTAAAAATAATAAGTATCTCTTAAAATGTTTGCAATATTGAAACATTTCAGTATAATGTAGATAAAAACGAAAGAAAAAAAGAAAACGTCGGACCGTACAGATCGGGTCTACCCGATCCGTACTGTACATGTGCAGATGTTCTCTCTTCTTCTGTTTTGTTTAACGGCAGTTTACTCCGCAGTGTACGAGGATACTGCCCCTCGCTGACATAGTGTTCATTTTCACAATGTTGCAAAATGAATGTTTGAAAATATTTTCTAAAGGTATTCATAGGTTCACCATTTGTTAAATCCAGATTTAGCATGAATTTGTTTGTATACGGAGGTTTCCATTGTTTAAACGTCCCTCAGTCGAAAAGAAGGCAGAGCTGTTGTCACTGTCGCAATGTTGGCAAAGAGAGGAAGTGACGTAACATTCGCGCATGCGTGGTACGGATCGGGTTTCCGGTACGGATCAGGTAGTGACAGCTACTTCCTCCTCTGGCTGAGGTCTACGTCCTCAAACAGGTGCACCACTGCTTTTTATCCCCAGAGAACAACTTACAAGGGATTCATTCCTACTAGAGACCACTGCAGATGTAATAAAAATATGAGTAAAGTTGACCTTTACCTTCACTTCAATCATCTGTATCTTAATATTCCTCCTGTCAGTTTTCATCAAAGTATTTCTAAACAAAAACATCTTTAATTCCTGATGACTTTGGTTGAATGATCCTAAAAACAGACTTTTAAAATGACAAACTGATGTTTGTGTTCTGAAAACACAACAGAGACCTTTTCCCCCTTTATTCGGTTTACTTATAGAATCTCATACAGGAAACACAATTACTTTACTTTGAGAGGGCACTCAGGAAGAACAACTGCAGAGCTACTCAAGGCCTTTCAGTGCTTTCAAATACTTCATAACAGCTAAACTGCAAAAAGACAGGGGGAGGAAAACATCCAGAGAGTAATTAAAACACCCTGGAAAATAATCAGACTCAATCTGCCTAAAATGGAAGATATCTTTAAAAGACTCAGCCTCCAAAGAGCCAACAAGATTCTGGAGGAGGAACACACCCCTCTCATCAGATCTTTTTGTTATTCCCTACTGGAAAGCACAGCAGAGCCCCTGAAGCTCATACCTCCAGGCTGAAAAATCACTTCAGGCCAAGAGTCATCACTGAACTAAATTCCATCAAACATCTTCCAAACCCTGCTGCCATTCCCTCTTCAACACCACCATCCCTCTGGTCTCCATCGCTCTGTGTTTATCTGGCGTGTGGAAACCGTCGTAAACTTTTGTGCATGAACCTTGGGACCTACAACGTGTGTGTGTGTGTATTGTATTTCACATTATTTATCTGTCAATGCGGTGAAAGTCTCTGCTTTTATGGTTCAATATTGATGCTGAGCAAATCTTGATGTACAATTTGGTGCAATGAAAATAAATTTGTGTGTGTGATGCTGGATATGACATGTTTGTGATGTAGTTCAAGATTAACGTCCACAGTTTTAATCAGGTTGGACAACCTTTTCTGATTTATTGTACCAAAATATTAAAACAAAAAGAATAAATAAATAAAATCTACAGAAGAAAACTCAAGAACAGGAAGATTATGTGACTTCTCAGAATTGTATCAGCCATAAATGCAGCATTTTGTGTTGTTGAGGGCGTGTTGCAACCATTAAGTTCCCTGCAGAAACCAAGGTTCAGGGGTTGGATCTCCTGGTGCCTGTTTGCTGCTAGCCAACAGCGTATCACTCTCTGCATGTTTTCATGTGTTTCTCTGAGGTCAACACATGCCAATAGTTCTCACAATGTGCTTGGAACAGATCATCTCTGCTTGTAAATGTATTTCTCTGGGATTTCTGTGCAATGCAACACCCATCTCTCATGTCTGCAACATATTTTGCCTTATTTACATGAACAAATGTGTTGAGTTTATGGAATGCAAATAAACCACTAACTAGGTGCTTCATCTCATGCTAATTATTGGCTAATTAGCTCTGAAATATTGATTATTGAGCATCTATTATTTATTCTGACCCAATTTTACAATAAAAATACAAGTAATTAAAGGCTTTCTTGAAATAATCATTTATTAGTGGTAAATTAAGATTAGTTACTTGTTAATGAAAAGCTTTTAAGGTACAAGAATACAGTTCCATTTAAAACACAAGTTCAGAAAAGCAAAACTTAGCTGGTTTTTGAAGTATCTCCTTTATTGATTTTTGTCTGGCTGCCTACCAAACGTATTAGTTCCAATAAAAATGTTTCTCCTTCTTGTAAATTATTTCCAGCAACATTATGACCTAAACATAAAAGCAGAAAGCTCAACATTAAACACGGATCAGGTCTTTAGAAAATGATTTGAAATAAAACTCGCAGATTTATGAGAAAATGTTCTGGAGTTAGACAGAAACTTTTAAAATATGAATCAACTTGAAGTTGTGTGCCTGATCTGGTCCTAGTAAACTTTAGAATATGACACATTTTCAACTCATAGTCAGCAAGCTAGAGCATGGTTATTTACCACTAGTAGAGCTACATGAGTACATTTTGGTTTATTTGTGGTTGAGTCAGGTTATTGAGGATAAGTGATTAATAGCTGGTTATTAATAACTCTGAGTTCATTAGCATAGCCAGACACCAGGACACAACAGTGAGAGAGCGCTGGGGATTTTTAAGCCTCCAGAGAACAACTGTAGTGGGGCTGTAATTCAGAATTTATTAAATTGTCAAGAGAAATATCTTTTTAGTAGCTATTCGTACTGCACAACCAGAGGAGAAAAACACAGATTTAAGAAATCATCTGCATCCACTCACTACCTAAAAGCTCATTTATCGTTTTACCCCAATACGATCCTTGTAATATTATCTGTTTTGTTTCCTTTTGTTTATGTAACCAAACATTATGAATATGCTAAATAAGAAGCTGCTTGGGTGAAAAAGTCTTTAATATCTGGGCAGAGTCAGTGAGCCATCATCTTTATATAAATACATAGTCTGGCCACGACCCATAGACAGAGCTCGGTCATGGGGTGGAATCTACTTGTCTTTTAAACTGTCTCTGCATGCTATTGGACAGCACTCGGACCAGTCAGAGCAAAGAACAACATGACATATTCATAGCTACTGAAATCAGTCAACGAGGCAATCCGACATAAACCATCAAAGAAGAAGAAGAAGAAGAAGAAGAAGAAGAAGAAGAAGAAGAATTGAATACATGCCTATTCAAATGACCTCTATCTGCTCATGTCTCAAAGAAAAGCCCTAAATCTCTAAATCGTCCAAAGTTGATGCCAAAGCCGTTTCAAACAAGGGTCGTTCCAGAGATGACTCCATCTTTGTAGTTTTCTCCATCGCAGCTACCCTTTTCCTAACTTTCCTACCCTTTTGCTAAACCCGCCCAATGCCTCTCAACATAGAGAGCTGTGATTGGCCTGACCTAAAACTGTTCAGGCCAATGGTAGACCTGCTGAGGCTACAATGGAGCATCACTAGACCGACCTGCACAGCAAACTCATTTACTACTGCTAGGGTTGTTCTAGATTTCTAGGACAAATCAAACTGAAAAACACATTCCTTTTAAAACCCTTTACATTAAGATCCACGGGAAAATGCATTTGTTTAACCTCTTGGACAGGATTCGCCATCTGGCTCAGCTCTCTCTTCACCACAACATACCGGTACAACACCTGCATCACTGCAGACGCAGCACCAGTCCATCTATCGATCTCAGGCTCCATCTTTCCCTCACTCGTGAACAAAACCCTGAGATACTTAAACTCCTCCACTTGAGGCAGGACCTCGTCCCTGACCTGGAGAAGGCATTCTACCCTTTTCTGACTGGTCTTGACTTGGAAAAGGGTAGAATTATCTGTTATTTTATATATTAGACCTTTAAAGGATTAAATAATGTTTGATGGTACGTTCTGCTATTCACCTGTATTATTATACACTTAAACAGCTGAAGATCCCAGTTCTTTTGCTGGCCTCATTGTTTCTGCTATAAAACGACATAGTAATATTTTTATTTTGATTAATTTCTTCATAATAGTCTTGATACAAAAATTTTGATATGCCTTTCATCCATTTTTTAAAGAATGATTTTGGTGATGACACTGAAAGACAAGGTGCAGCAAAACTACTTAATTACCTCGTTTTTGTGGTTATAAAATACTCAGACGATCACGACAGAGCTAGTCTGAAGCTACTGCAAAATAAACATGAATTCATCTGAAAAACAGACCCCACTTTCTGAACATGCCAAATCAGCAGCATCTGAAGAGAAGTGACCTAAAAGGAGGCCAGGCGTTGAAACATTCAGCCTGTCCTCTATATTTAGAGGCTGTCTAAGTATGGAAAACTCACACTTCCTTTTTTCCAGGCAGAGTGCTGTCGGACAGACCTCACCTGAGCGAGTTCCTCTAAGTGAAGTAAAAAGCTGAAGGCCTGTTTTCACTCTAAACCAGACACTTCCTCCCCACCCATTTGCTGCCAGGGCTTGTCCAATAAACACGGACCTCGTTTACTTTCTTTACTCTGCTGCCACTTGACAGGTGGTCCCTGAAAGTGGGTACCTGGGAATGGAACAGGAAGCAAATGCACGAAATGTGACACTCAAGCTCAGATTGGAGCTATCATTAGTCTGTGGTGATGAATCGCTTTTTTAGACTTCTTAACCTAAAAAGGAAACCCTGATTTTAGGTTTTGCTTCAGTCTGGTCTGATTCTTTATGTATTTTTTATGTGTCTCAGGGAAACTGCTACTACCACGGAGAGGTGGAGGGTCATGTCAACTCGGATGTCAGCCTCAGCACCTGTTCTGGGATTAAGTAAGTTTGTCCTCCACGTTGGTTTAAAACCAGCAAGTCTAAAACTCTCTTTTTTGGTGTTTTTTGATTATTTAAGGGGGTTTGATTAGATTCATGTCTCATGAGTTTCACAGCTGTTTAGTTTGAGTCAGGTGGTGGTCCCATTTTCTACATCACTAAAAAGTGTCTCACTTAGGAGCTAGAGCTGTAAATAGGATACTATAGGCAGCCTGATAACCAAACCTCAGCCACGTGTTTACGTCAACTTTCTGATTAGGTTTTTGCTTGCAGCGACCAACAATTCAGGTGATTCTTTTTCTGTGTGAGGAACTAGATTAGTATTATATTTTCTGCTGATCAAATAAGGTTTTGCTTCTAATTTTTGATGATTTAGATTATTTTTGTTTGTTTAAAATACTAAAACAAACACCCTCCTCACACACGCACCCATGCACACACACACACACATACACACACACACACACACACACACACACACACACACCCACACACACACACACACACACACACACACACACACGCACGCACACACACATGCATGCACGTATGCATGCATGCACACACAGTTTCTGGTGGCTTTAACTGAACAACACCTGCTCAGTTTGGGTTTCCTGATATGATCTACATGGTTTGGTTCCTTCCAGAAATTCTTTTAAATTAAGGTAAATTTAATAATTGCTTCAAATGATCTTTAATATTTCCAGCCACTGTTCTTTGGAATGACTTGTGTGTTCAATCTTTATAAATGAAATGCCCAACTTTCTCCTAGAACTTGGTTCATTTAAATTTTTATCACTTTGCTATTAAATTTGCTGTTACAAACAAATTAATAATGAACTCAAATCAAGGCATCCTGCACATCTTCCAGCCACTGAATCAGGTGCTGCACAGGTGAAGGACATCAGTCTTGTAGAAATAGAAAGGGCTGGAGCACACTGACCAGTTTAACAGTTTATTGTGCAAAGCACGCAGGACTAATGTTGCAACACTGTCTGTGTCTTCATCGGAGTCTGTTAGATTTCACCATGAATTGTTAAGCTGGTCAGTGTGCTCCAGCCCTCTCTGTAATTTACAAATGTAATCAAACCGTCCAGGTCCAAATACATCAACATTCCTAAACCATGATACTGCCACCACAAAGTTCCTGTACTGATATGCAGCTACAGTTTTCATGAGAGTTTTGATGGTTTATGAACTTGTTAAAGGTGTGGAACACTGAAAAAACATTTTTTTAAATCTTAATTCTGATTATAATCGGTCACTCTGAGTTTTTCATGCAGGCTGAACATGAAAATAGTCTCCTACACCTATCTCCTGCATTAGCTTCTGATAGAAAATAGATGATGAAACTCAAGTAAGTGGTAGAGTTGTGTTGCTGTTATCCTATCAGAAGTGAGATGTCCAAATATCAGGAAATAAGACTCCAAAACCTGTCGTCTGAAGCTCAACTGTGATGTGGCTCACTTTTAGTTCCTGGAAATGGTGCACTGGTGTTTTATTCCCCCCGAGAATGACTTAGAAGTGTTCCACACCTTTAATCAGTAGTTTGTTGACATGCAGATTGCTGTGATGGGTGAAGACGCAAAACTGATGTGAAAAGTATCAGTTGAAATCATACTAAATTTATACCTATGTCATAATTGCAAACAAAAAGATGCATTTCTGCTAATTTTCTTGTCACAATTTCTAACAAAATGTCTGAATAATATCTGTTTGTTTGAAAGTCACCCTCATTATGGTCATCACCCCCTTACCCAAAAACAAAAAGTTTGACATTCTACCCTTTTTTGTAATCACAGTTTGCAATAATCGATCATTTTCCTCTCTAGAAATGTGAGTGTTTTCAAGTAATATTCCTTCAGAGGAGTTGAAAATCACCAGCTGTGTATCACTTCATAAAGGTGTCATGTAATTATAGCAATTAGCAACAAAGGTCAGCAGAGATTACACTGCTTCAGTGCTACTGAACATCAGGTTTTGAGAGATTTCAGACAAGCGGGAAGTTTTACTGTTGGGAAAACTTTATTTGCAGACGTCAAACAGGAGAAATGATTGCAGCGATGTCTTTGGACTCTCACCAGAAATCTAAACCCTCTACAGAGTGATTTAACAGACCGAGTCTGAATTGCTGCTGACCTCGCTCGTAATATTTATTTATTTGTTTCAGTTTCTCTGAAAGCTGTCTGCGTGGTGACAGATCAATAAAACAGGCTTTGACAGACGCGCTCGCTGCACCAGACATGAATAGTTCCTGGTTTGGGTTGGCAGCCGTCAGACTCGTGGGGTTTGCTTTAGTGTGAGTCCATGTGGTTTGAAATGTTGCTCAAGCTTTAGAAGAATCTCACCAAGTCAGTGAGTGAGGATGTCTGTTTCAATTCTGAACGCTGCAGCCGTGACATGAGAAATTCACATGATGCCAGATTATGTGCTTAAAAATGAAAGATGTGATGATCAGGTACTAAATTAAAGACACCGTGTGATAATATTAACACCATATCAGATGAATTAGTGTTCCAGTGTCTCGCTTGCATTTAATTTGTTACCTATTACAGCAAGTGAGATGCTTACCAGAAGCTTCATCTGGAATAACTTTAGAATGAAAATGCAACATAAAAGAGCAGGGTTGTTTGTGTGTTTGCACCCAAATATGTGTGCAGATTTTTTAGCAGGCGTTCAAAGTCGAGGACGAAGAACTAACTGATGAAAAAGTCTCATCTAAGGACCGCTCCTATCCCCTAGAGCTGATAATAGGACGCAGAATCACAAGCTCCTTAAAATAATAGACAACACAGCACATCCTCTGCACGAAATAATGATGAAACGTCTCCTTTAGGATAAAATGCACATTCTGCTTGCCTCTATATGCAAAACTTTTAATTTCACATCTGAGATGCATTTTAATATGTTTTTATTAAGTTTTTTTTTGTTTTAGCTCAATCTAAATGTGTTCTAAACCTTGTTCCCTGGTATGTGTGTGCGTGCATGTGTGTTTTCCTGCAGGGGTTTCATATCACTTGGAGGCAGATCCTACATGCTGGAACCGTGCACTAACTGCTCTGATGGGACTCACTGGATCTACTCAGCAGAACACCTCAGCTTTGTTCCTGGCACCTGTGGCCATGATTTCAACATATCCCACCCTGCTGTGCTCGCAGACAGCAGCCCATTCAAGGCCTTCGGCTCTAGGGTAAGAATTTCTTATCCATACTTTATCTTGATCTGTCTGGAGAGTGAAACAATGGTAGGAAATGTGAAGTGAAACAGATGGGAAAATATGCAACAGAGATCACTGATCACTGCTGTTTTTTTGACAGTGAACTTCAATGTATTTTGCAGTATAAGAAATTTGAACTTAAAGTTGATCGGCTTCATGGAATTTAGAGAGTCTGGTGTGAAAAATGGCTCCATCTGCCTTCGGTTAGCTGCCTAAACCTTGGCACAAATGCGATGGTCGTTGGATTGAGTGATTTGGATACTGCTGATTAAAATGACCAGTGTTTCAGCTACAACCGTCTCTGAAGAATGACTCACAGAACTCACGCTGGACTGAGGCAAAGTTAATTTCTCCATCCATTCATCTTTGAAAACTCAATTTCCAGGTCTTTGCTAATTTAAATATCATCCCAGTAGCATCAAATAGACACCTCCCCCTCTGCATCTGACATGACAAGAAGCCAGAGAACATAAGAGCTGTCATACTCGGGGCTATGCGTCTGACCCACAACATGCAGAATCAAACACCAGGAGTCGAGGATAAAAGGTAAACACAAATTTATTAAGAATTGAGAACTGAGGGTGCTGCTGAAAAAACAGGTGAGCAGGAGGGTTCCTGGGAACTCGATCTAAAAACACAGACGGGAATTAGGAGACTGGTCAAGCTGGGAAGATGGATTCTTTAAAGACAGGAAATGGGCTTACAGTTCCAAAGGTGATTTGGATCCTGGGAGGAGGTCACGGTCTGGTGGGGGGTGAGAGGTGTTCCTGGAGACGAGGAGGGAGCCTCAGCCGAGCATGGACGTAGGGATGAGGAGAGGCAGGCGGTCAGGGCTGAAGACCAGGGGAACAGCAGTGAGACGTGACGACCAGGTGATCCAGATGAGAATGGAAGGTGGTGGTAATGGTGACCAGGTTTCCTGAGGGCAAAAACAGAGCGTGAAAAAACTGTGGCTTCAATACTGTGGCAAAACCAAGGCTTGGGTCAAACTCAACACAGGCGTGATACCAAAGTGAGTAATCATCCAGCATTGAATGAGTGTCTGGCTGCTGCTTTTATCCCCTGGCCCTGCTGATGGAAGATCAAAATTACTGAATTCTATTTAAAAAATATTTTATTGTTATTGATTTCCAAGAACATGTCATTCTGTGGTCGTTACATTACTTACAATTGTGAGAAATTAATTACAGAAATTTCCTTTTATTGGGTTTATTTATTTAGCAGACACGTTTATCCTAAATTGTGTTTAAATCAAAGCAGTTAATTAAGCTGACATGCATGTTTTTGGTGTGTGGGAGGAACCCAGAGCAGCAGGAGAAAACCCATGCATGCACAGGCACAACATGCTAACTCCATTGCAGAAAGGCTGCAGCCATGGTTTTGAACCTGTGACCTTCTTGCTGTGCCACCATGCAGCCACAATCATTTTAGTTGAAACCCATTTACTTTTATTTTATTTATTCTTTCATTCCAGGCGTTTATCATTTACCATCTAGGTGACAAACCTCCTCCAAGATATGTACATATTTTAAATAATGAACATTTGTATTAAATGCCTGAAATGGAGTGGGAAGAAGAAAACATATTTAATCCCAGCCCCATTTACACATAACATTTTCTGGATTTTGACATATTGAGTCTCCCTGGTTAATTTAGAAAAGGCATCATGGGTATGGGCTTTTAATGGGTTTTTAATACCGCCTTTATCACAACAAAACAATAATCTTGTCATTTAGAACGTCTTCTTGACCCAGGTTACCACTTTAATTACTTTCTCAACAACTCAACTTTTTCACAGTCTACTTTAATCCCCACATTCTGCCTTTTTTCAACACTTTAACCTAAATTTGGAAAATGGGAAACTTTCTTTTATTCTGACATTTGACAGCACAAAGCAAGCTTTAACTATGTAAAGTAAATAATTAGATTCTCCTGCTGGATCAATAGGCACTAAGGATGTGTTCTCTATAACATATTTCTTTTCCTAGTCTTTACAACTCCAGAGCACATTAAGGTTTCTTGTATTTCATACATCACCCTCTAACCTTTTATTAAAAACGCATTTGTGATGCAGATTTAGAGAAGTGGCCTGTCATGTGTTTTAGAGGCTACTACTTGTTAAATTATTCATCCATCCCTTCAGTCTGATGGATCCATTAGTGCTTTAGAATAAGGAGAACGTATGGAGTTAAAGTTAAACGCATTTGCAAAGCACATGGGCTGTTAAACGACTCGATTTGTTCTCAACGTGAAATCGGACTGAAGGCTCCACCAAGTCCGCTCCATCCAGGATGGAACCAGTCATGCAATCGACCTCCCGCGACCCCTCGGAGCATGTAGATAAATCACTTGGGCCACTTCCCTATGAAGTCTCTGAGCTCAGAGGGAATAAAGCTTCATAAATAACCAGCACTGATAAGTGGAAAACAGATTTCATTGATTGTTATCTTAGAGTTTGAAGAAAGGCGTGTGGAGAAAAACAGCTGATTTACCAGGTCGGCGCAAACGGCAACGGAGACGCGTGTAAAAGATGAAACAGATGCTCGAGGACTTCCAAAGAGGTCAAGTAAACATGTAATCATGATTCAGCGTAAATACGCGGGGCTTTCCACTGATTTTTATTATTGCTGTCATTTTATTGAGAGGGCGTTGACGTCAGTTCGAGGGAAAAGGGCTAAACGTGTGAGTTTGCTGGATGAAGGATCATGCTTTTTTCCACATTATTGGTTTTTATTCAGTCATTCAACATTTGGAATATTTTAAAAAATGTTTTATTGTGCAGCTTGATTCTGCTGGTGATTAAAGAGCTGGCTGTGGTTGAAACTATTGTCTGGTTGTAAGAGAGGGCTGCAAAAGAGTTGACAACAAAACAAAGCAGAAGTTGATAGAAACGGATTTGGAAAAGAAACAAAAGAAGACAAGAAGGGCTCATATGGATGATTTATATCCGTGTTAAAAATATTGGTTTAATTTTCCTGCATAAGAGGTTTTTTAATGCACTTTGTGTAGTTTTTTTTTTTTGCTGAGCTTGTAGTGATCTTTTGTTGCTTGATTCAGCAGACGAGTTTCAAAGGGTAAAGCATCTCTGCAAAAATAATCTGAAGAAGATTAAAAAAAGGAAAGAAAGATGGTGCCAAATAATGTACACAAAAAGATGCTTTTCTGTAAAAGACCAGTGTGCAGAGGGCTGATTTTTAATAAGCTGCTCTGTGTTGCTCAAGGGTTTTAAGATAAGAAGCAGCTTGTTAAAGTGTTCCTGAAGAGTCAGAGATGATAGAGGAGTGAAGAGATATGACATGTCTTTATCAACATGATTTCACGGACATTCGTGATTGTTGCAAGTTGAAAAAGTCACATTTTAGATGTCGATTTCTGGTATTCTGGTGATTTTATACAGTAAAAAATGATGGAAACGTCTATAAATTCAGCCAATAAATATCAGCACGGATTTCATTTATTTAATTTTTCCACTTTAGAAATACTTTTTTAAAAAGATTTTCTTTCGCTTATCTTCAAATGTGCACATAAAACCTGTTTTAAATTCCTTTCAATCATTTTCTAAACCTCCGGGCTTCTAGCTCATACAGCACTCATGCTTTACATTTCTACTGATGCTCAAAACGTCTTCAAACGCATCACATGTATGTATTTGGAAAATATTATTGGGAATCATTTACATCTCTTGTGGGAAAATAAGAAAAGTATATTGGAAAATTTGTAGATCAAATGCTGCAGTTGCTGCAGCACTACCATGAAAGTCTCTGATGTCCTGACTCGACCGAGTGCAGAGCTATCAGACTCTGGAATCACAACACTTTGCATGCGCGTGGAGGAGATAATTACATTTGTTATAAAATATTCAGTGGGCGGGTGAGATTATAACTCATATGTGCTCGGAGTAAAGAGGTCCAGTCCTGCTGAATACTTTGTGTGGTTTTTCAAAATTAAAAATGATCCATTTTTCATGTTTTATTAAAAAGGGAGAAAACAGCAGTTCAGATCTGACTGAAGCATCGTGTTATAGACAATATGTGATTATAAATGCACATTAAACTGTGTAACATTAGCTACAGCATCATTAACTTGCCTGACCTCGAATGCTCATTATTCAGTTTATGTAGAGGCAATGGTTATTTTTTTCTCCTTTGTTGGAGAAAATACTACAGATATAAAGTTAAGTCCAAGCAATCATTGAAGGAGTACACATCAAATTAAGATCATCTTAGGTTAAGAAATGATTGATTTATGACCATTTGTGATTGAATCTTTAAGGTCAGCTTCACTGAAAAAATTTTTTTTCTACTTATTATTTTTGAAAATGATCAGTCACTCTGAGTTTTTCATGCAGGCTGAACATGAAAATAGTCTCCTACACCTATCTCCTGCATTAGCTTCTGATAGAAAATAGATTGTGAAACTCTAGGATTAGAAAATCCTGACAGATCTACGTCACACTGTCGCTTAACATTCATGGACTCACCCATCTTGACTCACGACGGGGAAGGCTGTTGCTGGTTTAGTGCCCAGGAAACAGCAGAGAACTTTTCAGTTAGTAGAAGCTAACCGTTAGCATTAGCAACTCCACCACACAGCAGAACTCCTTCAGGCTTGTGTTATTTGTGGAGATAAAACATCAACGTTGCAGAGCAAACAGAGTTAAGCCTATTTTATACTTCTCCATCAGCTGTGTGGGGTCGCGCACACTCATTGACTGAGATGTTTTCCCTTCAGACTTCTCCATCACCTGGGGAGAGTTGCAAAGCAATTCCCCGCCAGGACAACAGAGGGTGTAACGCTTTTCTGAGGTATCCTGCCGCCATTACAGTCACATGTCTAGTCCAAGATAGTGTATTTACTACTGTGTTTACATTGTTTTAATGTATTTTAGAGACATTTTAACACGGACAAATTTGTCCCTCATTCTCCTCCTCCTCTTCATGCGGTCGGCACCTCTAAACCCACGTTTCCCGTCATTTCCGTCCACGAATAAAACGCTTGCTGCGTATCTTTGTGCTCCTTCAGTCACGGATGAGAAAACTTTCATATTTTCAGACTTTGTCCACGAGGCGTTCTTCAATCTGCTCCATGTCTGCAGCTAGATATCTTCAGCTCTCTTTATTTTTTGAGGGGGCAATGGCTATGCTGTTGATGTATTTAAAGGAAGCGGCGTCCTGACCAATCTCAAGCTTGCGCTCTACAGTTAAAAAAGTGGGCATGTCTCTGCTACCCTCTGTGAGCCTGTCGAAGAGCCCTTGCGCTGATGCAAAATGGCGCTGCGTGTCTTTGTACTGACGCAGACGAAGAAGTATAAATTAGGCTTCAGTGGTAGAGTCACATTGCTGTTAGCAAGTATTTACTTCTTCTTTGATGGTGTCTTTGATTACGTATGGCTGAGACCGTAGATTCCACCCAACGACTGGGTTGTTTCAATGGATGGCTTGCCAGGCTCTGAATCTCTGTGATGTTTTAATAAACTAAATATATACACTATAATTATATTAGAATACAGCAATATTTTCTAGCACTAGTTCCAACTTCACAAGAACACATGTCATAAAACATGCCATGAATTTTTACGTAGAGGTCTGAAATATTCAACACTCTCCAAGAACAGGTGTTTTTTCTTTCTTTCTTTCAGCATAATATTCATGCCCTTTTTCCCATGAGGCACCCATGAGGCACCTCTAGCCTCCTAGAGAAACTTGGTTATCACCATGTGGTGCTCTTACAGCGTGCTTGGCCCATCCTAGCTTATCTATGAAGGGGATTGATAAGAGCAGGGAGCTGCCAGGCCAGTGAGGATAAAGAAGCTCAGATTGAAAGTGTACCACGGTGTGAAGGCAGAACCCTTAGCCAGCAGGATAGTGGAGGATCTGCAAGGCATGTGAGTGGAAAGGTGTGTGTGTGTGTGTGTGTGTGTGTGTGTGTGTGTGTGTGTGTGTGTTGGTAAAACAGACTATCTCAACATGTGCTGAAAGTGAGTTGCTGCCCACCACAGCGTGAGAGGATAGAGAAGATCTGCCTGCTACAAACAGATTGAATGAAAATAAACAAATATGTAGCAAATGCATATTTTAAAGGGGACATATAATGTAAAACTCAACTTTTGCACCTTTTTTGCTGTCACGTGGGTCACCACTTCCTCTATAAACACTCCAAATGTGGAAAAAATCTCACCCATCTGTTTTCTGTCAGTGTTTGGTTTTGGGAATTATGTGTCTTAAACAAGCCATTTCAAAAAGTACCCATTTGTGATGTCACAAACAGGGAAAGTATAATATAACCACCTCTAACATGCAAGAGAGAGCTAATGTCGGGGGAGCAGCAGCTATATCGGAGCTTCTCAGCTTGTAGAAGCCTGGGGGATGGGTGGGCGTGGCCAGCTCCAGCTTGTTTTCTGACAGTACTAAAACTGTCAAGAATAAAAAAGCTGTTATCGCTTCATGTGAGAGGAATTTAGTGAAAAGAACTCCAAAAACATGTTTGCTATCGACCATAAAACTATTATAACTTAAGACAAAAAGTCATATTATGTCCCCTTTAGAAAGCCTTTTTTGTTTGTGTCCCAAAAACATTTTTGAGTTTTTGTAAAGGTTTCAGCTGCGTCAGCATTTCCTGTAGATTGATTTTTTGGAGGAAAAAGAAAAAAATCTAGAAGATGTTCAGGAGTGTAACACTTTGTGCAAACGGTGAGGGCAGCATTGTCTAGAAACAGTGATTTATTGGTTCATAAGCTCTACAGTGTTTTCAGAGAATTGTGCGACCTTAGCTGTTCTTACCAGGATCGGACGTAAAGAGGAGCTGATTGCTTTCTGCTGACTCCCGTTTCTGCTGCATTTACCATGAAGCAGAGGAGAAAAGCCACTGACGAGTCAGAGGTTGCCCTTCCTCGCGTCCTCTTCCTCTCTCTGTACCCTTCCATTCTTCATGCTCTATTTCTGCCGTCATATCTTAACACCAAATCTGTTATTTCCCGTGCTTTTCTTCCAGCATAAACGCCACCTCCAGTCAACAACCAAGTACGTGGAGCTCATCATCGTGGCTGACAATCGAGAGGTAAGCAGAGGTCACGACCTCTCCACCTTTTTGTTGAAGCCCTCAGGAAACAGACCTGGAGGTCATGTGTTAAATGGCCCTTTTCCCATGAGGCATGGCTGAGATGGCCTTGTTGTCACCCTTGATGTACTCACCCGTTTCACTCTTTAGCTCCCTCTACATCCTTCTGCATACATCACACTACCACTTGACTCACAAATGAGGCTGTATGTGCTCTCTGAGAGATATTAAACCCTCGAAAGGAAAGTATTCCTAACTGACACAAAGCATTAAGGTCAACATCAGGATTTAGGTCAGCAAAACAAATGTATATAATAAAACGTCTTCTTTCTTTTTTATGTAGTATTTGTCCCTTTTCTCTCTGGCTGTCCACTCTTGTCCATTGTGCTACAAATTTTAAAATCCTGACTACACGATAAAAGGAGTATCTCACACGTTTCGTGTTGTGGAGTAAATTTCCTCTGATGCTGCTCATATCCACAGTTTCAACATTAGGAAAAAAGAAACAAAAGGTCTTTAGTGTTATTTTGTTTGTGATAACTAGTTCTGCGGAAGCAGTAGCCATTAGGGATGCTCTGATCTGATCATGTGATTGGAAATCAAGCTCGATCATGTGATATTTACATGATAAGGATCGGGTGAGAAAGACTGGATTTGACCTTATAAAACAACAAACATGACCTTTTAAATCCATCCTGAGATAGAACATTTCAAACGGTATAACTCTGGCTTAGTTTAAGTTTCAACAAGTTCCTCTACGTTAATATTTATTGTTTCTTGCAAGAGAGCAACACTGTGATGTCATATTGTGGCACCATCTTCTAGCAAATTTATGGCAGGCAGAAGATTTTATGTTAGCTTGCAGAATAATGCAGAGCTAACGTGTTGCCTCAGGAGAGCAAAGTAGTCTGCAGTTTGGACGTATTTTAAACCAGATAGTGAAGGCAGTTCAGCAGCCACTTGTAATATGTGCATGTTGGGCATTTCTTGTGGAAATGACAGAGCTGCATGATATGCTTTCTTTCGGGTTTTCCTTTCTGGAGTCACCAGAGCGAATCACCTGTCTGCATTTAGTTCTGGTACTTCACTAATACTTCCAGTTTACTGCAGCAACTCGGACAAAAACACAGAGCCAGCCGACACCGAACGATATGTTAATAAACAAAGAGAAATTGCAGACAGACAGCAAAATGTCTGTCTCCTGGAGCCACGATATGACTTTCACTTGTTGTACAGAGAAAAGCAATCCTGCCAGCCATGACGTGCCTGCCCTGTCGCAGGAACGCAAATCGCTCAATACAGCCACACACCGAGGAAGTAAACAAATTTAAATATGAGTGACGAGGCTATTTTTAAAATATATTCTCAGAATAGTAACATGTTTTTTATCAATGTACTTCCTGAACGAGTGTTTTTGGCAGATAAACTGAGGAAATGACATAAATACAGAATAAACGAGTACATAAATAATTAAAAAGAAAACTTAAAGGAAAAAACTTGGACGTGTTTTCCTTTTTTCTCCTTATTTGAATGTTTTGCTGAAGTATCAGATCAGGACTCGGTATCGGCTGATACTCAAAATCAAATTACTCAGATTCCAATCGGAAGCAAAAAATGTGATGGGAACATCCCTAGTAGCCACATTTGTTTGACATGAATTGCAGCACAATACAAAACTCACTGCTATAACGTTCAGATTTCTGCACTATATTTATAAAAAGCAAAGTATTTTCTTTCCTTTCATGTTTCACACTGTTTTCTTCTGTTGTTCAGTTTCAAAAGCAGGGGAAAGACATGGAGAAGGTCAAACAGCGGCTGGCTGAGATCGCCAATTACGTGGACAAGGTAACAATTGAAGGAAGCGAGCAAGTGCAGTGTTGGAATGTGATTTATTAGAGGTCACATCAAGCCCAGTGAGAATTATCCGACCTGCGAGCAGAGGCTGATTGAGTTATGAATGGAAGATCAATTTCAGAACTGGGCTGAGACATGTCAGGTCAGTTTCATAAAACAGGGACTAAAGATGATTTATTCTTATAGGAATTGGTAGTTTTAAGGACCTCAGAGTGCCCCCTCGTTTGCTGTAACAATTTTGTAGAATCTGTCATTTAATAAATGTTGATAATAAAAGAATGAGGCCGTTTAACCCCTCCCCCAATCTCTCAGTTCTACAGAGCTTTGAATATCCGAGTGGCGCTGGTGGGGCTCGAGGTCTGGAGTGACACTGACAAATGCCCCATCACCCAGGATCCCTTCACCACCTTGCATGAGTTTCTAGATTGGAGGAAGGTCAAATTATTGCCTGTGAAGCCACATGACAACGCCCAGCTAATCAGGTAGATCAAGTCAAATGTAACTCGGCAGTCGGCAATAAATTCAAAAACTAAAGCACATTCTGGTATTCTTTGTGGAGTCACTCACTTGTTTTTGCAGGTACCCCAAACAGACATGGTTGTATTTTGACTGGAGCTGACAGAAAGCCTGTGGGAACAATACTCGTCTAAATAATTGTTTTTTCCTTCAAAATCGGATTATAACTTTTCAATTCTCTGGAAAAAAGTTGTCTTTGTTTATAAAACACTCCTTCTATGCTGCAGAAACTTTTTTAAATAACAATTGAAAGTGACAGAAACCATCTCGCCAGGCTTTAATCTAAGGATCTGCAGGTAAAGCACACTTTGTCTCAGAGCAGAATTCAGAGCTGTCAGCTGTGGGCAGGTTTTAGGTGTGCAGTAACAATAGTACTTTTATATTGTGTTGTTTTGTGAGCATTTTCAAAGTTTTTCTTTGAACATTGGCTGGTTTTTGCTACCAGTTTTTTGTCCAGACCTTGTGCTGGAACAATGCAAACATATGTGCAGAGTGTCCTTAAGAAATAAAAAAACTAAACCGTATTTTGTTTGAATCAGATTAACTTTTCAAACACATTCAATCAAGATGGATGTTACAATCTGTGTATCAAAGCAAAAGTAGCTACCCTTTACCTGTCTGGTCAACCAGTTGGTAGAGCATATTTTAAAGCCATATTATGCAACTTTTTCATATATTTAAACCATTTTCTTGAGCCAGTATGTGCTAAAATGACCCTTTACACAGGGTTAATGAAATGTCACTCAGACCCCCACCGCCCTCTGTGACCAGAATACCGCACTTGCAACTTCAGAGTGGCGGCCCGCTCCCTGCTGGAAAAAATTCAGCTGACATGCCTGGCGCTGCAGTCTGCTTCCAGCATGTTTCCTGCATGTTTTAGATCATGAACACACCTGATTTGTTTGATTTAGTGATGAACCGCTCCTGTAGACACTAATGAAGGCTGAGGAGACATTTCAGGTGTTAAAAAGATGAATGCACAACGAGGAGATAAGTTTCACTTTTGCTTTTGCTAACCAACACTAGGGGGTGCTAAAAACAAGCCACACAGCGAGAAGATAAGTTTAACTTCTGGTTCTACTAAACGGACACTAGGGGGTACTAAAAGCAAGCCAAAACTGCCATTGAAGCATTAATGAACTTAACATGAAAAAAATAAAATACTAAACAAAAACATTCTAAAAAGTATGGAGATGTTTGAAGAAAAGGCATGACAATGTTACAGTGCATTATCATTACCTTAATATTACAATAATAATTTATACAATTAAAGTTATAATTAATGAATCTGTTGTGGATGGCTTCCTGAACAGCTTCTGGTCAGAGAAATAGACTGTGTTTTAAATATCTACCAGTTCAATGTATTACTACTGCATGACTCATTAACCATGAAATTGTGCACTCTAATATTTCATGAATGTTTTCAACAAAGTCAAAGAGTTTATGTCCCATAAGATTGATAAGCTAACGACTAGTCCAAATGCACCATTTTGCTTCTTCTCTAAGAAGCTTTTTTCACTTTAAGAAGCAAACATGCAGAGTAACAAGTTGGTTAATTGATTTATCTTGAGCAAGGTTGGATTTGAGAATTAGCTCACATAAAAGAAGCTTTCACCCCATGTTTAAAGCTTTTAAACCCTTTTCTCCTTGAACTGAAAAATATCTGAGATAGGTTTTTTTTCTGAACCCACAACAAGGTTTCTGTGATAATTTACAAACATGAAAATTACAGTTAACAGAAAAATGTTTCCAGTGCATTTGGGTGAAATCTGTAACATTTTTCCTGAAATCAGCGGTAATGCAAAATGTATGCCTGCTCAAAGGTTTGTAAAATAATACATGTAGTATTAATAGTCTTGGCTTTCCTCACACTGCCCTGTTTCTCCAAACATGGCTGATCAGGAAGCCGTGTAGGATAGTAATTATTTATACGTTTTGCTCAGAAACAAGCTCCAAAATAGCCCCAAAACTGTGTTTGCAGCAATATATAAACCAACCATAGTGTTCACTTAGCTTCTGATGGTATGATGCAATGATACCTTTATTATGCCCTGTATACATTTCATAGCAATCTGAGTAGACTACTATAGGTACTTAATGTACAGTGTTTTCTAATTTCTTGAATGTTGTAAACCCATTATGTTTGATTTGTTTTGATTTGAATATATGTTTTTCTTTTTATCTTTATTTGCTAAACTTACACTTGCCTCTTATTCTGTAAATTCCCTTGAGTGAGTCTACTTGCTGCAAGTATGCTAAAATTTCCCAAATGTGGCACAATAAAGGATTTTTCTATCATTTTTATTCTATAACTAAAGCTTGGGGTGAGAACAAACCAAATGTGGACCTCCTCTTTACTGCTCCACAGTTACAGGCAGTGTTGGGAGTAACGAGTTACAAAAGTAATTAATTACTGTAATGCATTGCTTTTTGCTGTAACGCGGTAATGTAAGGCATTACAGAAAAAAAATCAGTAATATTTTACTCGGTACAATGTCAGTAACGCGTGCATTACAACGCATTTTTAACCAGGAATCAATTAGTGGAGTTTCTTCAGGGTTCTAATTATGGGGGAACCTGAATAAAGGTCCAGTTTTGATATAACATTATTTATATGGACTCTCAGCGCACCAGGGCGTCTTTTGAGCGGAGAGGACAGAGACGCTGATGGTTCATGCGCTCCTGACTCGCGCCGCAACCTCAAAGTCACGCCACCAAAAGAAAACAATTAACACGCGATCGTTCATGTCCGCTTATATTCTCGTATCCTTTTATTTGTGTCTGACGCGCGCTCCCCCAGCAGAGCTCATCTGTGCCCCGGTGACATCACCTCACTGCAGCGGGCGCACAGTGCACCTTTCGCTATTTCTGCGGCGGATCCCTGAACTGATTAGTTCAAAATGTGAAAAAGTAGGAAATCCAGGAAGCCGTTTTTCTGGAAGATTGAAAGGAGATGCAGGAACTTGGAAGATAAGAGACAGACAGGAAAACAGTCAAATAAAAAACGAGAAAACTAAATAAAGTTCTTGAAAAAGAAAACGTAGGTAGATTTTTACCCACTACACAACAATGACAATATAAAGCAATAATTTATAAACATGTAATATTTATTTATTTGATAAAATTCAGATCACCTTCAAAACTCAGGTCCACACCCTGGGCCGTATCCAGGCATTTGGGGACCAAGGCAAAATACAGGGTGGACCCCCCCACCACCACCACACACACACACACTCAATTAATTTAAGCTAGCAGCATACAATATGTTGTTGCATTTATTTAATAAAAAATAACTTTCTGGGGGTCCTGGCCAGCTTTGGGCACTTTCATGCCCAGGAGCAATCATAACCCAGCCCTGATGGAGGTGATCAGAAGGACCTGCAGAGCAAAATCTTTCTGCTTCTGCTACGGTGTGTCTAGATTTCTAAGCTACACAATATCAGCAGAAGAGAAATGTTCACGCAAAATGTTTCAATTCCTGTAGTCAGACAGAGCAGAGATGAGTGAACCTGCAGCTGATCTAACGTTAGAACATTCTCCGGATGGGCATACACCCATTACTTTAAGTTTGTGAAGAATGAGGATATGAAGAACGTTGTAGTCAAATGCACTTTATGTGCTACATCTAAAGAACTGTTAATTATGTTTGACTGTTTTAACCACAACCCCTAGCCCAGTTAGATACCACATCACCTTCTACTGGATGTCTGATGAGCTAATTGAGCGTCATGAGCTACATTTAGATAGCCAAATCCATATTATTTTGGTGAAAGTAACTTAAAGTAATGCAAAAGTAGTGTAATGCCTTACATTTTAAAATGAGTAATATTGTAATGTAATGAATTACTTTAAAATGAGAGTAACAAGTAATAAATAATGCATTACAGTTTTGAAGTAACTTGCCCAACACTGGTTACAGGTGTGTGTTGTCTTTTCTAGTGGCGTGTATTTCCAAGGCACCACTATTGGGATGGCGCCCATCATGAGTATGTGCACGGCAGAGCAGTCGGGAGGAATAGTTATGGTAGGTCAAAATACTTTAAATGTTTTTGCTTCTGCCTGAGTATAACACTTACTGCCTGTGCTGTTGACTCATTTACCTTCATCTTCCTCCATCCTACTCTGTGTCCTTTACTTTGTTCTCACTCTCGTCCCACAAAAACGTTCAAATTTCCCCCCAGAGTCCAAGTAGAGTAGAGGGAATGATTCTTCAGCTGATGGTAGCTTGTATTAACTTTGGGGCAAGCACATCATTAAATCTTATTTTACAGGAAGGCCGAATGAAGGGTATGCATAGTATCAGTGATAAATCAGTACGTATCGATTGCATGAGTGGAAATGCTTTCCTTTTTAATGAGGTGCAATAAACGAGTGAATTTAAGGTTACAGTATATCGCAGCTGGAATAAAAATGCAAGGGCGTGCGTCGTAAATGATGACCCGTTATAGAAATGCAGTCCTATACGTTGTGCCTTAATGTTGCATTAGCACAAATCATGCTATTATTTTTCTCTTGATGTCTCTGGTACACAGAGCTGTGGTGGATGATTCACAGTCTCCTCAAAGATTGCTCTTCACTTTTATCCTCCTAAAGTTGCGATAAAGTGTGCGTGCTCTTATATGTCAGGTTCCAGACGTAAAAAGGATTAGCCGCTGATTCTTTTGTTGGACAAATCCCAGCCATGTTGTCTGAGCTGCATCCTTTTGTTTCAGGAGAACTTTTGAACTAATGAGTTCAAAAGTGCTCGTTATTCTTTTAGGCGGTTTAATCTGTAAAATCCTTCTCAGACATCTGGAATCTGCAGCAGTAATTGTTACGTTGATTTAATTGGTGCGGTGAGACGCAGCTCAGACTATTTCACGAAGTGTCCTCCTGAGGTCTCTGATGTGTCTGTGTTGTTCCAGGAAACAGAGTCAGAGGTTGTTGTTTTTGTTGTTGTTGTTGTTGTTTTCCATTAATCCAGGGCTGCTCGGTTGGATTGTAGTGCTGACAGCTGATTTTTTCCCCCCAAAAGCCCCCAGCAGAGAGCTTCGTCAGTCTGAGCGAGACTCGTGCAGCACCACTGAATAATGCACAGTGTCAGAAGATTCCAGAGGCAAGGTGCTCTGACACACGGCTCTGCATCCACGAAGAGCTGATAGCTCCCGCACCTGCATTATTTATTTGGCTTTTTCATGTGTTCATGTTCTACACACCTTGCAGGAAATCCTCAGCAGCTTTCACTCAGCACGTTATCTTTTCCACACTTAATTTAAAACTGTCTGCTTTAAATGCTTATCTGGTTTATCTGGGATCTTCATGTCCTCCTTTTTCCATATTTTTAGTGCTGAGTTTTGATGTAGCAGCACATCTGGCTCTGTCAGAATTTTTTTTTAGCAAGCTGAAGGTGACAGCCAACAGTCTGCTTCCTCTTTCAGCAACACGATGTCGTGGAAACGCTCTGCTGCGCACAGATCTGCCTGAATTGTTGTTTTTTTTTTCATTTGAGCAATATGTAATTACACTCACTTGCTCTGAGACACGTTTCTGCAGTGGATCCTATAGGGAACAACAATTTGCTTTGTATTGGATTTTTTTATTATTATGCCATCAAACTCGTCTGTTTCTAATTAACTTTTGGTGTGTTTCTGCCTCAGAACAACCAGCTGAACTGATTCAACTGTTTTTATTACGTTGCTTCTTTGCTTCAGATAGATACTAGGGATATAAGAAAATATCGATATGGCAATATATCGTGATATTTTTTCCTGTGATATTATATCGATATTCAAAAGCTGTGTATCGAATGTTTGGAAGAATTTACATGCAAACATTTGTGTATTTTCTTTTCTTTTAGTGCAATTCAAACGCTGACCGCTAGTTGGCAGCAGAGACTGCCTTTTTGTTTATTTTGAAATGACTTCTGATAATGCAGATGCTAATTACTCCTTTAATTTTTTTACTTAACAAGCAATGGGTTTTGTTTCCACCATTGAAATGTAAATCCCTCTATTATGGTTCAGATACCTCATGTTAAACATGTTACGTATCAGTTTGGACCATCCATCCATCCATTTTCTTCCGCTTATATGGAGTCGGGTCGCGGGGGCAGCAGCTTAAGGAGGGAGGTCCAGATTTCCCTGTCCCTAGCCACTTGGGCCAGCTCCTATGGGGGAATCCGAAGGCGTTCCCTGGCCAGATGAGAGACATAGTCCCTCCAGCGTGTTCTGGGTCTTCCTTTGGGTCTCCTCCTGGTTGGACGTGCCCAGAAAACCTCACCAGGGAGGCGTCCAGGAGGCATCCTAATCAGATGCCCGAGCCACCTCAACTGGCTCCTCTAGATGTGGACTGAATTTTCCTACAATAAATTCAGTCTAAAAAAATCGCTAATATCATCTGGCTGAATGTATCACAATATATATTGTATCGTCTCCCCTGTATCGTGATACGTATCGTATTGCCAGAATTTTACCAATACACATCCCTATTAGATACACATGAAAGATACTGTGTGATGATGTCATTTTGCCACTGGTTGACTTTTAGGATCATTCAGACAACCCCCTGGGAGCTGCAGTCACTCTGGCCCATGAACTTGGACACAACTTTGGAATGAACCACGACACGCCGGAGAGGGGGTGTGGATGCAGAGTGACGGTGGACCGCGGAGGCTGCATCATGACTCCTTCCACTGGGTAAGCCACGTTTTTCTTCTTCACAGTTAAAACTCAACATGTCTACAAGATAAATGATGGATGATGTGATTTAGAGGTTCTTCCTCCAAAAACGCAGATTATGATCTTAGGTAAACATCATTCTGCGTGCTCTCCTTTTGTAATTTATTGTCTGTTGAGTGGTAAGCAAATGAGGCCTTTTTCATTGTTGGGCCATTAGGTTTTATGGCAAATTCGACAGCTGTGCTAATGCCCCGAAGCCATTCGGCTCCATCTGAATGGGAAATCGACGGTTCATTGGCAGTGCACGGTCAGGACGGCACGGTTTCCCAAATTATAACTCAAAGTAGCTGATACTTCAGCTCATGTGCAACACAAATATGAGATAACAGTGGTGTCAGCACAATTGTTCCTGCGTCTAAGTGAAAATCAAGACTAACTTCCTGCCTGTGCGTGGAGTCGTCTAACATCACAGTCACCTCTGCAGATGCTCGGGGATGCTCCGGGTGGAAAACAACTGAGCCGAGTTCTCCTGGTGTGTGGGAGCTGCAGACGGGAAACATCTCTCTGTGTTTGATTTGGACCAGAACCATGAAAAGCACAGGAACACTCCTTTCAATTATAGACTCACCAAACAGCATGGAGGGATGAGGCTTACAGCTTTATATTTAACCTTGACGGAGGGTATTCTTGGGTACGGGCTTAAAAAGGCAAAACACTCAGCATAAAAAGAGAATACATGTTTGTTGAAGCATGAATAAAATGCTTTTGTCTGTCAGTCATTCTCCTGGTCTGCCTGTCCTCCCGTCTCACAGCCGGTTAGAGTGAAGCTATTCTTTGATATACATGCAACTTTAATGTTTGAAAATCCCCCTGCAGCGCCATATTAATAGTTAACTACCTCTGAAAAGTTCCTGCTACACAGGCTTTATCTCCCTAAACTATCTGGACCAAAGGTCACATGTGGCAGTGATGAACATCTCTGAATGTGAGGGAAAGTAAAAGAAGTCATAAAACAGGAAGCAAAATAAAAGATGCCGTTTTGGTTTACGTTGTCTGTCCGCCACTGGGGTGATTTGGATACTCCCATTGACAGGGAAATAAAAAGATCCTAAAAAATATCTATTTTTGTCCTTAAAGCAAAGTTATTAAAAATAAAAATGTTGAATTGACACAAAAAACAAACATCTTATTTTTGCGTGATTCTTTCCAGATCGTGAAGGATTCTTCTTTAGTTGATCCCAGGCTGATCATACTGAGATCAGGCCTTTTGTTCTGTAACATTTGTTTATCTTTTATTTTAATGAGAGAGGAAGAATCTAATCATTCTTACTAATCTAATCTGAAACACGTCACGCTCGCCCGGGCTTGTCATCGCTTTAAAGATAGAGGTCCAGTTGTTCTACTAGTGTGGTGTGTTGGGGTGATTAGTTGGACGTTGGCGGGGGACAATTAAACTAAAAGCTGTTCCTGGGCCAGCAGCACATCTGCTAAGAGTACAGCTCATTTCCTGTTCTGACCAGCCATTTGTTGTCCACTTTTCTCCTCGTCCTTCTCTCCGTTCTCTCATTAAGCTCTAAACAGGAACTGGTGATTCATATCTGAGACTGTGTCTCCTGTAAGCACACAGGCACGTCAGACATGGACACAGAAACATGCATCATACATGAATCTATATGTAAGATAACAGTCTTTCCATAAGACTAATGCTCCAACTCCATACTGTTTAGTGTGCGAATTTCAGATCACCTCCTTTGTGCTCCTTCCTCAGGATTGTTGCACTTCCTTAAGATTTCAGCTAAAATTAGTCGCAAAATGCCCAGTGATGTAAATCAGTGGTGTTCATTCCTGGTCTTCAAAGGTCTCCAACACACCTGATTTAATGGTTGAATCACCTGTTCAGCAGCTCATCAAGCTCTGCAGAAGGCTGTTAATCGCCCACTGATTAAAATCTGGTGTGCTGACGCAGGGAAACCTCTAAAACATGCCGTTATGTCACAATCTATTTTTAGCTACTGTAGAAAGCTCTATTGTGAGGTGAGTGTTCCTCTGACTCCTCCCCTTCCTGGTCATTCAGAGGAAACATCTCCTGACCTGTTCAATTATACAACGCCTTTATCAGAGGTAGTTTAGGGAAATAACTTGGTGTTTTAAGGGACACTTTGCAACTTTTTTATATTTTTAAATAATTTTCTTGAGCCAGTATGTGCTAAAATGACCCTTACAGGGTTAATGAAAGGCCACCCAGCCCCTGTCGCCCCCTGTGGCCAGAATATTCCACTTGCAACTTCAGGGTTGCCGGTCCGGTCTGTTGGGACTTAGAAAAATTCAGCTTGACCTACCTGGATCTGCAGTCTGCTTCCAGCATGTTTCCTGCATGTTTTAGATCATGAACACAGCTGATTTGTTTGATTTAGTGATGAACCGCTCCTGTAGACACTAATGAAGGCTGAGGAGACATTTCAGCTGTTAGATTAAGGTGTTAAAAAGATGAATGCTCAGCGAGCAAATAAGTTTAACTTTAACTTTCGCCAACAAACACTAGGCGGTGCTAAAAACAAGCCAAAACTGACAAGCATCCCTTTAAATCAAAATCTTGCTTTTATACGATCAAGGATTCTGTAATTAATTTGTTAATCAAGTACTTTACCTGTTTTTGTGATTAATTTGTTGAATCTTTCTCACTTCAAAGTAAAAGCTGTCATTTATGGTTATAAACATTTACTGGATAATTGTAGCAAAGCACCTTTTTTAAACTCATGTAACTCACTCAGACTCTAACACACTCTCCTGTTTTTGGAGTTCAACCTGTTTTCTGGAACAAACCCCCTGGTGTTCCCACTGAGCTTTTCACTGTCAAAGTTTGGGAAATAAAACTGGCGACTTCTTTAAGGTTTCCCATTTATAAAAAAAGAATGAGGGGGAAAATATCCGCCAGGGCACAGAAATATGAGGATTACTGAAGGGAACGCAGGTTGCATTCAGAATCAATCATAACTTTGCAAAAGTCAGACTAAATCGAGTCGTTTTCAAGCTTTTTTATTTCATTGAGCTGCAAATACTCCTGATACAAATCAGTTCGATTACATATGAAATCATTTTCAATTAATTTCATGCTGTATTTATTTAAAAAGGAGATTTTTATTTAAGCAGAAGATGAGACTCTTGAGATTGAAAAGCACATTTTGAAGATGGTGAATTTTAAATGAACGCAGCACTTCTGTTAAGTGACTCATACATGCTGAGCTGTTGATGGACATATGTGCCTGCTGACTAATCTGAAATGATAGAAATGTCGGTCCAAAGGATGGAATTAAGATGTGCCTGGTGCTCCATCTCTGTAAGACAGCAGCTCAGTACTTTTATACCTTCTTTAATTAGATCTGTAGGGAAATCAGGGAGAAAATGTTCTTTAGTTCTTACTCATATGGGCCAGACGTCAGAACAACATGATCACCCACCATTCAGGCTCCAGCAGCACAGAGGATCAATGTGTTGTGGTTTTGAATAATGAAATATTTATCAGAACCACATCTGTCAAAGTCAGAGATAAACTGGTGTCATAACAGATGTTTTGATATAAAACTATAACAAGGTCACAGAGTTTTTTTTAATGTTCCTAGAAGTTGTGAAACATTTAGGAAAGAAGACATCTATGAACACTGAGAGGATTTATTTAGAAAATTCTTAGTTATTTACCTTGATATATTCAGATAGTAACTAGTTGTCATTATCTTGGCTGCTTGTGTTCTAAAGATGATGGGTTACTTACCTTATCTTGAGGTAACGAGGAATTATCTGATAGCTTAATTTCTAGATGACCTTTGACGCTGTTGAGATAATGAGGAACTTCTCTCAATTTCTCTGAATAATGGATCTTGTTTTCCAAAGACAACAGGTTATTTATCTTGTTATGTTGAGATAATGAATAAATCGATCTTATCTCACAACAACGGAGCTTGATTTCTGGAGATAATCGGGGTATTTACTTTGTTATCCTGAGTTAAAGAATAACTCATATTGTTATCTCAGTACAACACTTGTTATAATTTATTTGTTATCTCAAAATAACGTGTTACTATACTAATGTTTTTCTTAGAAAATGTTGATTTCGATGAATAAAATGAATTTGCTGGTGAAGGTTCTCAGTCATCCAGGTCATGATAGTCCAAAGGGGTTTTGAATGAAGGCAACTGGACTTCTTTGGATTCTTGACAACGTTTCGCTTCTCATCCGACGAGCTTTGTTAATTCTGACTGGGATATGGGAGGTCGAGCTTATAAACTGTAGATGTCTGGTGTTGCTTAAAGCAGCAATCTGGAGTTTTCCCCTTTCAGGAATTATGTTTGATTTTTCAGAAATCCATAAAAGTGATTGTCTTATCGTGTACTGTTATATAATGTTGACAATGCCTCTTTTATATTTTTATTTCTGCTAAGCCCGCCCCCTGCCCTGTAGACCACCCTGCAATATGAACTGAGCACCAGTCAGAACTAACCAATAGCGTTAGTCTACCACTTAAGTGCTCCAGCGTTTAAGGAAGTACATCAGCTGATACAGAGTTGATGAACTTTTCACGGACAAGTAAGTCTTTAAAATATAAATATATTAAAAAAAAACATGACATGAGAATAATAATTGTAAAACATGTTTTAGCTCTGTTTGTCGGCTACAGAAGCACATTCATAAACAAGAAACGTGCCGTCGCCATCTTAAATAACCAAATCGACCGACTCTTGGTGTGATATGGTTGTCAGCCACTAGATGGTGCCATCAGATAAAAGAAATACTCTGGACAGCCGCTTCAAAGGGACACGTTGCAACTTTTTGATATTTTCAAATCATTTTCTTGAGCCAGTATGTGCTAAAATGACCCTTTACAGGGTTAATGAAACCCCCCAGCCCCTGTCGCCCCCTGTGGCCAGAAAATTCCACTTGCAACTTCAGGGTTGCCGGTCCGGTCTGTTGGGACTTAGAAAAAATTCAGCTTTACATACCTGGCTCTGCAGTCTGCTTCCAGCATGTTTCCTGCATGTTTTAGGTCATGAACGCAGCTGATTTGTTTGATTTAGTGATGAACCGCTTCTGTAGACACCAAGGAAAGCTGGGAAGGCAATTCAGCAGTTAGATTAAGGTGTTAAAAAGAGGAGATAAGTTTTGCTTTCGGTTCTACAAAACGGACACTAGGAGGTGCTCAAAGCAAGCCAAAACTGTCTAGTCTCCCTTTAACGAGCTGAAGCTACCTATCAATACCCCTCCTCCCTACCCCTGGGGGTCGTTGATGTCATTAGGCCCTATTGTGTTTGAATGATTACTTTGATTAGATGCAGGAGGGTGTGACCTAGACTCAAGCTGTTTTGGAATTAAGTGTAAAGCTGCATTGTAGGTGCTGGAAATGTGAAACTGAGGTCTCCTCCTCTGTTTAATGTAGGTCTGTCCCATTTGACATAGATAGCTTCCTTTACACCTCTTTCAAACCATCTATCTTCTCTGTCCAGAATGTGTACGTTGTCATCTTCAAAAGTATGTCCCTTTGTCCTTCAGGTGTAGGTGGACTGCAGAGTCTTGGCAAAGCTCCTCGGATGAGAAGCGAAATGTCTTCAATAAACCAAAGAAGTCCAGTTGCCTTCAATAAAATAAATGATTTCACACTAAAACAGAGAGGCTCCTCCATCAGCTATCAGGACAATCATGCTGGCAACTTATTCAGGCTGAAAATGAGAACTATCTTTTATCAGAGCATTCAAATAATAAATCCTCTCTAAATGTAATTACAAATGAAACAGGACCTAGTACAAGAACCGCTCATTTATGCAGTATTTTCATTTTGTAATTTTGATAAAGCAAAGCTCATTTCCCTTAAGAAACATCTCTCTATCAAGATAGGCAAATGCTTCAATAGACACTTTTAGGGGGTAAAAATGTGCTTAAAAAGCAGTGCTAGAAGGTTTTTCCTTGGATTCTCTGTGATCTCTAGACTCTAAAGACAAAATAGTAATGAGAAGAGGTCTCTGCTCTCTAAATTTGGGTTAAAAGGCCTTGAATTTTTCAAAGAGACACTTAGCCTTTTGAGCTCAGTAGCCACTAATGACAATAAATTTTTACACAGACTACAAAGAAATTAATATTACAAAACTTTTTTAAAATTTTAGTTGTACATTAATATTTCATTGATATGTTTACCCATTACTGTATTTACCCAGGCTGCATATTGGCACAGTTGGCTGACGTTGTTGCTCAGCAGCAACAAGGTTCTGGGTTTGATTCCCTGCTGGTACATTTCTGCATCGTTCTTCCTGTGCGTGCAGCGGTTTTCTCCTGGATGTTGGGTAAATGCAACTCTAAATTGACTTTAGGTTTGTCTGAATGGTTGTTTCTCTGTTTGACCCTGAGATGGATTGGTGACCTGTCTGAGGTTTTCTCCACCTTTTAGCTAATGACCACTACAGGACCAGGTCCCCACGACTGAATACGATCATTATCAGACAGAAGTGCATGGATATTTTTCCTTGTTAGTGGCACACTGTTATACTTTTTCATTTTAGTGGTTATTTCAAAGAAAGATTCTAGAAATCTGGAGCACCTTAGATCAGGGGTTCCTAAATTGGGTTCCCACAACATTGGAGTGGGTCCCCACAATTTTGTCTTTGCTGAGGTTGTGAGGTTAGCAAGAGTTTTTGTAAAACTTTCATGTATAAAATCCCAATAACATACCCTACAGTATAATCAGAGCTCCATTTAAAAGTTATAACTCTGTGTGTATAAAGTTTGTAAATAATCACATTTAATGTGTGTGTGTGTGTGTGTGTGTGTGTGTGTGTGTGTGTGTGTGTGTGTGTGTGTGTGTGTGTGTGTGTGTGTGTGTGTGTGTGTGTGTGTGTGTGTGTGTGTGTGTGTAGGTGTTGGGGATGGCTATCCTGGCTTGTCTTGGACACGGGCAAGATAATGATCAAAGACTGATTCTAATTCATTATTTATAAATCTTTATAAATTCAGTTTGTTTTATTTAAACAGCGCCAAATCACAACAAGTCATCTCAAGACACTTCATAAAGTTCCAGTCAATTGAACCTACTTATCAGTGCATTGAGTTCCGTTCATTATGCCAATTAGTTAAACGTTTCCAATGTAAGGAAACCCAGCAGATTGCATTGAGTCACTGACTTGTGTCAGTGACTTTACAGCAATCCCCATACTAAGCATGTAGCGACAGTGGAGAGGAAAACTCCGCTTTAACAGGAAAAAACCCTCCAATCACAATTTCCACCTAAAAATCTAGCGATTGCTGTGAGCTGCTAGATTTCTTTGAGTCTTATCTCTCTGGTTCCATCCCAGCATGGGTCAGGTCACAGATACAGACCTCTGACAGATCCACAAAAATCTTGTATTTCTGTTGCAAATATTTCTTTGTATGATTTAACCTGAACCACAGTTCAACTTAACGCTGACTCTGTGGGTGCACAAAACAAAAATCTAAGGCAGAACAAAGAAGAGTCTTAAAGCCCAGAAGTGAGAACAACTCAGCTCACATTAGGAACAGGCTGAGAACAAGCCTAATCCCACAGACTCCTGCTCCATCTCTCCTTTCGGGGTGGATGGCTGGTTGTCCACAGCAGCACCTTTACTGGAACCTCCAGATGTGCCAGCCCTAACTGGCACTGAAAGTGGCTCTCAGGACTGCAGCTGCTAAATGCCATCCAGTGTAATTCATCAGTGCCTTTTCCTTTTCACAGACATTATTCCCAATCCTTCCCCAGAGCGGTTGCAGGGTAAACCAATTATTTGTGCGTTGCCGCTCATAAAGAACAGCTGGATCCCTGAACCACTCATGCACTTCAGAGTTACTGGAAGAAAAAAAATGGAAAAAGAAAACAAGGATGTGAGTGTTTGTCATGAATTGCTTTTGCTCGTAATTGAAGACTGGGGCTGAGTTCATGGAAATTGAATGATTGCAGTGGGGGGGTGGGGTACACAACATGACCAAGCAATTTCAACTCTGGCTTTCAGGGCAAAACGGAAATCAACTACAGAAGTTGCTAAGGAAGTGACCTTCCTGTTGAACAGAAAACCATGTCAGCTGTCAGAGAAAAGACCAGAAACTCTCGATTATTGCAGCTTTCCTATTGCTGTCTAATTTAACACAATATTGTCGTTACAGACCCTCTATGATCTCCTGGTTTAATCCAGAATGTTTGAAGATCTGCTTTGAGGTAACAGACTTTCAACCAAAACAGCCTATGGACGAGGTGGACTGGGGAGGGGGTCATCAACATGAGTTGATGTAAGCTGCCTCCAAACATCAAAGATATGCCAAGAATGAGGTCACGTCTGTGCTATCACAGTCTCGGGACATGTTTAAAACTCTTTTTGATGTGGAAAATTTGAGAAAAACACCTTTTTAAAAGGTTACCATAACTGAGCAACATGGAGGAACCTCCTCCCTGCAAGTCTGGAATCGACAAATCCAGTAGATTTCAGATTTAGGTCCAAGCTTGCATAAGTAACTGGGTCTAACCACATTTAAACCCACATAGCAATACTTTTAACATTGCACCGAGGTTCAAATAGGTCAAGGTCAGTTTTATTTGTATAGCACATTTAAAACTGCTGATGCTGACCAAAGTGCTTCACAGCATGAGGAACAGATTACAATACAACAATAAATATGAACATACAACAAAACTAGTCAAATATAAAAACAAAGTTAAAACAGGTGAGATAAAATGTTTAGGACTCCTTGATAAAAGCCAGTTCCTAAAAATTGGTAATCATAAATAATTTAAAATGATGCAAAAACAAAGTTAGAAAAAGGTAGAAAATACCTCGTCTGTTCCTAATGAAAAGCCAGCTCATAAAAATGTGTCTTTAACAAAGTTTTAAAATTACTCAGCGTCTGAGCAGCTCTTATATTTGCAGGAAGTCATTAAACACACAAAATGCACTAAAAGTGTCCTGTAGCGTTTGCTACTTGCATTAGACGTAGATAAGAGAACCGACTTGTTCCAGTTACATTTCATGTTGATACTAACTCATTTAAGATTTTAAAATTTAGGACTTTAAAGGTGTGGAACACTGAAAAACCATGTTTTAATTATTATTTCTGATTATAATCAGTCATTCTGAGTTTTTTATGCAGGCTGAACATGAAAATAGTCTCCTACACCTATCTCCTGCAAAATAGACGGTGAAACTCTAGGATTAGAAAATCCTGACAGATCTACGTCACACTGTCACTTAACATTCATGGACTCACCCATCTTGACTCACGACGGGGAAGGCTGTTGTTGGTTTAGCGTCCAGGAGACAGCAGAAAACGTCTCGGCTAGCAGAACTGTTAGCATTAGCAACTCCACCACACAGCAGAACTCCTCCAGGTTTGTGTTATTTGTGGAGACAAAACATCAATGTTTCAGAGCAAACAGAGTCAGTGGTAGAGTCGTGTTGCTGTTAGCCAATCAGAGGAGAGATGTCCAAATATCAGGAAATAAAACTCCAAATCCTGCTGTCTGAAGCTACTTTGTCCTCCATCTGAATTTTTTGTGCTGAAACAGGTGCTTTTGGGCTTTTTTCACCCAGAGTACGACTTACAAGGCATTCATTTCTACTAGTGACCACTACAAATGTATTGATTAAACAAATGTTCAACAACTTTACAAACCACATCGACATATTAGACCATTTTTATTTTTCGCATATAATTTAATTGATTAAATTCAGTAAAGTGCAGTGTGTGTTTTTGAAGTCACTACCATCAAGTGGAGCTAAATTCACCGCTATTGTGTTTGACACATGAACACATGAAGTGTTTTTGCAAAAACAGATAAAAGCCTTTTTTCTTATTAAAAACTGCAAACATTTTTGACAAATATTACATAAAGTTAATATTAAAACATGTTTTTTTGGAAAATTGATAAATACTGAGTTATGTGTTTTGTTAATGAACTCCATGTGAACCTTGAACTACGTGCTCTTAAACTCCTCTACACACTGCACACCCTACACGACCCATTAGACATGAATTACAGCCAATTTAGAAGACTTCCTTCAACACGAGTTCAATAATGACACTGTTACATATCTAGTATTTGCCCCCCAATTCTTTTTTCTTTATAAACTGCACCCCAGAGACACTCTCGTGCAACCTCTCCATGCTCTATTTGTCAGCAGCATGTTTCCACAACAATACTACCAAAAAAAACCACGTTTCCCATTCAGGCATGACTGTATTGGACCAAGTCAGAACATAGCAATTTTTTAGAAAATCACATCATGCTACGCTGATGGTATGTTGGGATTGTAACATGGATCTGAACTCAAAACCACCTTCCAAACCTGAACGACCAATCATCATAGACCTCTGCATGTTAAAACAGGACTAAAATGGACAAATTTAGTAAAGCTTTCACTGAACACTAACTTTAAATTTTGACATTCAGCCGTGGACTATATTCCAAATATTCCTGCTGGGTGAGTGCTCTACTTTTTTAAATGCTAACTGCAGAAATCATTAGAAATCCTGCTCCACTGATAAAAAAAGAAAAATCATGAGAGAAGGCGAGAAAGTCAACCTTTTCCAACAGGATAGGAAAGTGGGTGGCAGTGGTGCACAGGGATGATTGATGGCATACTTCACAATGCACATTTCTAAATTTCAAGGGTCCTTTATGCAGCTTGTTGAAAGAGCCGACCTGAATCTCACTCTTACTGTCACTTACCTGTGTGCACGGAGACAAGCACAGCTATAAATGGGAAGATTTCATACAGATTCACCTATAAAATTCAGCCTCATGCTGGCTTTTATAACATTTGTGGAGTTATTAAAAATCTCATACGGTGCTTTTGTATCCAGTGTAGAGAAGGAGATCAAATCTGCACACATTCCTGCACGTTTTACATGCACTCTTTCATCTGAGGTTCTCTGTTATCACAGAAGAGCTCAATAAAGCCACATGAGCTTTTGGCAAACAGAGCCTTGAGTTGTGTGCTTTTCCTGCAGATCCAAAATCAGTATTAAGCACACACAGCCCCCACGTTCCCCTCAAATTTATGGGTGTTACGAATCTAGCAAAGGAAGCGCTTTTTGGGTTTAGTTTGCCTCGTAAAACGTGTCTAATCATATCTCCCTCCTCTGAAGATTATCATGTTGTGGATGACTGAGAAGCTACACCAACGTATCTCCCTCCTTACATGCGGGGAGCAGATTTTGTGCTGTTTGCATGCTGATGGAGCTTTGGAGAAGCTACCGAGCCCTGCCAGTTAATTGATTTTGTGATTAGCAGTAATTATCACTGATCACATCAGACTAAGGGAGAACCTCGAGGGGGACCTCAGTCATCTTCCTCCTTGAACTACTTGTCACTCTCGATTCCTCTCTCTCACTCACAGGTATCCATTCCCCACAGTGTTCAGCAGCTGCAGCAAGAAGGACCTGACGGCTAGTTTTGAGAAAGGCGTTGGGATGTGTCTGTTTAACATGCCGGAGCTTAAGGTGCTCTATGGCGGGCAGAAATGTGGCAACGGCTACGTGGAGGAGGGAGAGGAGTGTGACTGTGGAGAACTGGAGGTGAGGAGAATCTACTACAAAAGGATTGTTGGTTTTTTTTTTTGGTGTTTGCAGCTCTTCAATACATATAAATCAGGGCCACTTGAGCATGGTTTAGGAGTAATGGCTTAGTTAAGTTACAAATAAATGTAACTTCAGAAAATATGTATATAAAGTAACAACTGTTTCCTGCTCCTCCACCCTGCTGGTTGAAAGCAGAATTACAACTGTCCTAAACAACTCTGCTGCAGCCTGTCCTAGCTAAAGCGCTAACAACAAGCTAACACTAACATGAGCTAAGTCTTACTAAATAAACCACAAATTAAAAAGATCCACACTGTTGGACAAAAATATTATTACTTACAAGTCCAGTAGCAACAAAGCCAGGTCACCATCAGTCCGTGATTTTGTAGCTTCCTTTAGCTCCCTCAAACTAGTGTAGGCCAATGTTCACTCTGGTTTTAGCTCTTTTCTTCACCTCCGAAGACATTACTCTCTCACTTTTATGTCCAGGCTCCACCATGATGCCAACAAAAAAGCAAACAGTTTTTCTTTATCTTGTGCTTTTTATTGATGGTCGGCGAACTGAAAAAGCTAACTGCTAGCTTCTTGCTAGCACAGAAAATAGCTAGCATCCATTGAGCAGGTAAAGGGCAGGGCACCTTCCCGCTCCACATAACTGTTAAGGGCTGCAGGGCTCATGTGAAGTTGGTAGTTTCTACCTACACAATCACTGAACCCCACTTTTAAAGAAATTGTTTAATGTGTTAAAAACTGCTTAATATCACTTTAAATCAGTTAAAAAATATTATCATTGTTAATTAATTCTGTGAAAAAGCCTGGGCTTGGGTTAAAATATTTTATCTTCTTTCTATGTTTTTTTTTTTTTTTTTTTTTTTTTTTTTTTTTTACTTTTTTATTCCTGCTAAAGGGGTTCCAGGTTGTCTACATGTTCGAAAAAATTAACATGTAAACAGACGTTTTACTGATCTCGTGTGGCTTTTAAAGGAGTTTGACTGAAGCCAGTGTTGCTGTAAGTCACTGCCTGGTTCAAACATTTCAAAATGGTAAGCAAGGCCGTATCTACCATTGAGGACACCGAGGTCCGGACCTCGGTATTTTTCTGCAGAATATTTTTTAAAAAAATTCTCAAACAGCCCATGACGGGGGAGGCGCTACAACAACGCGAGGCAGCCGAACTTAATGTTTATGATCATACCCGTGGGAACATATTTTCAGCAGGGGGTGCTGAAAAAAAAAGCTCACCTGCAGCCTACGTGTAGCAAAGGCATTGATATGAGTCTCGTTATTAGAAAGAAGACAGCCTCCAACAGTCTTGAAGCGCTGCTTAAAAACCTACGACTCCTGTCTGCAGCTGACCAATGAAAACACACCTTTGAGACGCCGCAGCAGCAAGACTCCGCCTCTCTGAGTTTCCGTTTTCAATTAATGTTTAAAATGCGGATTATAAACTACACACCCGTTTTTATTTTTGTTAAGAGCCCAAATAAAACCGGAGTTATACTAAAATAATTAAACTAAGAATGGGTTCAGTAGCGTTTTGTTGCTGACGGACAGAGGATGGCTGCTGCGTGATCTGACAGCAGGTGTCAAAAGGGCTGATGCGCGTCACGGAGCGGAGAAAACACTGAGACAGACATTGACGGCAAAACTTTAGATATTAGAGCGATCTGTGACAGAGAGATAGTTACTTCTCTGTAGTTTAGTGTTTTTTTATGTATAAAGGAGGATGAGAAGGAAGGATGTCCAGCAGTTCAGATCAGCTTCAAAACTCCGTCACAAGCCCAGGGCCGTTTCTAGGCATTTGGGGGCCAAGGCAAAATAGACTGGAGCCCCCCCCCCACTCGCCTGCCACCGCAGAGCTTGCAGAAAAAAAAGTTTTAACATGTAACACATGGGTTCATTTAGTAGTCTGTACTACCTTTCCTCTGTATTTGTCTATAACAAGCCAGTACAGCAAGCCATTTTAACATTTAATCTAACACCTCTTTTTTATTCCTATGTTACATAGCAATAATATCATTTATCCTTGTCCAAATGATATCCTTACTAGTCGAATTTGAAAAGACAGATATGAACAAGTAGACATATGTTTAAGGATATTCATAATAACAAATGCACTAGTAGGAATTTAGCATCTCATTTCATGAAGGTGTGTCCATCTTTCAGTGTTGAATAAACGTGTTAACCTTGACCAGGTGTCAACAGTTAAACCTTTTTTGTCTTTTTACAGAAACTAAAAACAGGCTATTAGGCAAATCTAATTAAGGGTATTTTAAAAGTTTTAAACTGTAATTTAAAAATTACAGAGATTACTTTGATTTTACTAATGAATTTTTCTAAGCAGAATCTCTGAAAAGCAGCAATAAATATCCTCAGGAGTTTAAAACCTTTATAAAATGTACTCATGCACGTTATCAATACTTTATATCTGTGATTTATATCTGTTATTACAGATGTGAAATCAATTCATGTAAAGTAATCGTGAAACCGTGATTATTTCTCAGACTATAATCGTACCACCAAAATATATCCGTTGCAACCCTACTCTAGATACCAGCTAAACATATTCATCTATTCTCTCTCTCTCTCTCTCTCTCTCTCTCTCTCTCTCTCTCTCTCTCTCCTTCTCTCTCTCTCTCTCTCTCTCTCTCTCTCTCTCACACACACACACACACACAAACACACACACACAAGAACATCATACACATACAAGTAACTTTATTTTTAAATACATAATGTAACTGGAAATCAGTTTTGGTCTTTTCTTTGTAATTAATGTGCACGGGATAACGGAAGTTGGACCTCAGTAATTTTGAAACTCTGGATACGGCCTTGATGGTAAGGAAATCAATTTTAGGATCTTGTTTGGGAGAAACAGCAGAATGGAGCAGGAAATAGACCTACAGATAAGGGCCTCATCTTCATAATTACGGGTGTTGCTCTGGTCTGTTGTTATGCTCAAAGAACTCAACTGAATTGCAACGCTCTTGGTTTGCTGATCTGTCTACAACTAGCCCTCACCTGAAAGGAGCTTCTTCCATAGGACTCAGCTTTAGAGATAAGGTGAGGAGCTCAGAGTAGATCCGCTGCTCCGACACATCAAAAGGACTTAGCTGAGGTGGTTTGAGCATCTGATTTGGATGCTTCCTGGTCTCCCTTTGATGGATTTCCAGGCATGTCCCACTGGGACGAGACTCCAAGGCAGAACCAGAACTTGTGGGATTGATTATAGATCTTCTCTGGCTTGGGAATACTTCATAAGACCTGGAGAGTTGCTAAGCAGAGAGATGTCTGGGCTTGGACGTTACCTTCACAATCCAACATTGGAGAAGTGGAAGAAACCAGACTGATGGATACATTTCCAAAGTTACCTTCCTATAATGCAAACACATTCACAGAAAGTTTGCTTAAAGAGTGGGAATGTGTTCAGCCTGAGCCCTGAAGAAGTGTTTAGGAGTTTTCTTGCCTGACTTTGATTGAAGTCTCAGAGAGGAAACACAGCTGACAGTTTCACCCTGTTAGCTGGTGAATTATTTAAGCGAATCTAGAGCGACATGCACATATGTGATGGTTGCACATGTTGCTATCTCTTCCAAGTGCACAATGCAAATCTGTGGTGCAGCCAACAATTAGCAGAGGCACGGAGCAGACATCGACTCTGGTTTGGAAGCTTGATTTGAATTATGTAATGGCCCAAATGAGAGAGTGCCTTGTTGTCTTTGGTGATTTGTTTATGTCTTTATGTTTGTAGGCTGTTCGGCCTTCATTTGGGGCCGAGCTGAACAAAGAGCTAGCACAACGTCTGAGCCAGCAGCGATAATCGAGCTCACAGAGCTGAGCAGCGTTTTGCCAAACCAGGACAGATCAGACAGACAGACAGCACCTTTCTCCACCATTAAAAGCCCTCATTAAAAAACCTGGACCCTGTTCCTCACAATCACAACTTACCAGACTCCTCTGCCTCTTTAGGCCCCCAGGGAGCATGGGAAAGGCCCCTTTTTATGGTTTTGAGTGTAGAAGGGGTTCTGGTAGGTCCATCATGTCAGCCGTGTCCCCTGCCAGCTAAATCCATATACTTCCTCCTGGACTCAGCGACACTCACACTGTAACAGCAAGAGGGAAAGAGACGATCCTCTGGGGTCCTGTCAACTTACCTCTGTGTGAGATCATACAATTAAGCTCAGAGTTATTCATATTCATGTCAAATTTTGATTTACAGTGAATTTTTACTGACCAATAACTTCCCTGTGAGTGAAAATGACATAAACACATGGCAGATGAGGTTAATAGGCTGCATTAGAGACACTATTTTTACATATTTACTCATGTTCTTTCTCTGTAATCACAGGCAAAGTCAGTTTGACCTCACAATAGTTTCTGTTCTCATAATTACCAGCAAGCTTATTGCCTGTCTGTCTCCACTGGGATTCTGGTGTGTTCCTCTTTGATGACAATCTCCAGGCCTTTGAGGTTTGAAAGGAGCCCTTATCTAACTCTGGACTGGATTTCATTCTGGTCTAGAGTCTGGCTAGGTCACTCCAAGTTGAAGCATTTTGGATGATAGTTTGTTTTTTGGTGAGGGAGGATCCATGAGTAGCTATTTTGTCTTTGGTGTATTTTCTGCTACAAAAAGGCATCCACCACCTAGAAGTCCTCCGCTTAACTACATGTACACAAACATTGACTCATCAATTGTCTTATCCTGTGAGATTTTTGTGATAAATGAATTTTTGCAATTTTTGTACTTCTATAAAAACTAAGTTATGACAAATATTGATCGACATTTTCGACGATGAATAAAAGACAACATTGAAAAATGACTGGTGCCTATCTCCAGCAGTCTTCAGGCATGCAGGCAGGGTATACCCTGGACAGGTTGCCAGTCCATCACAGGGCAACACAGGACGAACAACCACGCACACACACACACACACACACACACGCACCTAAGGACAATTTAGAGAGACCAATCAACCTGGCAGTCATGTTTTTGGACTGTGGGAGGAAGCCATTGTACTCAGAGAGAACCCACGCGTGCACAGGGAGAACATGCAAACTCCATGCAGAAAGACCCCAGGTCGAGATGCAAACCCGGGACCTCCTTGCTGCAAAGCAACAGCACTAACCACTGTGCCACTGTGCAGCCCACTATTGACAGTTGAACGATTTATGTCTAAAAGGAGAAAATGTCAAAGGCTGGGATGAAAAGCATTAAATGTATCGATCTGAAAAGTAGTTGCTTGGTGAGTACACATCTGGGGTTTCCCCTGGTTCTAAAAGTGTTACGGGGTAGCAGCAAGCATTGGGGGGGGGATTGTTGGCGCCGAACCAAACCCGTGGAGCAGCGCATCTGGTTGTTTAATCATTTTCGTGGCGCTGTTACGGCCGATATTATTAGTGTTTGTTGTTCTAGCGCACAAAAACATTCAGACAGCCCACTTTGGTAAATTAGTGCAGGTAAAACTCTAATAAATACACCTGAAAACAGTTATTACCTTTAGTTTACCTCCTCGCATTATTAGAGTAACACCTTTTAATGTTTTGATGGTGTGATGTCATTTCCTGTCATGTTTGCAAATATTACTTCACATTATACAGATTTGTTTACTTTATTAATGAATGATCAAACTGTCAGTATTCGTTTTGGTATTTTTATTTATTGTTATTAAAACAATTATAATTATAGAGTTTTATTGATCCAAAGTGTGAAATGAGAATTTCTCATATTTCTTTACAGTTTCAAGTAGGTGTCGTTAACATTTCCTTGCCTATCAGTCATTTTTTTTCTTCAATAATTTCCATTTGAAACGTTCCTGGATGGGTTTAATGTTAGGATGGTGCTGACTGTGATAGTTACACCTCCTGCTCAGAGGATGAATGAGTTTGGGTCAATTAGTGTGCCAGCTGTAGAAAATGAGTTCTGCATTAAAAGGGCTTTATGAATCATTAAGAGCTGTGATGGCAAATGTCCCTCAGATTTGTGATCAGATCTAATGTTGTGGGGTGACTTTTATATTTAGTGCTGGGAAATAAAACAGTCAACATTTTATCAAGAGCAAAAAATACAATAATGATGACAAATACGTGTGTGTGTGTGTGTGTGTGTGTCCGTGTGTGTCTGTGTGTGTCTGTGTGTGTGGGGGTGTGTGTGTGTCTGTGTGTGTGGGTGTGTGTGTGTGTGTGTGTGTGTGTGTGTGTGTGTGTGTGTGTGTGTGTGTGTGTGTGTGTGTGTGTGTGTGTGTGTGTGTGTGTGTGTGTGTGTGTGTGTGTGTGTGTGTGTGTGTGTGTGTGTGTGTGTGTGTGTGTGTGTGTGTGTGTGTGTGTGTGTGTGTGTGGGTGGCTATAGCATTTACAGCAGAATAGCAGCCAAACAACGTCTAATTCCAGAAAAGAACCTTTCTGTATGTTTTCTTTTCAGCACATGATCAACCATCAACACAAGATGCGTGCCGACTGGGATATTTTGGGATAGTTGCTTAGTGATATTTGAATCTAACCTTTACTAAGCAACAATTAAAACATAAAGTGAAAATGTTTTATTCCAGAACACACCATGGGTGTGTCAAATACAGGCTATAATGTGTTTATTGTGTAAAATGTTTCAGTGAGCTGCTGAACTTTTACTGTAAATATGCAATAATTGTGCTCGGATGATGAACGTCACATTAACCATCTCTGAAGCCACACATAATGTATTGTTAACTCACCATATAATAAGAAACGTTTAGGTAAAGAATATCAAGGAAGAAGTCATGGGGGGGGGTAAACCTAATTATCTTTAAAAAATGCTGAGCGGTCAGAGCAGTGAGTGCATTTAAACAGGAATGTTAATATAATCTATATCATAATTATCAAAACCATTCAATACAAAATAATGTGATAATTATCCCATCCCGCTGGCTCATCTAGGGTGTTTTCATTTTCATTTCATATTGTTTGTCTCATTTTCAAGGAGGATTTTTATTATTGTTTCTGCAATTTCCAGGTTTTAAGTTTCATAATAATCCAGAAAATATAATTTCTTATCTTAAAGAACCAAAATAATAAAGTTTTTCTTCTATTGCCACTGAACACGATCCTACCAGCTCTGCTTCCTCGCTGATAAAACAGTCTGGGCTTTTGCTGGCGTGGAATATGATCTCTTTGTGCATAATGATATTTTTGTTCCTTTGCTTCCACCTTTCCTTTTGTTTATTTTTATTCTTTGATTATTTTTATTCCTTTTGTATATGAAGGAATGCATGAACCCCTGCTGCAACGCTACAACCTGCGCTCTGAAAGGAGACGCCGTCTGTGCACACGGACACTGCTGTCAGGACTGCCAGGTAACACGTATGCTGATGCGCTTCACTTTTGATCTTTGACTTTCTGAACTTTGCATGCTATTTATATTTATGTGCAGCTGAAGGCAGCAGGAACGCCATGCCGTGAGTCTAGTAACTCCTGTGATCTGCCTGAGTTCTGCACTGGTACCAGCCCCCACTGCCCCTCCAATGTTTACCTCCATGATGGTCACGCCTGCCACAGCGTGGACGGCTACTGCTACAACGGCATATGCCAGACCCATGAGCAGCAGTGCATAACTCTGTGGGGTAAAGGTCTGTGGAAAACCTTCCTCTCTGCTCCACTGGGTTGAAAATGGTTGCCAGCTTTTGAAATTTTCTTTTTTTTTTGTATCTTATAGGAGCCAAACCAGCTCCAGGGATCTGCTTTGAAAGGGTCAACTCAGCAGGAGACCCTTATGGCAACTGTGGCAAGGATTCAAAAGGCTCCTTTGCCAAATGTGAAGCGCGGTAAGATCTGATGATCCAAGAGAAACCAAAGCACGGCTGCAGAGAAATGCGATGTTTTAAATGTTAGAGAAACAGCTGTCACATTTAACAATGGAAGTGATTCTTATTTGCGGCTCTAATTGTGGAACACGCAGCCGTTTACTTCAGAAGTCAGGGAAATTGCTCTGATCCTGGAACAGAACGGTTTTCCAGTCGGTTTAATTGGGCAGCAGAAAGTTACTTCATGACAGCAGAAAACAGTGACATGGAACTTTTTTGTCTCTTTTTGTTCTGTGCACACAGAGATGCTAAATGTGGCAAAATCCAGTGTCAAGGAGGAGCAAACCGCCCCGTAATTGGCACCAACGCCGTTTCCATAGAAACAAACATACCCCTGCAGGAAGGTGGAAGGATACTGTGCCGAGGCACGCACGTCTACTTGGGGGACGACATGCCCGACCCCGGCCTGGTCCTGACGGGAACTAAGTGCGGAGACGGAATGGTGAGAGCTAAATCGGCACCGATTAGCTGGGAATAGGAATCCATGTGGAAGGCCATGACTGAGATTCCCATTGTCATTTATCCGTTCACAGCTCCAGACACTTTATAGACTCGCCATTATTCAGTCTATGTGGCGTCTCCCAGTGGTCATCAATTTTAGCCAGAGGTCACTTTACTGATTCAGTTACTCCAATTACTCTAATTTACCTCCACCCATGAGATCCAGCCTCTTCCTTTGTCTTCCATTACCCTCAGTGCCAACGGCCGTTCAGCCTCACATTTAGCCGGGGGTGGTGCCTTTAAGGAGCCATACAATAACTTTTAAAGGATCATCTTTGATGTATTTCTAAAAACTCCCATCGGTAACAACATTGAATTCCTTCTGATTTATAACTAAGAGGAAAATGAGGAGAAATGGCAGGCTGGACGTGGCTGTTGCTCTTCCCTTAAAAGATTAAAACATTTAGAATTGGCTCGCTCTCGGAGCTCGCCCTGTCAATTTTTAATGTCTTTGTCTGCTTCAGATGTGTCTAAATCGTCAGTGCCAGAACGTCAGCGTTTTCACCGTGCACGAGTGCGCAGCCAAGTGCAGCGGTCGAGGGGTAAGTGCCGGTTCGCTGTCGTGGAGATGTAACATCTATTTTAAACAAACCTCACCCCAGTTAATGTCCCGTTCCTTCCTGATGGAAGCAGCTTTCGGCTGCGCCGCCTTCAAAATCCAGCCCAGTGTGCGTTGGTTAGGGAGTAAATGTGACACCTTGCAATACATCACTGTGAACGTTGAAAGGTTCAATCAATTAGATATAATGATCTCATTTATGTTCAACTTTAGGCACCATTCATCATACGCTCAGGCCGCCGTTCCTGTCCTTAAAGCTGAATTAAAACCCATCGGCCACTATGTGTTTGGAGAAAAGCAGTGAGGTGGTTTGATTTTAGGTCGGTGAGCAGGAGTCGAGATCGTTTAGAAGCCGGTGGTCCTGTTGGAGGGGAGTTACGCCGGTCCCCAAGGTATCAGCTGAAGTCCAGTTATTGCTGGAGCCCAGTTTGTTTGTAGTTCCAGTTCAGACGTTCTATAAAACACAGAGGAATGGTTAACCCACTGAAACAAAAGGATGTGGGTCCTGCAGGAGAGAGGGCACCCCTGCATGCAGAGATTAGATCAAGATGTTGCTCTGAAGACAAACCCTCACCTGTTCTAAATTACCCAGGCAGGGAGTCCTCCCAGACGTTAGCGCTCCTGCACCGTGCATGACAGGAAGCCCGAGGTGAGGCCATAAAAATGTGGTGTGAAGGAAAAGGTCTGCTTTGTTGTTTTCATATCAGAGGTCTGGATTCTGCTCCTCTCAGTGCTTCACAAAGTAAACTAGTTCTCTCGATCTCTGTTAACTTAAAATGAATAAATAAAAAATAGTTTTGATTTGGGGTAAATGTCTAGTGTAAACAGATTTATGTTTGTTAAAAGTGACAATTTACACTTTTTTAATTGACTTGTATCATATTAAACAGATTTTTTTCAAGTTTTATTGACTAGATTAACAGAACAGACACTTCAAAGCAGCACATTTTACATTAATTGTATTCTACATTAAATCTGTATTTGTAAATTATCAGCAAACTAAATTCTGACATCACTCAAACCATCTTTAAGAGCACCCGTCTTTGCTTGACTTTTAAATGTTTTTATTTAAAAAAGGAGTAGCATGTGACGTATTGTTCTTCTGCTGTACTGTAGGTGTGCAACAACAACAAGAACTGTCACTGTGAGGCCCACTGGGCGCCTCCTTTCTGTGACAAGGTTGGTTTTGGAGGAAGTGTGGACAGTGGGCCCATCAGGCTTGCAGGTAAATTAACAACGAACCTTAAAACAAACCCTACAACAAAATCCCAAAGCTGCTATTGCCTGTTCTATAGACAAACACACCCAGAATCCTTTGAACAGTGTTGGTAGTTGTGTTTCAGTTAGAAATGAAAGAGAAAAATCTTCTGAAAAAGAACTTTTTGTTGTGAGCAGACAGCAGGAATCTGACGGTGGGTGTCCTGGTGGCTCTTCTCACTGTGCTGGGAGCTGCTCTGATCATCTGCGTCAAGAGGAAGACTCTAATGGGCCTGCTGGTCACCAGCAAGAAGAACCCAATTGAGAAGCTCAGCAGGTAAGTAAATAAGTAAATTTTTTGTATAGCATTGTTCACATGATTAAAAACCACAAATTGCTTCTCGTTAAAATATCAAAACAAGAGGGCGTAGAAGTAGAATAAAACAGGTAAAACATATAATCATGAAAAAGCTTGTCTAAATAAATGCATCTTCCTGCTTCTTAAAGCAACACTAAAGAGTTCCCTGCTTCTCTCCCTCCTACTGGTTGAAAGTGGAATTACAGCTGTCATAAACAATCTTGCTGCAGCCTGCTGTAGCTATCGCTAACATCAAGCTAATGCTAAAACAGGCCAACTGTAAAATGATCCACACTGTTGGACAAAAAATATTATTACTTACAAGTTCAGTAGCAACAAAGCCAAGTCACCATCAGTCCGTGGTTTTGTAGCCTTCTTTAGCTCCCTCACACTAGTGTAGGCCATGCCGATGTTCACTCCGGTTTTAGCTTTTTGCTTTGCCTCCAAAGCCATTACTCTCTTACTTTTACTTCCAGGCTCTGCCATGATGCCAACAACAAAGCAAACTTCTACTTTTTCTTCTTGTGCTTTTTATTGATGGATGGAAAAATGAAAAACCCAACTGCTAGCTTTTATATTAGCTATTGGCAGAGTAAACAGCTAACAGCTGTAAAGCCTGTAGAGAGCTCCACCTAGTGAACCTACCCATCCCACAAAACTGTTAAGTGCCGTTTCTGGTTAGCAGAAGGCTGCAAAGTGCTGCGTAATCTGAAGTCATTTCCTACCTTAAGGATCACTGAAACCCACCTTGAAAGCAATAGGTTAAAGTGTTAAAATAATAATATTAATAATAATGGATTGGATTTATGTAGCACTTTTCAAGGCACTCAAACTCTTTAATGTTGCTTTATAAACATCAATATAGTCAAGAAAACATAAATATGGAAGTAACTCATTTCATATCCTAGGGGCCAGTGCCCTGAAACATTGTCTATTCTTTTTAAGGCCACAATAAAATGCATAAAGGATTTCATAGTTTTTGTCAGTTTCGTAATATTTGAGTCGTTTCATTTCCACTATCTGAAAGTGATGCATGTCTACTGTTTAAAAACGCTTAGAGACTTTTGTTTTTCTTCCTTTTTTTTGTCCACAGATCAGAAAGTGCTGCAGTCAGTGGACCATCAGCTCCTAAACCTCCTCCTACAGTCAGCACAGTATCTCCATCACGACCAGCGCCGCCTCTGCCACACAGCTCCACTATCTTCAAGGTCGTTACAGCAGAACACAAATCTGAGTTTGACTCCCCAAACACACACACACACACAATCATCACATGCAAGTAGAGAGGATGGTTGTACAGTATTCAGCTGAAACTGGAAGAGGATCAGTGACAGATGATCTTTGTTGCAAAGTTCTTTCTGCAATGCTGCGGCCGCTCACAAGAGTCGTTCTCGGCCGGATTGATGTGTTGTTTTCACACAAATGGCAGCTCATTCAAATCCAATTAACTCGTTTCTCTGAATGCAGACGCGCCGTGGAGGCGGTGATAATGGAGTCGAGGAGGGCTCAGGACACTTGAATGCATTTCTTGTCGTTAACAGCTGCCTTTTCAGGGAGAAGCTGATTTATCTGCATGTTGCCGGCATGAAAAATGTTGACGGCGCTGCTTAGTTGGCGTCTAAAGTCATTTTGTGGCTAATAACTGCAAGACAGCGACCTCGCTCTTGCTGTAATGACCCGTGTGCCTTAACCAGTTCATTACTGCCCTGACATTATTGGTAATAAGAAGTGATCCGACTGATGTAGGTTTTGCTGGGGTGCCATGGCAGAGAGGAGAGCTCATGTGCATCAGCATGAGGTTGGTTTTTCAGTTAGCAGCATGTGGTTTTCATTTGGCAAGAGGAGAAAAGATGTAAGGGCTGTTTGATGTAAGCACAGTGCAGGTGAGGTCATTTTCCAGTTGTGTGTGTGTGTGTGTGTGTGTGTGTGTGTGTGTGTGTGTGTGTGTGTGTGTGTGTGTGTGTGTGTGTGTGTGACTAGCTACTCACATCTGGTCTAAATATGAAGAAGGCTGATTTTTTGGCTGAATCCGTTGTCAAATCTCTCCTAATTGGAGCGTGTGTGGTCCATTTAGCTGTTAGAATTAGGCCAAACGGGCGCTCCTGGGACGGTTTTAGGTTTTAATTAGTTACCGGTAGAGGTTTTCAGGGCAGCGATTGATTTACATGTCTCTGACAGAACCAGGAAGTTCAGCAGGAGAGGAGGAGGTGAACATGATTGTTTCTGAGAGGAATCAGATGGTTTGACTTTTGACTGACTCTTCTGTTTCTGACTTTCATCTTCTTGCAGTCTCCTCATCGGGGGCCAGAAGCAGGGCCCCCACCAGCCCCTTACCCTGCCCACAGCCTCCGCAGACTCCCCCAGTGCCCTCCAGTTCACCTCAGCCACCCGGTCCCCCTGTCTCTCACCCTGTCCCTCTCCCCCGGGCCCAGACAGCCGAGACCCCCGGCTCCTCCGCCTCATCAAGCCCCTCTGCCTCACATCCACATGGCGCCCAGGGGCACGTCACTCCGCAGCACGTCGCACCATAACTCCTGCAGGATGGTGATGGTGAGTGGATTTCCTGTTCCCTCAGTTGGAAACACTTTATTCGATGATGTTACTTACTGTAATTTCACTGCTGCGTCTGGAGAGCTTTTACACGCCTCCGCAGCCTGGAACACCAAACCAGGGAAATGATGATGTTCGCTCCACTTTCAGGCGGGTGTTTTGATGTTGATTGTTTTCATCGCACTTTCGCAGCTTACAGAATCTTCGGCTTGGTGGCGGTTTCTCACAGTTGAAGAAAATAACGAGGTTAACCCTGGAGCTCGTAGCAGCCGAGCGTGACGTCAGATCTGCAGCAAAAACCGCCACATAAATAATGAAAAATGGAGCCAGACTTGTTGTGAGAAGCGGGTGGAGGTGGGGGTGGGGTGCGTGTATACAGGGTAGCAAACCTGCTGCCACAGTTAGAGCCTAGTTGGCTATAAAGGTTAACGAGGGAAAGCCAGAGACACCTGGAGTTAAATCTCACACACACACCGGTTCTCTTATTGTCCTTTACCTGGGTTTGATGTTACACCCTTCTAGTTCAAGTTTTACAAGTGACTGGAACATGTGCTGGCTTCAGACTTTTATTTAATTTCTTTTTAAATTTTGATCAAAACAATTTAAAACAAAACAAATCTGAAAATGTTCTCTTAGTTGCTCAGAGGACACTTTGGTCCTCACCCATGGTGAGGATAGGAATGAGGATTGACCGGCTAATTGAGGCACCGCCCCCAATGTCCATGCAATGTTGCTGAGCCGTGTCAACTACAACATTCATGGCCTTGAGATAGCTAGGTTGCACCTCATCAACAACCGGAGCACCATAGATGCCTCCTCCTTCTGTAGCAGTGAGGCAGTTCTAATCCCAAGCAGACAAAGGATAAATCACAGCCGAGCTTTCTGTCACCGTCTGAACGTTTCTCTGGGATTAATAAATACTGCTACCCAAAGACCTATGGCGAGGTGGCAGCAGCGTCACAGAACGAACATTCAGTAGCAGCAACGTACACTTGCCTGAAAATTACACCATTGTCACTATAATGTCTGATCTCTGTACGTCACTGCTGCTTACGATTTGTTTATTTCATTTTGACTCCTATGAGCCTGGTTCACACTGGTCTTCCTGCACCTGCTGGTAGGTGCATATCTATTCTGATCTTTTATAAACAAGCAGCTACTTTTAGGCATCGTAATGTAAAATATAGCCTGACAGCTCCCCTGTCCTCTGGCGTCCACCAGCGACTCCGGCGATTACCGCCACAATTAGCACTAGCAACCATGTGGCTGCAGCTAGCAGCAGCTTCCTCAACAACTGCAGAGCAGAACAAAGCTCATTCAGACTCAATGTCCCCTACTGCTCTCTGGAAGCAGTTAAAGCTCTGCAGAAGGTGAGCGTTGAAGACCATTCTGACAGGTTCTTCAGCCAGGTGTTCCCAGACTCACATATGGTGTCCCCACATCTTTCCTGTCATGGTCCGGTCTTGGTAGTGTCGGCCCGCCCCTGCGCCAGGTTTTGTTCACATAGCCTTCTCAGGAACGCGAATATCTCTGAGTACGTGGGTGGGGCAAAAGATGCACAGAAATGTCTGTGGTGTCCTCCTTAAATTAGTAAACAAAGACGGCCGTGAGCAGTGTTACTTTTGGAGACTCTGATATGAAACACACTGCTTCCTACTGTCTCACTGTGTGCTCACGCTGCCACGGCTGGAGCGGTGGCTCTGAGCAGCAGCCAGAGAAAATATTTACTCCATTGCATCCAGACTGAAAACAAATCACGCATACGGGAAGCTGCTGCTGGCTGATTCTACCAACCAATCAGAGGCTCCCTCTATAGGTAGGCCCAAACTTCAGCCGGCCAATCAAGGTCCAAAAAAAAAAGGTCAGCTGAGCATGCAAAACACACAGATTACCCAGATGTAAAAACACAATTAATCTACCAGCGCTGGGATGTGCTGACCCAGATGTGAAAGCCTACCAGGTCTACGTGGCATCCTCCCCGGCCATCTGATCCAACTCACCAGTTGATCAGTTGACAGCTCTGCTCATTTCTTCACTCCTTCTTCCAAAACATAAGGCCACGGGTCAGATGATATGACTACAAAGTCAACCATTGCATGCTAAAGTTTGAAAATGGTGGACAGAATTCCAATGACAGAACACCACTCAGGTTCAGGTTGGGCGGGCCATTCCTCTCCATCACGCCCTTCCAGGTCACACTGTCATTGCCGAAGTGAGCATTGTCCTCCAGCAGGACCAGCAGGAGCACCATCTAGCACTTGTTCCATTGCCTCCAAAATACTCTGAGCTGCTTTTTGGTGCATAAGCACAAACAACCATCAGGACCCATTCCCAGACCCAAAGGCACAGGGAAGCTACCTTTTCATCCCCTGGAGTAAACCTAACATAACGGCAGAGAGTCTGGAGGGCCTACAAGAAACCAGCCTTTGCCTCTCACCCGGGGCAACTCCAGCATACCAGAGAGTCCAACTCCTCTCAAGGACTTGGGTTGTTTTTAATGTGAATGCACAAAACTAAAGCTCTGAAACAGTCTTTTTCTTTATGTCTTATACCATACCATGCTATACCTGCTTTATTTATAAACCACTTTCAACACCACAGGACCAAAGTCAAGTTAAAAATCAAACAATATAAAACTACATTCTACACACACTACAAAGTCATAGCTGCAAAAAAAAGTAAAACTGTAAAAGATAACTCTAGAGGAAAACATTTGTGTGACAAATTCTGAAATCACTAAGACCCAACACACAGGAAGGCTAATCAAGCAGACTTAAATCAAAAGGTAAGTAGCATTAAAAGCTGATTGTGTGCTGCAGTATATCATAGATCAATAGCAGCATTTAGTTTCACCAAGTTGCCACACACCTGTTCAGCAGGTGTCGTACAGCAGCTCCTGGCAGAGTTTTACTTTTCGGAAGTAGACTCTGTCAGCTGCTTCCAGTCGATGTCAGAATGTGAAAGCGACTCCTTTTGGCAGCGCTCTCCTCTGACAGTATCTTTGGCAGCTGTTTGGCAGCTCCAAGATGTTGACAGAAGACATAAAACATCAGCGAAAGCTCTCTGCTGGGGGCACTGAAGCAGCGCTTCCCCTCGGAGTTTAGAGATTCTTCAGTCACTTACGCTTCACTGAATCTGTAGAAGCATTTTATGTCACTTAATTATCTTATCAGACATACTCTTAGCATGTGAGGATTTTCTGGTAGTATTTGCAGCGTTTGTAGACGACTGTCACTGTGAGGTTTGAAGTTGCGCTACTGAAGCCAAGAAGATTAAGCCGTCTTTTGTCCTGACCTCGGTTTTCTACAGAAGATTATTAAACCACATGATGGGTGTTGCCTTTATGATAATGTTACCAAGGTGCCTGAGAGAAGAGAAGAACCCCAGATGGGCTGTGATGTGATGTGTGTGAGCGCCCTCTGGTGGCTAACCTTGGTTACTGCTTTTATTTCAGGCGCTGGAGAAGCCCAGTCCTCCACAGAAACCTCTACCTGCTGATCCAAGGAGCTCCCGTTTGGTGCGAAGTCCCTCGTCAGTGCAGGACAACTCTGCAGCTGTTATATGTGGACCTTCAGTGGTACCAGGTGTGCCCAGACCTGTGCGACCAGTCCCACACCCCAACAGGTGAACTATCCTCATCACTCGCACGTACTGTATGAGTAAAAGCAACGATAAACATAAATACTTTTTAAATTCTCACATATCTGTGGCCATTTTCCTCATCTTTAGGCCGAGTCCCAAACAGCCTCCAACACTACCAAAGCCTTGCATCATCGCCAACGTTAAATACAGCAGCTGAGACGTCGGCCCAAAGGGACATCGCTGGAATACACACAAAATAATTTGCACTATTGAAACTCTGAGAACCCTAAAAACGATCTCCGAGTTGTGAATCAAGAGATTTGCCGTGTCCCTTTGGCGCTCTGCCTCTGAATGGTGCTACGAGTCTGAGCTCAGGTAGATGTAAAGTATTTATATTCTGTATTTATTACCACCCAGTGCACTGTGCCAGACACTTTTACTACACGGTAGCAACTTTGAATCTTTTTTTACTTCACTTTTTCAATGTACACTGTTGTTTTCTTTTCTTTTTTAAAAAGAAAATTAAAATAAATAAATAAAAACAGGAAGAAATGAGGTGAAACAGCAGTTAGGAGGGATGTTCCTGGAACTTTTACCATGATGTTTGTGTTCTCTACAAAAGAGCGCTTTGCAGTGACCGATGAGACTCTGGGGTTTCGTGAAGGGAAATGCTCTCTGGAGCATCTTTGAGCCAATCTGGCAAGACTTGAAACAACGACAGAAAAAGAGGAAACGGTGCTATGGCGAGAGCTCTGCGGCGCTTTTCATAATCAGAAGATTATCTGCAGGTCTCTTTGTTGTTCAGACAGATTAAGCAGAAAGTTGAATCATTTGCAGCGTTGGTTCTGTTTTTGAAGGAAATATGAAGCAAACACAGATTGAAAATGAAAAATCAAGGAAGCTAATGGAAATTAAACTTCTGCGAAAGATCACACGTGTTTTTTAAAGGACTTCTTGCCTCTCTGCACAAAAAACTCTGGATTCAGATTTTTGCTCACATGGTAACCGTTACTGTTTGGCTACAGCGATCATCGCCATGAACAGTTTCACTTGAAAAGGCTGCGATTGTTCTGTAAAGGCAAATGGAAACACCCAACAGGAACAGATGCTCATTTTGTTGTAACTTTTTACTTTGTCAGTATTTTGAGAAGCGATTTACATGCTGGATAAAGAATCCTTTATAAATCAGACAGTGTTTTATTATTCTGGCAGGAAAAAAAAAGTTTACTTGACTGCAGCTCATTACATTAAAACACATTTGCTCTTTACACACATATAGACTTTTTTACTTTTTGATACTGTCTTTATTTGAGGCACATGGGTTTCATGTACTAACAGACAGCATCTGAGTGTAGTCACATGTTCCATCTGTATGTTCTTTGTATGTTGTGTTACAGGTGAACACGGCTTCATGGAGAATGCTTTTTGTTTCTATTAATGACTGTTTGATACTTTGTATGTAAAAAAGAAAATATATATAAAATAAAGTGTCATTCCTGATGGTTAAACACATTCAGTATTAGTAAAACTGATTTTAAATGAAAACAAATATCTTGATTTATTGTGTGTGTGTGCGTGTGTGTGTGTGTGTGTGTGTGTGTGTGTGTGCGTGTGTGTGTGTGTGTGTGTGTGTGTGCGCATGCATATGCATGTATGTATGCGTGCATGTGTGTGAGTGCGTGTGTGTGTGTGCATGCATGTGTGTGGTTGCGTGTGTGTGTCTGTTATTCAAAATCTTTTCCTCAGCAGCTCTCAGAAAAAACATTTTGTATTTTAAATGTCAAAAATCTCACTTTAGTTGGTTTTCATTTATTTTTTATGCGCCTCAGTACAATGAAAGTGTTGTGTGTTCATGTTACTCACATTAGACTCGTGATGAAAAGGGTTTTAAAGAGACAGTACTTCGTTAAATTTAAAGAGATCCACAAAGCATTTCTGAAACCAAACTAGACCAACATCATCAGATGAAATCTAAACACATTTCATTATGGAGCACTTTGGTGCAACAGAAGAAATGGGGATTTGTAGTTTATTTAGACTCTACACTTTATTTTAATCATTTGGAATCTCATAAAAAAGGACTTATTGATGCTATACTGTAAAATAACCTAACCATTCTTTGTTATTAAGATTGTGGGGTGTATAATAAACAAGGTCATTTAGTAATAAACCTTTATTCCCATAAAGGTTTCTTAAATTCCAGTTAACAGGTGAAATATAGTTTATCCCGGCATTTATTTGGGGTGTTTTTAACCCATGTTTATTTATTTCAATTTTTGTTATAGTTAGTTTTGCAAGTGGCCCACTTCTCCTTATTGAACTGGAATTACAGTAAGAGTAACTGTTAAAGCACATAATCAGATCCTTTTGATAAAGTATGTTATTTTTTAAAATTGTTATGATCTCACCAGTAATAAAATAATAAATAAATAAAAGGCTGGAGAAACAAAATCAAAAAGGACATATAACTGCCATAATCCAAAAGCAACGTCTGCTTTTATTGAAGTTTCAGTAAATAATAATTTGGTAACACTTTACAAAAAGGGCCCCTTTATTAACGTTACTTAGTGCATTATTAAGCGTTAATAAATAAAGGGTCCCTTTATTAACATTCCTGATATTGTTAACTATTAAGTGTCCTTAACGCATTACTTAAAGTGTTCCTAGAATGCAGTTAATCAACAATCTAAAACAGCTTTGAGCCTCTAAAAAGCATAAGAAATGTTCTTTCGGCTTTCATCTGTCCCAGGAGCCCTGATACAGCTGTTGACCCCTCCCACTCGGCCAAGACATGAATATGATAATGAGCTGCTTGCTGATTGGTTGGTTTCCCCAGAAGGCCTCAGACACTGGAGACATGCAGGTTTGAGGAGGAAGGGCTCCCCCTTATGACGTGTTAAGGAAGACTTTCTCAGATCAGAAGTTTTTCTCTCGCCTTTTTCAACTTTCTAATTTACATAAAAAGTAGGTCACACACGGCTTTGACTTTTTTCAACAACAAGGAAAATGTTGGTTTACATTCTAGGTCCTCTTTAATATTAAGCAGTTGTTAATACTTTATTTATTAGTTTATTAAGGCTTAATAATGCACTAAGTAACATTAATAAAGGGACCCTTATTGTAAAGTGTTATCAATAATTCCCTTTGTCCATTTCTAGTTAAGTCACAGAGCATTGTGGGTTTGTCTTTATGTACCCAAATGCGTGACACCTGTAGTGTCCCAGTTTAGAATTAGGACTCATGCAGGATCTCTTCCATCCTCCATGGGTCTTTGGTGGCAGGTCTGTGGCCTCTCACACTCACTATTGGACATTCCTCTAGAGAAACCTTACATACCGGTACACAAACACGTGTACGCTAGGGATGCAACGGTACGCGGTAAAATCCCAGACCGTTCGGTCCTCCCTGCACGGGACAATCTACCCTCGTGTACTGCGGGACTTCGGTTTTGCCATTATTTTCGCACTGGTCCTTTTATTTCATGCTTTACACGGCACCAGGGTGCGTTTGTCTGTCCAGGCAGATGAATTTCATTCCGTGTGCCTGCGCTCTAGTCTCGTCTGAATCTGCTCACAGCAGACCCCCTCCCTACCCGCGAGTAAATATCCAGTCACAGGTTTGACCCGCTCCACTGAGCTGAAAGTTTGAGCAAAACAAAGCTACAGAGAGAAACTTAGCCACGGCCACATGCGACGCACCGTCTTCAAACAAACCTTCCGTGTGGGAACATTTCTGGTTTGCAGTTGAATATAAAGACGAGGAGAGAAAACGGTGAACTCAGAGGCTCGCTTTATTTGACGCCACAACCACAACCCCTCACACAACACACTCCCGAGTCGGGACCTTCCTTGGACATCCTACAATTCCAAATTACGCGTCCATCCTGGTCCCGCTTCGGTCGCCCTAGCCTCTCACTGACACCACGCTGAAAAGGCATTTTAAAAGTGACATTTCTGTTGGTCTCTGAACATATTATTATACACTGGACTACAAGTAATACATCTGAAAAGTTATATTATTGCGTGAATAAAATAAAGTTTGGAAATTTCAGTTTTTCTTAAGCTTTTCTACAATTCAAAGTGAACCGAAACCGTGACCCAAAAACCGAGGTACGGACCGGACCGTGGGGAAAGTGGACTGTTGCATCCCTAGTGTACGCACACAGGTGCTCACATGGTGCTCTCACAAGTATGGGCTTGGGTGTTTTTAACACATAACCTAAGGCTGTGGTTGGCACTATATGCACTAGGATTTATTACAGTGTGCTTTTCAGCAAATATTGCTACTGTTATACATCTTCAAGTTGGTGGCACAGTGATGTTTTGGTTCTGTTGTATTTATGTGTCCCCTTTCTCTCTCTCTTTCTGCAGATCTAGACGCAGATTCTTTTTCTTTATTGTTTTTTTTGTGCCCCTCCCCCCCCCCCCCCCCCTTCCTTCTCTTTCCCCCCTTTCTTTTTCATTTCCGAGTTAAATGCACATCTTTTTTTTGTAAACAGTTTTGGTTTGGAAAATGCTTTTTACACTGGAAACGTCTGCAGACTTATAAATGAAAGACAAAAAAACTATTTAAAAAAATGACACTTGTGCCAGTATGAACACACTCAATACTTCACACATGACCGTTTGAATGATATTCTGGAGATTATGACACAACCACTGGGAAATCCAGTAGCTCTGTTCCGACTCAAACGCATGAGGTGACATTGGGGTGAAATGGCGCACCAGTGCACACCGCGTTTTCCAGCGAGCTTCAAACTGGACAACTTCAGCCTTTTAGCAGCTCCCAAAAATATATTTTTGGCTAAAAGGATGATTATTAGTAATCCAGTCCGTCCAAACAAGCGTGTCTTTGTTGTGTTGTTTCCATTTTAAACTGTCTTAATTTTGTGAGGTGGGAAAAGAAACTCTCTTCTCTTGTCTGGATAAATCTCTTCATCATGTCGACTTTAAATAACTCACAGAGACTGCCCAGCTCTCTGACAGCGGAGAAGATTCCTTTGGTTTGGGGGAAGATCTGGAGTTAAATCAGTTTGATGGATTGCCCTTTCTACATGTTACTGAAGGAGAGGAAGACCCTGTCTGTGTGGAGGGTCAGGGGCCTGATGGAAGATGCTCTGGTAAAAAAAAAGCTGCTTATTGTGACTGAAACAGCAAAAACTGGCAGAAGCACTCAAGTAAGTACTGATCTTTGATTGTTTCAAAAACTTTTTCATTCAAATAAAAATTCAATGGACTGTGTGTTCAAATGAATGTTGCAAAAAGTTTTTTCTTTTTTATATATTTATTTTGTGAACATCTCCATGCTTGTTTGGAGAATTTGCCCAGATCAGCAGATGCTGTTGTCACTGTCCAGGCTCATGCCTGCACGACTGAATGTCAGTCTGCACAAAGGCTCCAGCAGGCCTGTTAGGGACCTCCTGCTGCTAAGCCCTGATCCGCTGGAGCTGCCATGCTGCCAAAGCAATTTTACACCATGAACAATAATACAGCTGGATCACTTGTGTCACTGTTTGTTTTGCTGTGTGCTTAAAGCTCTTGGTTTAATCCTAAAAGGATTCTCACTCAGAAAACAAATATGATGCAAAACATGTTGGATGTTGCACATTTCCTGCTTCTTGTTGATTGTGTCATTTCACATTCCTCAGTGGTATGCAGAGTTCTGCCTGTCGGTTCAGTATCATCACGGCGTGGTGGTGTCCACACAGACTAAACAGCAGCAGGCTGTGGATCTGGCCCTATGAGTGGCTGATGAGATGGATGTGAACATCGGCCATGAAGTGGGCTACACCATCCCTCTGGAGACCTGCTGCTCCTCTGACACTGTTTTAGGTTGTCCTTTATTCTGTTTCAGCGCCATCAGCAGAATCACACTTTGGTACAATCCACAAACTTCTCTCTGTCAGTCTATTCGTTTACTTACAGTATGTGTCACTTGTTCATCGAGACACATGACTGATGGGACACAAACTCTTATAGCCACAAAATCAAGTCCATAAGAGCAACGATCAGATCCAAATATTACCTTCCAAGCGCCGAAAGGTCAAGATTTGCACCTTTTTTGTTGTTATTTGTATTAATTTAGAATGAAGAATAAAGAATCACATTGTTTTCATTTCTTTCAAAACCCGTCATTTAAATCTAAAACAAAACAGTTCTCTTTTGTGGAATTTACCTTGGTGCACGGTTGTATTTTCAACTAAAAAAACCTTGATTGGGTGCTTCTGTGTGTTTTCATTGCACCCACCGAAGTTTAAACTGCTGACTCAAAAGTGATGTGTAACTAATCATATTCAGCTCCTAGCAATCTAGATGTCTTCAAATCCACTTAAAATATATCCGATAAAGTGATTTTACCTGAATGTCTTACTGATGGCGTTTGATAGCTAATAAATGAAACAGCTCTTCCAGGAAAATGATAAATGACCTGCTCTAGTATAGGACGATCTTTTCTGATGACAATGTTTACGTTTTTCGCATTGCATCACGGGATTGTGTGGCAAGGCGCAGTATTGTTTTGCATGTTTGTAGAAGGATTTACCGAAGCAGATGGTCATTTTTGCTGTGTGGTTGATCGTTCGGCCCATGGGAGGCTTGATATAAAGTTTTATTGGAATTTCCTCCGTAAAGGACCGCAAAATACAAAAGAGATGATTGCAGATGACCCGGACTGCCTGAAGAAAGTTTAGATTCCTGCAGCAACTGTGAGGCTCATTTGTTCATGATAAGTCCTTGTGACTAAGTATTTGTTAATAAGAGAAGATGTTTTAAAAAATATTCATCTTTGTGTATTTTTAAAGGAGTCCTAGTTTTCGTGTTCTGATTCAGGTGTCTCAACCCTCGATCGTTATAATAATAAATAATTAAATAAGGACACTGACTGATGAAGACTTACCCAGCTTTGCAGTCACAGTGAGGATTTGTTTGTTTTCTTTGACAATCACCCACAGGTGATGAGATTAACGCTGTGACTCTGCTCGCCAGTGTTGACTCCTGCTTTCTGAATAACCACAGGTTTCTGTTTTGCAGAAGAGATCGGCCAAACTTTCCTTGAAACAAAATAATCGTAGACCTCCAGACTCTAGGATGGGCGAATTGCTGGATGAATTTGTGATCATAGTCCTGTATGGAAACCAGCAAGGGATGTTGCATTTTTGACTGAGTAGTTTGGCTTCACAAAATCCAGGAGAGTTTTTGTTTCCACACAACAAGGAGAGTGGGGGACCAGAGAATCAGTCAACTTTGTCAGCTTTACACAATTGATGTAAACAAGCTTGAGTGTTTACAGAAGTGACATAAACAAGCTTAAATCTTTACACTAGTGATGTAAACAAGTTTGAATCTTTACACTAGTGACAAACAAGCCTTAATCTTTACACTAGTGATGTTAATAAGCTTGAATCTTTACACTAGTGACGTAAACAAGTTTGAAACTTTTCAGTAGTGATCAAAACAAGCTTTAATCTTTACAGTGACGTAAACAAGCTTTTTTCTTTTCACTAGTGACGTAAAAACAAGCTTGAATCTTTACACTAGTGATGCAAACAAGCTTTTATCTTTATAGTGACATAAACAAGCTTTAATCTTTACATTAGTGAAACAAACAAGCTTGAGTGTTTACAGTAGTGACATAAACAAGCTTAAATCTTTACACTAGTGATGTAAACAAGTTTGAATCTTTACACTAGTGACAAACAAGCCTTAATCTTTACACTAGTGATGTTAATAAGCTTGAATCTTTACACTAGTGACGTAAACAAGTTTGAAACTTTTCAGTAGTGATCAAAACAAGCTTTAATCTTTACAGTGACGTAAACAAGCTTTTTTCTTTTCACTAGTGACGTAAAAACAAGCTTGAATCTTTACACTAGTGATGCAAACAAGCTTTTATCTTTATAGTGACATAAACAAGCTTTAATCTTTACATTAGTGAAACAAACAAGCTTGAGTGTTTACAGTAGTGACATAAACAAGCTTAAATCTTTACACTAGTGATGTAAACAAGTTTGAATCTTTACACTAGTGACAAACAAGCCTTAATCTTTACACTAGTGATGTTAATAAGCTTGAATCTTTACACTAGTGACGTAAACAAGTTTGAAACTTTTCAGTAGTGATCAAAACAAGCTTTAATCTTTACAGTGACGTAAACAAGCTTTTTTCTTTTCACTAGTGACGTAAAAACAAGCTTGAATCTTTACACTAGTGATGCAAACAAGCTTTTATCTTTATAGTGACATAAACAAGCTTTAATCTTTACATTAGTGAAACAAACAAGCTTGAGTGTTTACAGTAGTGACATAAACAAGCTTAAATCTTTACACTAGTGATGTAAACAAGTTTGAATCTTTACACTAGTGACAAACAAGCCTTAATCTTTACACTAGTGATGTTAATAAGCTTGAATCTTTACACTAGTGACGTAAACAAGTTTGAAACTTTTCAGTAGTGATCAAAACAAGCTTTAATCTTTACAGTGACGTAAACAAGCTTTTTTCTTTTCACTAGTGACGTAAAAACAAGCTTGAATCTTTACACTAGTGATGCAAACAAGCTTTTATCTTTATAGTGACATAAACAAGCTTTAATCTTTACATTAGTGAAACAAACAAGCTTGAGTGTTTACAGTAGTGACATAAACAAGCTTAAATCTTTACACTAGTGATGTAAACAAGTTTGAATCTTTACACTAGTGACAAACAAGCCTTAATCTTTACACTAGTGATGTTAATAAGCTTGAATCTTTACACTAGTGACGTAAACAAGTTTGAAACTTTTCAGTAGTGATCAAAACAAGCTTTAATCTTTACAGTGACGTAAACAAGCTTTTTTCTTTTCACTAGTGACGTAAAAACAAGCTTGAATCTTTACACTAGTGATGCAAACAAGCTTTTATCTTTACAGTGACATAAACAAGCTTGAATCTTTACACTAGTGACGTAAAAACAAGCCTTAATCTTTACACTAATGACACAAACAAGCTTGAGTCTTTACTATTGATATAAACAAGCTTTTATCTTTACAGTGACATAAACAAGCTTTAATCTTTACACTAGTGACATAAACAAGCTTGAATCTTTACACTAGTGACGTAAAAACAAGCTTTAATCTTTACATTAGTGACACAAACAAGCTTAGGTTTTTACAGTAGTGACATAAACAAGCTTGAATCTTACACTAGTGATGTAAACAAGCTTTTATCTTTACCGTGACGTAAACAAGCTTTAATATTTACACTAGTGACACAAACAAGCTTAGGTTTTTACAGTAGTGACATAAACAAGCTTGAATTTTTACACTAGTGATGTAAACAAGCGTTTATCTTTACAGTGACATAAACAAGCTCTTTACACTAGTGACGTAAAAACAAGCTTTAATCTTTACACTAGTGACACAAACAAGCTTAGGTTTTACAGTATTGACATAAACAAGCTTGAATCTTACACTAGTGATGTAAACAAGCTTTTATCTTTACAGTGACATAAACAAGCTTGAATCTTTACACTAGTGATGTAAACAAGCTTTTATCTTTACACTAGCGACACAAACGAGCTTAAATCTTTACAGTAGTGATGTAAACAAGCTTGAATCTTTACACAATGACAGTGAAGTCACATTAAAAAAACCAAATGACCGTGTTGTTATTTCCCAGGTAAATATTTTCACATTATCCAGAGGCAGGTTTGCAGGCAGAATCCTCTCCACAGACTCCACCAACAGTTCTCTTCATAAAAAGGATGGAGGTCCCTGGTCTTGGACAGTGGCATTTCATCAACAGACCAGGTAAAGTTCCCTTCCAAAATTAAACTTAAGAATTTGCCAATAACATTCTGACTTTAGAACAAATTTTCCCAACGCCGTCACTGACTTAAGAGAAACCTTATGTTTCTCGTTCCCAGAAATAGCATTCGTCCTCACAGTTGAGAGGTGCATTTTGAAAGCTTGTGGGCCCAAAAAACAGAAATAAATTTGTAGTATAGCTATTTGGGCTCAGCCATCCATGCTTTAGCTGAGCTGTCATCTCAGCTATTGACTGAGTTTGACCCAGTCCAACAGGACCAGAAAAGAGGCCAGCTCATTAATGATTATACAACACATCGAGTTTAATGCAGCACCATAAGAAGTAAAAGTACAGGCTAAATATACTGTAATTTCTTTTAAATGTTGCTTACTTTGTTGCAATAGAGTCATATATTGGGCAAAAAGATCTTGCAGTTTTGTTGTGATGAGGCAAAAATCAAAAAGGAATTCATCAATTATCAAAATATTCTGACTACTGCTGTTTTGTTTCCATTTGTGTTAGATCTGGAGGGCCTTGTGCAGGTATTGGAGGAGTTAGAAAACCTTGCAGCATTAGACAATGATGGAAATTTGTTTGAATCTGGCATCCAATTGTCTGAAACGCCTCTGGATTCCTCAGATGGCCAAAGCTCTGTTAGCATGCTGAGTTTGACTATGTGAGTGAGATGTTAAAAATTGCAGCCATGTTGTCAGGTATGCGTTCGCCCTGCAAGGATAAACATGGTTTTGTTTTGTTCTTTGGTCGGAGTCTAAAGTAAGTGTTTCATTTACGTAATGGTGATTAGTTGTCTCTCAGATCTGAGAGTTGAAAAGTGGTGCCAGGATTATTATCTGGATCATTCTGCAATAAAAAATTGCTGACTCCATCAGATCAGAACTGATGGACAACCCTGAACAGGATTGAGCTTCCCATATCTGGACCCTGCTTTGGAACCAAAGCAAACACCAACAACATAAAAGGAATTACATTTTTATCTGTTGTTTTTAATTGCTGTGAATTGTATTCTCCATTTAGGAGATCAGTCCCACAAGCTTGGCCTGCTAGAGTGGGTCGTGTTCAGCGAGTACATCATGTCTGAAAACAACAGCATGAAAACAGTCTATGAAGTTTCCCTTCATGTGTGAGTTCATTCATCTATCAGCTGTTAGCAAGCAGATCAGCATTTCCTTGTGGCTTATGTTTCTAGTTATTAAACTTAATCTGAATTATTTGATATTAATTCTAATCTTTTTCAATCCTCTATGTGAAGTAACAACTTCATGTTTTTGGTGTCATTTCAGGTTCATTCAAATGGCACCAATGGACTTCTAAAGCCTGCCTCTTAGTGCGAGTGAAGACAAACTGCAGGACCTGTTGGACCTGAGGAGTCCAGGAATGGGCTCTATGCACGCTCCAACTTCCGCATTCCACATTAGACCGCACTCCTATGTCCGGTTGCCATAAGTCGTCGGTGAAGCTGTGACATGTCTGAGAGTTTGGAGATCACACGGTGCTGACTGGAGTTACCAAAAGTTACAAGCAATGATGTAAGGCACATTTTCTCTTTGTTTAGATGAAAGAAAAGAATAAAGTGGTTCTCTCGATTTTTTTAAAAAAAAACCTCTACCAATAACACGTCCGACCAAAAATCCATAAGCAACTAACCTCCAGGAAGCACCGGGTGAACTCCAAACTCTCAGCCATGTCAGAGCTTCGCTGACGACTATGACAACCGGAAATAGGAGTGCGGCCTTATGTGGAATGCGGAAGTTGGAGCGTGCATAGAGAGCCCATTACACAAAGAGCTAAAATAATCAGCAGTGACAGAAGCAGGAGCTGTTCAGCAGACAGACTGACAGATGTGTGATCCAGTGAGCTGAAACAAACTACTAGGACTATAAAAGAGGTTATGGGTTACCAAACCAACTAGTTAAGTCTTTATGTAATATTTAACTTTTCAGATGGCTAATTTGTTAAATGGGCAACAGTCATACACTGAGGGCCGTGCTTCTGCAGCAACACTTTTCGTTATGCTGTCTGGCTTCAAAAATTGCGATTTTCATCAGAAAGTGACAAGTTTGCAAATATGGCACGAATGTATTTTAAAAGAATTTTAAAACTTTACTAAACCGATTTAAGACTTTTAAGGGTCTTAATTTCCCTTAAGTCAATATATCAACTTTTAATACTTTAAGACCCCGCTGATACCCCGTGTTAAATGAACAAGATCCACAGACTACAATTATTGAATATAATTTATTTTCTTATTCATAAACAGACATGAGTTTAAGCAGTTAGAATGGTATTATTAAAGATCCAGCCTCTCTAAAGACTTTTCTTTGTTCTACTTAAGATTCTAGAACAGATTCAGTGAAATACAAGAAATTCTAAGCTTTCTTTGAAAAATAAAGTCCAGACAAACTTAATTTGTATCAAACTGAGCACTTTAATATAATTTTAATCTGAGTGCAGACACCAAAACCATAAATGGTCATTTTAAATCTTATAAAAGTCAGGCTAAGTCTGTAAACCAACTCATATTAACAAATTATACACAGCTGCCCTATGCGTTTACAATTACTTGATGCATTGTTGTATTTTTTTTAAACGAAACCCACAATTAAAACGGACACTATAATCTTGTTTTAGATGAACTGATGAGTCTGCAGGTAGATCTTCACTGTGTCCACGTGTCCTAAAGTGTCTCAGACTGTCAGGTATTCCTTCAGTTTGTCCATAACTGCAGGTATTCTGTCTACGGGGACCAGCATCACCGTCCTGAACGGCTTCATGGGAACGTCGTCAAACGACCACCTGCCACTCAAACACGAGTCTGCGTCATCCTGGACTGAGTAGTGGAACTTTATGGTGGCTTGCTGTAACAACAAACCCATCAAAGACACAATTATTAACAGTTTGAAGGTAAAACGCTGAAATTGAATCACAAAAACTCCCCAGTATGTTACCACGTGTTTAAATCGAGAGGATTCACCTCGTAAAAGAACTCCTCCTCAGCATTGACAAACATGTACTCCTCTTTAGGAGCTCCTCCTCTGGCCGGGATGTTCTTGGTGGCTTCTTTGCATGTCTTGCTGATCATCAGGCAGTAATGACACTTCCCACTGGGCTTATTGGTCCTCTGAGCTTCAGCCATTTCTTTCCTAAAAGGACATGATGGATGTAGTCATCAACAAGCTTGGAAGATGTTTCTTAAACCATTTCATTTAACATGAAAATACAAAAGTAAATATGAATTTGGTCTTTGAAGTTATTTCTCCAAAATCAGTAAAAACTCTTTAGTGTTGCTGTATAAATTTATTGAGGCATCATTTCATTTCATTGATTTTCTCCAACAGATCCTAAAGACTATTGGTGTTTAATAATTCATTTTAAGCAAAAGCTGCTTTCTTCTTTCACTAAGAAACAGTCATCAGGACAGATTTGATTTCACATCATTTTTGAACCATCACCAAATCACTGCTTGCTGTAGTTTTCAGGGGCAGCAGCATCAGCACCAAAGATGTCAGCAGGTTCAACAAATGCATAAATAAAGTTTTGAAAATTCATCTGGCAGAACCTTCAGTGAGTGATTCATGAATAAACTGCTCTCACATATAAACACATCCTATTGAGAATGGAGCTATTCTATGACTGATTCATTCAGATTTGCTGTCAAAAGTAAGACCATGTTCTATTTTACTGCCTCTTTATGTAGAGAATCAATGTCACATATGTGCACATGCTCATAACTACAAATATCTATGTTGCTTGGCATTATTTTAAGTTCTGAGATCTATTTTTTTCTGTCTGGCACCTTATTCTTGTAGTGCTGTTCCTTTTTTTTGTTCTTCAGAGGATTTTCTTATTCTCTTGGGTAAACTAAAAGGGATTATTTGTCAATAAAAGCCTTTAACTGGATTAAAGTTAGACTAGGCAGCAAACTCACTGAAGCTGTGTGTGCAGAGGGAGGGCGATCTGTGGAGGCACATTGATGAAGCGCTCACTCAGCAGAAGTCCCACAGGTTTGGTTGTGTCATTGAAGATCTGCTCCAGCTGCTCTGTCACACTGTGTGGAGCATTCTTCTCACACTGATCCACAATCAGCTCCTTGACGCCCTCCACACACTGCACACCCTGCAAAAATCAGAAAAGTCACAGCCTTCAAAATTAAGGTAAAATGCACGTGTTTCACCGTTTTATTCATCTTCAGATATTACCTACCTTTCTCTCTGTGAGGTTTAGCATTGTAATAAATCCAAACACTTCATCAGGGTCATCATCATCACTGTCCTCTGGAACTTCAGCTTGCTAGAAGAATCAGATGAAGGAACATAATCAGAACAGGGGGTAAAATGCAGCGTTTTAAAGTTTGTCTGAAATAAAAGGACTAACTTTGATGACACTTCCAACGTGATTCTGCTGGATGATGATGTCCGTCATCTCTGCTGTGTCTACATGAGCCTTCAGGAAGAGCTGTGTCCAAACAGAAAGATTAGTGACAACTATTCATGACGCTTATGCGACCATAACAAACAGCTCTGCACCTGCTGCAACAGCTTCTTAATGCCATTGAAGTCGTTGTTTGAAATCGCGTGGGCTTCAAAATCCACCACGACCTCCTGGAAGTAGAGAAAGAAAAAATATGTAGGCTACTTTAAACCAAAAACATCAGTTAAATTCTGTCTTCCTGATAACATAACGAACATGCGTGTACAGCTAGCTAGCTAGCAGGCTAGGAAGGCCACGTGGGTTTTAAGGATTATCCACCTCGTTGATTTCCTCCTCGGACGCCTCGCTGTCGTCCTCTCCAGACTCGCCATCATCCTCCGGATTCTCATCCGAGCTGTTGTCACTTTCTTCGGGATTCTCACCCAAACCCACTGCTCTCCTCTTAGCCGATGAGGCCATGATCAAGCGTGAACCATGTGTGTATATTTAAGTAGGCGGGGCTAAGTTTAGCGGACGGCTAAATGTCAATTTGGCTAAATGCAGGAAACCATGCAGGAAACTGGACACATATGACCGCCATTGAGGCTCAAACTGAACGCGGCCGAAGGGGCTACAGCATAGATATCAGATGCATTACACGCGCTGTTCGTCGATTGGACGAACGTCTTTACGCGGCGGCCATCTTACCTCGGACAGCTGCCCCCTTTCGTAACATTGGTGTCAATGGTGCATGTGCTATTTAAATAACTCTAACTTGCTCAATTTTCAACCAAATTTCAAACGGTTTGATTTGTTATGAACGCCAGAGATGTGGCTCTAAAATATGACGGATTTGGCCCGTTAATTAAAAAATGTGAAAGTATGTCCTATCAAGCCTATGTGTCATAAGGTTTGTAATAAGGCAACCCGCTTGTAAATCCGTTAATATTTCATCGAGTTATGAGTGTTTTTGTTTAAGTTGTTCAATCACCTTCCATCTGCTACGAGAACGGAACGTAAGTTGTCCGAGGTAAGATGGCCGCCGTGTAGGGACGCTGTCGACTCCCAGTTAAGGCATATATATCTATGGGCTACAGAGCCGTTGTCGGTACCAGATCTGCTCGGGTGCCAGATTGGCTCGGGGTCCTTCGCCTGCCGATGATGACGTCAAACTACGGCAAATCCACTCGGATTTCACACATACGTTTTGGAAAGAGTTTAGCAGTTTTGTCTTGTTTCTTACCGCCTAAATATTTGCTTTATAACTGTTTTTGTTAATAAAACATCATATTGTCGTAGTTTTGTATAAAATGTGAAACTACATAAAACCAACAGCAGACTTCCAAAAAGCACAACAGTTTTTATATGTGGAAAAATTGTAAATGTATTTACAGAATTAGCAGCCATTTCTGTATATTTTGTTAGTTCTTAAATCCATTCATTCATTCAAAATGTTGCTTGCTATTTGTTCAATAGTTATTTTATTTTTATTTTGCCCCTTTTCATCAAAATCAAGAGCTGCTGAGGATCTCTGTTTATCAATTGGTATTTTTGCTTTTATTTTACGTTTCCTTTGGCAAAACAAACATATTTTCCCCGAAAAGTGTTTGTTTTTGGACTACAGGACTACAACCACAAGGACTACAACCGCAATTTTGTTCAAACCAATCAAAATCTTCATTGTCAACGTGCTACCGTAACTTTTATGAACGTGGTATCGTAACTTCTGTAAGTCTTACGTTCAGCCAATCATCTAGTGTGACGTCATCGGCAGGCGCAGGACCCCGAGCCGATCTTGCACCCGAGCAGATCTGGTACCGACACCGTAATGTCGGCTCATTGGACGTCATAGATGAGACTGAACCATTTCCTAATACAGGGGAGAACGTCATAAATAATATATTTTTATCCCTGAAAATATGTGATATAAACCCTAACTTGCATTACATGCCCTATTTAAATATTTAAAATGTAAATATAACACACTTTCTAAATTTTTCATAGTTTTGGGATGACATTTATCAACAGGCAATGTTTGGACACCCCATTCCTGAATGTGAATGAAGTCGTCCAAATGAACAGCTGAAGGTATTCATTCTTATGCAGTTGTTTCGTCTTTTTAACCTTATATTGTTGTAAATTTCATTGCGCAGTTAGTGTTAAACAAAAATAATTTACTTTTATAGCTCGAAATCAACGTCTTGTTTATTGAATTGGAACGTCATCGTGGCTAATCAGTCACTCAATGCGTCTTGCTAATGTAAACAATAACAAACCTGACGTGCCCAACTGCGTTACTGTGGGTTTAGCGATAAAAGTTGACATTATTGTTAGTTTATGTGTATAATCTTATCCATTTCACTGATCGTGACTCAACAGTGTTGCTATCTGTAGGATGCATGTGACCGTTTCTGGGTGTAGCTGAGCTACAAGAGTCCCCACACCCTGTGTGTGGAATGATTTAACTACTTTAAGTTTCTGAAAGCTGATGCCTTTCTAGCAGGAGATGTTAAAACCCACCTTGTGTTATTCGCTCTGTTGAATTGTCTTTCATTCATTGTCAGGATGCATGTTTTGCTTCTTAAAGACCCAAGAGATGGAGAGTCTGGACCTGATCCTTACATTAAGGTAGAGTACAGTTTAACCAAATCAACAGGGTTTAACTATATTACGTGGTTTTAACTAAACATTTATTGCTATGCTTTTTACTCTAAAGGAGCTGGAATCACGTGGGCACAAAGCAACCCTGATTCCAGTGTTGTCTTTTAAGTTTGTCTCATTAAACACCTTGTCAGATAAGGTAAATGAAAACCAGTGTGTCATTTATCTAACTCTATGGCTGCACGTTTAAAGCACTGATTATTTAACTGTATTTATTTCATAAGCTTTTTCAACCAGAGAAGCATGGAGGCTTGATATTCACTAGCCCAAGAGCAGTGGAAGCTGTGAAGCTGTGTTTGGAAGATGAAGAAAGGAAACAAGGTCAGTGAATTACATGAAACAAGCATTAGCATGTCTGCATGCTGATTCTATTAAAGAATTGAAATAATATGAATTGTATTACAATATTTTTTATCCAGAGTGGAACAAATCGTTGAAGGACAAATGGAACAGAAAATCCATCTATGTGGTTGGGAAGGCTACTGCAGCTTTAGGTGAGTTCTTAGAGTTTACATGTAGGCACCTTTTCTCTAGATGTTTTTATGGATGCTGCACGTTATAAACTAATGAAAGATGCAGCCGGGTGTAACGGGCACCTGGTGTTCATACATGTGTGTAAAGTAGTTTAACTACCTCCAGTTTGCTGTTACACACAAGTGACAGCAAGCTGTGAACCACAGGAACTGGATTTGATCTGGAAGACACCAATCAGGAGTAAAAGTGTTTGTTTTGCCATGTTAGTAATGTTAGTTTAGTGTCAGCTGACTCCTTTATGGTCAGCGATTGATTATTCAGGTAAATCGTTTCAGAGCAAGTTTACATAAAATCACACATTACAACAAAGCACAGAGACAAACAAGGAAAACAGCATTTACAAAATCTTTCATTAAAACAGGGTTGGTGTTTGGAGTCATAGTTTTGTTGGAACACCCAGATGTGTCCAAGTTTCATCCATCTAGCTCAAGGTGGCCTAGTGGTATGAGTGTCCGCCCCAGGACTGGGATATCGGGGTTCGAATCCCGGTCGGGTCATAAAAAAGACTTTGAATACATGGCACCCAATGCCTCCTCGCTTGACACTCAGCATTAAGGGGTTGGATTGGGGGGTTAAACCATAGACATCATATATATCACTAGATGCCTTACTCGCGCTGCTCGTCAATTGGACGAATGTCCTTACGCGGCGGCCATCTTACTGCCGACAGCTGCCCCCTTTCGTAACATTGGTGTCAATGGTGCATGTACTATTTAAATAACTCTAACTTGCTCAATTTTTAACCGAATTTCAAACGGTTTGGTTTGTTATAAACGCCAGAGATGTGGCTGTGAAATATGACAGATTTGGCCCAATAATTTAAAAATGTTAAAGTATGTCCTATCAAGCCTATGTGTTATAAGGTTTGTAATAATGCAACCCGCTTGTAAATCCGCTAATATTTAATCGAGTTATGAGTGTTTTTGTGTAAGTTATCACTCACCTTCCATCTGCTACCATTGAGAGCGGAGCATCTGCTGTTGCTAGTAAGATGGCCGCCGTGTAGGGACACTGTCGACTCTCAGTTAAGGCATCTAGCAATATGTATGATATATATGGGTTAAACCACCAAATGGTTCCTGAGCGCAGCCACAGCTGCAGCTCACTGCTCCCCACGGGGATGGGTCAAGTTAAAGTCCCAAGTCATCATCACACACTGGTGAAATTACATTTCCACATTTGACCCATCCCCATTGTGGGGAGTGGTGGTCATTGTGGTCAAATAGCTGAGCTTTCGTCTCATCTGACCATAAAACCTCTCTCCAGAAGGCATTTGTGTCTTTTATCAGGTCATTTGCTAATTTCATGTGTTTCCTTTAGAAAAGGAGCTTATTTCTTTGTCAGCACCCTCTCAATCCACAGTTGAAAACTAGCTTCATTGGGGACAGAGACACTGGTGTCCCAGCAGTTTTCAGTTCATGGTAGGCTTGAGCATCGGTGATTCCTGGGTTGTTCCTGAACGTCTGAACCAGTTTTCCATTTTGGGAAAAGAATAGTTTAAGTAATTTAAAACAAAATTAATAATGTGACGAGTGTTTGTAAACTTCTGAACTTCACTTTGTTTTAGTGGTTTGTATTACCTTGAGTTTAACCTGTAGTCATCACCAGCATTTGTCTTCTTTTCATTACCGATTTTTGATTCAGTTTTGCTTTACTACAAGGATTTGTTTTATTCTTAGGGCTCTCAGAAATAATTTGATGAGATGTTAAAGTTCTACCCGTTGGTTTGTTATTTACTTTAAAACTTTTAATCTTTCAGCATGTTTTCATCCTTGTGTTTTTTATGATTTTCTGTCTGCAGTACAGAGTCTGGGTCTGGAGCCCCTGGGTGAGGACACGGGGACAGCAGACGTCCTATCACGTCTCATCATCGAAAGTACGATGTGGTTTTTGTTCTCTCCTTTTTTACACTTCTATATAATCTCTTAATTGTTCTAATCTCTAAAATGAAGCGATATTTGATTCGTTTCTTAGGAGAGGACAAAAATATCCCACCACTTTTCTTCCCCTGTGGTTCAATTAAAAGAGAAGTCTTGCCCACGGCTTTAAGGGAAAGTGGTAAGATTTTCCCTCTTTTGTGTCTCACAATTAAAGCTCAGGTCGGTAAAATACCCTCTGGGGTTAAGCTAATTAACAAAATAATAATTGCACTACCTTTGTCGCATTGGGGATGTGTTTCTTTGTCTCCAGGGGTTCCCCTGGAGACTCTGACTGTCTATCAAACTACTGAACATCCAGATCTGGAGAAGAATCTAAAGAACTACTTCACAAAGCAGGTGAAACTCCTAACTCCTCTTGTATTTTTATAAAAACATTATTTTCATCTATAACCAGTGCTTATTTACTCGTGTGTTCTCAGGGTATTCCAGGGAGCGTAGGCTTCTTCAGTCCATCAGGCGTGAAGTTTTGCCTGGAAGCTGTAAGGAGGCTGTCAGGTGAACAGCTGACTCAAATAAAGGTAAAGTTTCAGAACAGTCAATCAAAATATTTGAAAAGCATGATTTAGAAGCATGCTGTAGATCTTCAGCACTGGTTTTGTTTCCAGTTTGCAGCCATAGGGCCCACCACACGAGATGCTATGGCAGCAGAAGGTCTGTGTGTGAGCTGCACAGCAGGAAAGCCAACAGCTGAACACTTGGCTGCAGCGATCGCCGAAGCTCTTCAATAATCACCCAGAGGAATACACTTTTTATCGTCTTTCTTTTATTTTGATGCCCTATTTTTCATTATTTGCACTGAAAAATGTAGATTAGCCATTTTCTTTCATCTGAGATTTGATTAAAATGTATTTTAAATTATTTTTGAAAATAAACTTTTCAAATCCTAGAGTTTCATCGTCTATTTTCTATCAGAAGCTAATGCAGGAGATAGGTGTAGGAGACTATTTTCATGTTCAGCCTGCATGAAAAACTCAGAGTGACCCATTATAATCAGAAATAAACATTAAAACATTGCTTTTCAGTGTTCCACACCTTTAATCAGTTTGACAAATCTTGTGTAAAACATTTCAATGTGTGCGTGTTTGTAAGCAGGTGCTGGCAAAAGTTTTTTACATCTTTTATTGCTCAGATGAAAGTGAAGGTGTTCACGCCCTCCACAGCTTGGTGATAGTTTGTTGAAATCATCGGAGCAGGAAAACCATGGAGGTTGGTCAAACTGTTTACTTTTCACGCACACCTGAGGAAAGTGTAACCTCCTGACAGACAGTCCCTCCCTAAGATGGGTGTGGAGAAACATCTGCTTATAAAGCAGCGCTGCTCCTGTTCGTACTGATATAAGGAGAAAACTAACGGCACGATGCTGACTTTCATCCAGCTGATCGCTTTGCTCTTTCTGACCATCTCAAACGATGCTGAGAAACTTTTCCATAACCGGGATCACTCTGATGTTCAGATCCTTAAATCTCACCAAGCTCCTGTTATTACAGATGAATACAAAGCAGAGGTAAATTTTTTATTTACAAATTCTATCTATAATAATAAACACTTAGTAAGCCAGTTCTGGGTCTTGTTTTAGTTATTTCTCTCTAGATATGGATTCATCAAGCCGGTTAACTGGGAGGAGATCCAGACGGAGGATTCTGACACTTATTTCAGTGAAGACATCCTGGATGATCTACAAGCCAAAATCCAGGAGGGGACCTCAGTGCCTCATTCAAGGGACGGTCCCCGAGGTGACGCTCGTGATGTCCATGTGAGCCAAGATGGGAATCAAGCATTTATTTCAGCACTTAAAGAGTTCCAGAGAGTTTCAGATCTGCCCGTTACAGGGGTGTTTGATGAGGCCACCAAGGAGGCGATGAACAAACCGAGGTGTGGAGTCCCCGACAAGGAGGTGGACGCCTATGTAGAACCTGAGATCACTGATACTGAAGACAGTCTGAGTGACCGTTTTAATGAGACAGACAGTCACACAATCAGCAGCTCTAATTCCTCTGAAGATGACATTTTCAATTTTAATGATACACAAAGTCTTCTCATGGGTATTTCAAATGATACAAACACGAACAGCTCCAGTTACAGTGGTGTGGATGGTCCGATGGGGAAAATTAGTCTGAACGCGAGTCAGAGTGAAGCAGTTAGACGCAGGAAACACCACCTCACCAGTCTCGTGTCAAAAAGACGACAGAGAAGAGACTTGGGTCAAACTGCTTTCATTGCTTTTTCTAAGAGTGTGCTAAAGTGGCGGCTGATTGGAGAAGGTTACAGCAGTCAGCTGAGTATCGAGGAGCAAAGGTACATCTTCAGACTGGCTTTCAGGATGTGGAGTGAGGTGTCACCACTGGAGTTCATTGAAGATACTAGGTCACCGCTGGAGGATGTTGATATCAGGCTGGGCTTTGGCACAGGTAGGCCTCAGAGGCTGAATCTTTCTTTTGTAGAAGTTTAGAAAAAAATTGGTTTTTTGTCTGCAAAGTTGCAAAATAATTGGACAGTTCACTTTTGGTCTTGTCATGTTTTAGCTCATCAAAACTACACTTTAGCACAGCAACAGTTACCAGATTTGAGAAAGCTTTAGGTGTATGTGAATCCAGCTGTAGGCTGTGAACTGCATGTGATTGACTGAATCAAGATGTAGAAACAGTAAGAGCACATTGATCAACAAGCTGGTGAATTTTTCATTCCAGCTTTAAGAATTTTACACAATCATGAAGTAAAAGCATCAATGAAAAGTTTAAAAAGAGATTAAACCCTTTTTATGCAGATTTGTTTTGGTACAAACAAGCCAAGAAGTCAACTTAAAGGGACACTTTGCAACTTTTTAATATTTTTAAATAATTTTCTTGAGCCAGCATGTGCTAAAATGACCCTTTACAAGGTTAATGAAAGGCCACCCAGCCCCTGTCACCCCCTGTGGCCAGAATATTCCACTTGCAACTTCACAGTTGCCGGTCCGGTCTGTTGGGACTTAGAAAAAATTCAGCTTGACCTACCTGGCTCTGCAGTCTGGTTCCAGCATGTTTTAGATCATGAACACAGCTGATTTGTTTGATTTAGTGATGAACCGCTCCTGTAGAAACTAATGAAGACTGAGGAGACATTTCAGCAGTTAGATTAAGGTGTTAAAAAGATTAACGCACAGCAAGGAGATAAGTTTTACTTTCACTTTCCCCAACGAACACTAGGGGATGCTAAAAACAAACCAAAAGTGACTAGTGTCCCTTTAATGAGAAATCAAAGTATATTTATATAATTTTTTATTACTATTTGTCTGCATACAGGAAGGCATTTGGGATGCAATCAACGGTTCGATGGCAATGGGCAAGAGTTTGCCCACGCCTGGTTCCTTGGTGATATACACTTTGATGATGATGAGCACTTCACTGCTCCCAACTCTCACAGCGGAATCAGCCTCCTTAAAGTAAGTACAGATGTCAGATCAAATTAGAGACGGTCAAAGACGTGATCAACAAGAATAATGAGAGGTTCAGCACTTTTCATTTTTAGGTGGCGGTCCATGAGATAGGTCATGTTTTGGGCCTACCCCACATCTACAGACCTGGATCTATCATGCAGCCCAGCTATTTGCCCCATGAATCAAGTTTTGAGATGGACTGGATGGACAGGAAAGCCATACAGCATCTTTACGGTACATCACCACCATCTACTGGATACGCAAAGATAATCTAGACCCTCTTTATATATGTATGTGTTTGACTCCAGGTGCGTGTAGAGGTAGATTTGACACTGTGTTTGACTGGATCAGAAAGGAGAAGACACCTTTTGGGGATGTGACCATCCGCTTCAACACATACTTCATGAGAGATGGTCTGTACTGGCTGTACGAGAACAGAAACAACAGAACGCGTTATGGAGATCCGGTTGCCCTGCAGGTCGGCTGGCATGGGCTTCCCAGTGATGGAGTAGACGCATATGTGCACGTGTGGTCCAGAAAAAGGGATGCGGTTTATTTCTTCAAAGGTAGATGGATAGTTGTACAAATTCCTGAGAAAGCGAATTGGTTTTCGTTAATGTTGTTGCCTTTCTTTTACAGGTACGCAGTTCTGGAGATATGATAATGAGAACGACCAGGTGTTCAAACACGACTCGGAAGGACAGCAGTATCCAAAGCTGATTTCTGAGGGTTTCCCAGGTGTGCCCAGTCCAATCAATACAGCTCTTTATGACAGGAGGGACTCCTGTATCTACTTCTTCAAGGGTGCTCAAGTAAAAATGACTAATTATTTTTTCCTTCACACTTATATTTCAGAGCCTGAAATCTGAATGAAAAATGGATGTAGGTTTTGGAACTGTTACTGCCAGTTCTACATTTGCTGTAGATACTTGCCTGTATGTGAATGAGGGGGTGGGGCTTTAGAGTCAGAGCTCAAGCACAGCAGAGAGGGATGGGAAAGGATTTGCAAGTTTTATTCCATCAAAATTTAAGTCATTCTGCCTCTCAAGCAAGAATCTTACAAACCCTAACCCTATAAGCTTTCCTGAAGTTTTCCAGTAATACATCATAATAGCACCAATATTATAAGCAGTAGGAAAATAAACATTCTTGCAAGGCTCGCTTGTCTAGCGCTGTTGAAACTATGCATTTTTTTGTCCATTGTAGATAAATATTTTGTCATGAACAGAGCTGTGACAAAAAACGGTGCTTGTGAACGTGATTTGCAGGTATGTGGCTGTCCAGTGTGACCACCCCATCAACAGCTTACTGAGCACTCTCACAACCAAATCCAATCTCCGACAGTCTGCAAGCCAAGTCACCTACTTCACATTGGAAGCATCAGCAGTGCAGAACAGCAGCGGAACATCGCTGCTTCAAATAGAATTCATTACAGTCTGTGGGGGTGATTTCAAGCAGCCGCAATGCAAAATGTTTCAGGCGCATCCCAGAAGCGGTGCACCGCACCACAAAAGATAGGATTGGGTTCTATTTTTGCCGCGAGCCGCTTCTGGGATGCATCAATTTCCGCAGTTAACATAGGTCTAGACAGGAAATCACATACAGTTTCAGTGTAAAATCTCCAGTAATTTTCAAAATACAAGACTATCGCAGCGAGGCAATTTCATATCTATGTAGATTACGTCTATACGTGTGACCAAACGGCTTATTTACTTACTGCATCGTTTGAGAAGTGCAGCAGTGTGTTTTTCATGGCTTTAATCCTGGCATTGGAGAGGACTGTATATATGACATCAAACAGCGATATCAAACGTGATTGGCTTCTTCTTCTTTTTGGTTTAATGGGGGATGGCATAAACTAACCATGACATTTGAAGTCTCGAGGGATTTTGTGATATCGCAAGTCTGACGAGTGGGACGGCGGAGAAGCTGCTTCACGACTGAGACTTTCCCGGTGTGCACTGGAGCGCATCGAAGCTCAGACGTAAACCATTTCACTGCCAGTCCGCGCCGCTGATGCCTCCAGTGTGACGTAGGGGTCAGAAAAACTACGACTTTGTTCTGCAATCTAAAAATGAAAATACACCCAGAGAGTGATGCGAGAAACTAGTGACGAGAGTAAAATGCAAGAGTAGTAGTATAAACATTTGCATCAATGGAGGCCACACGCAAGAACATGTGGAGCAGTCCTTTTTGGAGTTCCATTTGAAGTCTAATAAAAGAGGTGTTAATGGTGGCGCCTATGTTTCCTTTCATCGTGTTCACTTTTGTTGACGTATGTTTTTTGGTGGCGTGGGCTTGTAACTTTGACGTGTCCTAGACTGTAGACAGAGACATCGTACAGTTTGACTCAATGAAGCTTGGACAGTATGACATGAAGCAGTCCTTTGCGACGACTGAAAACGCAGCGTGTCAACCGGGCTTTAGTTTGACAAACTTTAACAGACTTTCAGAAAGACGAGTCAAAAAGTCTGCATGTCTGGCGTCTTGCTGTAGTTACGCAGCACAAAGAGTCCTGGAGAGAAACCAGCCTAATAGTTTCTCCTCAAAATGTGGGAAAGCATTCATGCAAACAAAAGTGCCACATTTTCTCTGTGATTTGTTGTAATTAGGAGAATTTCTGTTCTGAGAGATAAATGAACTATCTGCTCAAACAGGTGTATGCATTCAGTGTGGAAACCAACAGCTTGGCAAGAGGCTTCCCAAAAAACATCAGAGCCGTTTTCCCTCCAGTGGAGAGCGGAGACCATCCAGATGGCAACATCGACGCTGCCTACTTCTCCTACACCCACAATGCCATCTTTCTACTCAAGGGCACCCGTTTCTGGCAAGTGGTGGGCAGCCGCGAACGTTGGCGCCGGCCCTTTCTGCCTCGGAATGGCTTGCTGCCACACAAGGAGGTGGATCAGCAGTGGTTTGACATCTGCAACGTTCATCCTGCTGCTCTCAGGCTAACCCGCTGAGGGGAGAGAGGAATTAACTCGTGTCTACAGATGTAGTCTAATGATTTACCTGTAGGTATACACGCTGCCATGTGTTTTCACGCATCCATTATGCCCTTTTTTCTGTGACGCCAATTGTGTAATATGTTTAAGAGACAAAAGCAACTTTTGCTGGCTTGTTTTCACAGAAGTGTGTTAATAATTTATGTAACAGCTGCTGTTTACTTCTCTTTTTCTCCTTGGAGATGCTAGGTTCATAGTGATGTGTTATGATTCAGATGTTTAGGGTACCAGTGTGAGCAAATTTGTCCAATATTTATTTTTCATATTAATAAGTAAAGCTGCTTGAGATGAAATGCTAAAGTTTGGGCAGCTCATTTGGTCAAGATTGATGTTAATGTATGAGGAAAGTAGAGAATAAATGATGCAGGGTTTTTATTGCTAAAAGGAAATATTTTGTCGGTTTTTAAAAACTAAAAAGGAACAAAATAAGAGTTTGTGTTTTTTATTCATTAATAACCTCCCTTTAGCAAGTCAACAGCTTGTAAATGTTTTTTTTAGTTTTCGTTTGGGGTGTTTGCACTCATTTTTCCTGCAAATTGCTTCTAGTTTTGTTGATTCATGGGAGGTTTTGTGGAATTTTTGCTCTTTGGAAGTTATAAATTTCCAATGTTGTTTAGTTAGCAGGAAAAAGGTGTCATTATTTCTGATGATCTTTGAAATAAAATGTTCTCTTCATCTCAAGCTTTAATTCAATTTTCTTTCATTACAAATTATGTGATGTTTAGTTTTAAATTAGCTTTTTCTAGTAATCAACTAAATTCTGCCTCGTAGATGTGTAACATTTGTTTTTTTCACATAAAAACCCCAAATTCAGTCATCATGATTTGTGTCTGTGCTGCACTCAGCCCACAAAACCTCTGAAGTCTTTTTTACGGTACAGCTTTTAATAAAAACCCTACAGACAGTCATTGTTGGAAATTATTTTTGGTTCTTGTCACAACCACCTTTGCAATTTAGCTGTCATTTCTTAATTATATAACATAACTAAAGGACCGGCTACCTAAAAACCACTTACAGATTTAATAACAGTCTTTTTCCAGTTAAAGTTGTCAGTCATATTTTTCATTTTCAGACTGCTTGATAGTTTAAAAATCCTATCTTTTTGAGGTACCCATACTTTTGCTGGGTGCTTCTTTACTTTTTTCCTCTAAAATCATTCAAAACTCAGATGGCACTCTAATACTGATTAACATGAGAGAATATGATTGGTTAGAAGAGCTGTATTTGGAAAAAAATGCTTTAAACATTTACTTAAAGGTTGAATATGGAACACGAACACCAAAGCGACATTTAGTGTGTGGAGGTTGTAGTTGCAACAACAGAACAAGATTTCCAGCCGTTGGGATGCCAGGTTCAAAGCCGATACGTGAAGTGAGCAGCCAGCTCCATGTCCAGTGACGACCTAAACTCACTCTGGTTTTAGATCTTTTATGGTCGCTCCTCTTCTGAGAAGGATAACGACATCTTCTGGGCTCAGAAGCAGCTGCTGGACTTACTGAGTCTGACATTTTCCACAGTGCCAGCCTCGCTGTGCTGAGCGGACTGTTTACCGTATTTGGAAACCAGCAACGGTGCCCTCTAGTGGCTGGTAGATGTAAACATAAACCCAGTGTCATGCCCGTCAAAATAAATATTTGATTATTTTTTAATTAAAATATAGCTTTTAAAGGAAATACTGTACTTTAATTCTGCACACCTCTAAACACCTCATGGAGGTATTTTTGTTTAAAAATATATATAGCGTTTAATTAAATTGTTCCATATTTAACCTTTAATACAGGGAGTGTTTCACAAGTGTGCTTGAATACAAAAAACCCTCTATCTCACCCTTACTTCCAAATTGGTGGTTTCACTGTTTTTCTCAGGTCTTCCACCAGAAGTCTGGGAGCTTAAAGGTTCTTCCCAATAGCTTGACTGGTCCAAGAACTGCTCTTCTGGACCGAGATGTCTGGGTTTGCTCCTGGACTCCCGGTTTGGGGTTCACAGCTTTGAGTGCTGTGATGACCACCAGCACTGCTGAGGCCTTGACCTCCACGACTTCTCGATTTCCTCTTTCAGCTCTTGATATTTCTCCAGCTTCTCGTCTTCTTTCTTCCTGTTACATCTGTAAGTCCTACCGTGTCTTAGCCCATGTCCTTCTCCATCACTTATGCTGAAGCCTCCCACTAATCCATAATAAACATAATAAACACAGATATTCCTGAACACTAGTCCATCCACTTGGCTACGGGTCTCTGTGTACACTTTGTCTGCCTGCATCGTCTCATGGGCATGTTTACACAGTCTGCATCCTGCGTTCTGTCTGGTGTGGTAGACCATGCTCTACTGCTCCTGTGCTGCCATGATGCTGTCCTTCAAACATCTCTAGCCACTGGTAGACATTATGGACATCATCCACTTCCTCCATTTGTCTGTAGGATGTGCCATTTGGGGCCATAATGGTGTTTCATTTTAAAAAATGATACACACAGCATTCTAGCAAACAGACTGAAGTGCCCTCACCGTGCCACTATTTGGCACCAGTGGTGACATTAATATGTCTATCTACAGAAAAAGAACGTTCTGCTGCTTAGCTAAAGATTGTGTTTGTATTTGTATTTCCCTGTTGTAATGTTTCCTCTCAGACATCATCAGTTTCACACATAATTCAAGTTTATTGGAAACAAAATGAGTGCAACAAATGCTGAAAAACAGCTTCTTTGTTTTCCTTACTTGTGCACAAAATAAGAGTGAGCATGCACAAAGTTGTTTATGAAAAGCTCTGTACCTCCTGAGCTTTATTTTTCTTTTATGTCCGTTTTGGAAAGTCTTTTTTTAAAGAAACATTCTGTGTTTCTTATCCTGAAATGTGTATATGTGTACAGAAGGTGCAAAAGTAGATCTAAATTTGTAAATAATATCCAAAGTAGCTAAAAGTTTGATACATACGCTGATTGCAATAATGATTAAGGAAATCTTAATGTTCAAGTGATCTTAGTACTTAATGCTTTTATTCATTTCAGTGTAAAGCAAGAAATAAGCATTGATTCGTAAATCAATGTGAAACCTGAATGCTCTCAATAATTCACTTAATTTTAGGAGATCGTGCTCTCGGTGGGCTCCAGATAACCATCAGGGTGCTGCAGGTGCTCCACTAGCTGCATTAATGAACTGAAATAGAAGTCAATTACAAGCTGAGGAATAAAATGTCACGGTGAGAGGAGTTACAGCAGTGGGAGATGTCAAGATAATGATTAGTCTGCTCACAGATTTAAAAGGGAGCCTTAACAACAGAGAGGGATATCTGCTTTTCTTTCTGTTGATGTTTACTGCTGTTTTTGGTAAAGTTTCATTAACGCAAATCATTCTGGGGTTTAAAAATGCCCGTAGTGATCTATTTGTTTAAGTCTGACAATGTTGTTTTTCCCTATTGATTTAATAGCTTACAAGCAGATGAAAATAGTTTTTTTAGAGCTAAAGAACATATTTTTTGTAATTTCTGAGCAAAGTAACTTTTTTTTTTTAGCTCAAAAATACAACCAAAAAGCAAAAATAAATCACATTTATATTCTGAGTTTGGAATGTAGTCAACTTTTTAATTTAAAATAGAATTTAGAATTTAGCTTAGTTTTATTAAATGTTTGAATGTGGTGAAATGTAACCATTATTGGGACATTCTAGTAGGCTCTTATTTTGAAAACCTACATGTGAGTTTTTCCTTTATTCTATAACTGGAAATAAAGATTTTGTATAATTTATTCTTCTGTAATGACAGGTGGACTTTTTAAGTTGTTTTTATTTTAATGGTATTTATGTATCAACACTGCTGAAAATAAGTCAAAAGCAGTTTGAAAACACATCAGTTCTCATTTGGAAAAAAAAGGAATGCAGCTGAATATCCATCTTTACATGGAATGGGTAATGTGTTGGGAGTAAAAGGGTGCCACATCATTGGATAAAATTTAAAATGATTCATCTATGGAGGTTATAATTCAAGGTGACCAAAAATTTTAATTGAAAAACGGATGCAGCAGACTGGTCCAATTTGTGGAATGTCATTGCAGAAACTAAACAAAGTACAGTAGTTCGTACGTCCCCCTAATCCAAACCCCAATAACCCTAACCCTCACCAACATTGTAGTGACATAAAAATCCACATGCATCTCCACTAATCCCTAATGTTGCTCATGATTAAAGACTTTTTTTACAATCCACCTTTTACTTTTCATGCAGCGTAGTTTTGTTTGAAGTCTTCTCATCAGCCAGCTCAGGTCTCTGCCCCATCTGCTACGGAGAAGAGGAGGGAAAATCCAGCTCTCTGATTGGCTAGGGCTCCATACTGTGGTCTCAATGGATTAGTCTGCTTACACACACACACACACACACACACACACACACACACACACACACACACACACACACACAGTTATTATTTTATGATATCTTGAGTGAAGCAAATGGCTTTAACTCAGCCATTTTCAGAGATTTGTTATGGTGAGCCACCCCTAAATGATTTTTGTGAAACATCACAATAGTCTAAAAGTCAGCCATTTTTTGCATATGTTTGTTTAACCAGTAATGGAAGAGAGTTTTGAAATCCATATGGGTAACACCGCAACATTTCTTCAAGAACTTTAGTGTTACCATTTAATTTGAGTTCATTCAAACAGCTGTTTTCATCTGCTTATAAATCAGCAAGACAAGAAAATGAAACAGCATTCCTTACTGTTTGTTTTTGCTTCCCTTTCAGCACTTCTGTATAATTGTGAACATTTATGAAGTCAGAAGTGAAAATATCCTTGAACAGACCAGATTTAGAAAATGTGTGTGTGTGTGTGTGTGTGTGCGCGTGTGCGCGTGTGTGTGCGCGTGTGTGCGCGTGTGTGCGCGTGTGTGCGTGTGTGTGTGTGTAACAAATCTCTGGCTTTAAGTCAAAAACTGTCATGCCATTTATAAGTAAAAGAAGATTCTGGTTTTCAGAGAAAAATCACCCCTGCCTGAACTTCTGCAGGATTTATTTAAATACCGACAGAATCCAATGGGCTGATGACGCATTCACTGTATTTACTCTATATCCTCTGCATCCTAAATGTGTGTGAAAAAACTGTAAATACCATCCATTGTTCACATCTAGACACCCCCAACAGCTGAACGACCTTCGCTTTTGCTCCAACAGTACTGCTGTTGAAACTCTGCTCTTTTCTTTTTGGGTGTCTTTAGATTGGATAAATGAGATCAGTCATGCAGACAGAACACGAGCTGCAGCAGAGATAGAAAACCCCGTGTCATGGCACAGGGATCCCCGTGGGAGGCTCTTCAAAAGCCAGGAGAATGGGATGAACCTCCTGCAGCACATTCAGATATCAAATATCCCAGAACTCTTTCAAGACATGAAAATAACTTGCAGTGCTGTCGCCTCCAATCTGTCACAACGTGATGTGAGGAAACACAGAGGTAAATCCTTCTTATTTCAACTGATTCTTTCAGTAATGGGTTTTTGCTTTTCCTAGGAGATTATTTCAAAAGGCTGCTGCATGTCAGGTGGTGTGTTGCATTTAAATGCAGGGATCTTGCCTCCCTTTTATGTCCTTTGAAACACTTTTTTAAAATTTGTAGTATCCTACAATTTTACATTCGTTCAGTATGTTTATATAGGAATTCTTGCATTTGGGATGGAATTTGTCTTATTGCTCATCACATCAAAAGTAAACAATGATGAATTATTTCTTCATTTGTATTGGCCCTTGTGCATTTTTAAAAGCATTCATAATTTCTGAAAATCACTTTTTCTCCTGTTTGGTAAAATGAATTTGAAATTTAAAGTTTAGGACTTGGACTTGATTTGAAACGTGAATGTTTTGAGACTCGACTCATAACTTAAGTGGAAAGATTTCAGACTTGTTACTTGCAAAACAATGACTTTGTATGTGTTTTCTTAGGCATTTAGATTTGTGTAATTCTACATATTTATAAAATCATCAGAAGTCTTTGCCAATAATTGTAACTCAGACAAATGCACATTCCTCTGCAAAGCAATTGAAGTGACCACTAGAGGGCAGCCTCAACACAGTGTTATTGGTCCTAAGAGTTTTCCCTGTGGATTTGCTGCTGTCAAAATTTTATGGTTACTTATTATTTTCTTTTTAGTTTTGACTATTTTTATTTTAAGAGCAAATTAAGGAGGACCTATTCCTATATCAGTGGAAGTGTTGGTTTTAGACACTTACACCAACATCCTGAAGGAAATACATTCAAAGCATTATGTGTTACATGTCACTCACTCACTCACTCACTCACTCACTCACTCACTCACTCACTTACTCACTCACTCACTCACTCACTCACTCACTCACTCACTCACTCACTCACTCACTCACTCACTCACTCACTCAGGGAGCTGGTGTCTTATCTCCAGGAGTCATCGGTTGAGAGACAGGGGACACCCTGGACTGGTCACCAGTCCGTCACAGGGACACACAGAGACAATCAGTCTCACACTCACTCACACATAGGGAAAAATTAGAGTTGCCAATTAACCTAATATGCATGTTTTTGGTCTGTGGGAGGAAACCATAGCACCCACAAGCATGAGGAGAACATTCTAACTCCACACAGAAAGGAAACACCTGGGATCCTTCTCGCCGTGGGGCAACAATGCTACCAACTGTGCTACCATGCAGCCTGTGTTAAATTTCACTTTCCTTAAAAATTATTTTTGAGTTCTTTCCTAATGTGTATCAGCCACGCTGAGGCAGAATGCAAGCTTATTTTCCACAGTAATACTGGTGGAATCCTAACTTTCCTGAAAAGCCTATTTTGAGCATTAGCTCCAACAGGAATTCAAGCCTACAGCTTCTTTATACAGTTACAGTAATTAAATATCTAAAGATTTTCCAAACCTTGCTTGGCAAAGTACAAAATAAATGCATGAAAGACAAACATGTGCTGATTGTGTTAAACACACATCGGTGAGATTTCTGTTGTCACAAATTCAGATGAACACAAAGCTGTCCCTCCTGTCCAACCGATCAGCTTCTCCTTTCACCCCCTCAATGGAAAAGTTTGAGTTAAAAAGAGAAAAACACTCACTGAGGACTTCAAGACTGCCTCTCACTTTCAAATTCAAATCAATATTTCAAAAGCTCCATCATCAAATGGTTTCCAACAAAGTGCTCCTCGCTAAGGATCTGTAATGTTGCCGAAAAGTAAATGGGATTTGAAATTCGCAGACCCAAGCTTTCATGCTGTCATTATACCGTGAAGAAGAAACTCTCTTTGCGTGATGGAAAACTAAGTCTGCAGTAAAAGCAGTTTTTTTCAGATGACAGAACAAGTATGTTTGACTTTAAATCTGCTCTTATTATACAAGCAGGCGAGGTTTTCCACGCCAAATGGAAATGGTACAGTAATTACATGTTTTCTCTTGAGAATTGTCCGTGTATCAAACAACCTCATTTGAATGAGGAATCCAAATCATGCAAGTGTAATTAAGCATTGTGTTGCCTCATGCATAATGTAGCATTTCGGAATTTACCTGATAAATAAATAGTGTGTAGGAGGATATGTGTGCCACACTGCAAACAATCTACATTGTAAAAGCCTGCTAATTTGCCTCCATATGAGGTGGAGGAATCTCTCCCACCCGCTGCAAACTGAACCTTGACCTCCAGCTCAGGAGGAGTTTGAGGAACAAAACAAGGGACTTTTTGACAGCATCAGTCTGAGGGACAACTGCAGGTCAAAGGGGGGTGGAGAGATGAGGCTGTCCCACGCATGGTCACGCTGAAGAGACCGTTCAGCTGCCACCTTCATTCTCAGCCTAGGGAAAATGACAGGACTTGTACGTGCTGTGGCAACTTTTGTCAAACGAGAGGAAAGAATGTAAAGAAAACACACCTTCATAAGATAGAGACAGAAACAGTGACAGAGATAGAGACAGCAGTTGAGATTAAGACAGCTAGAGGCAGCTGTAGAAATAGACATTGATAGAGATAGAGATAGATAGATATAGTGATATCTCTTGTTTTCTCTGTCTCTATCACTATCTATATCGATCAATCTCTATTGCTGTCTCTGTTCCTATCACTATCTAAATAGATTAGTTATACAGACCGAGACAGCAATAGAGATAGATTGATAGAGATAAACAAAGATAGTGACAAAGATAGAGACAGAGATGGAGGCAGAGACAAAGACAGTGATAGAGATAGATAGAGATAAAGACAGAGACAGCTATAAAGATAGAGACAGATATAGCAATAGCGATAGAGACAGAGACAGCAGTAGAGATAGATAGAGATAGACAGCAATAGAGATAGATAGAGATGGAAGCGGAGACAGTGATAGAGACAGAGACAGCAATAGAGATAGATAGAGATGGCAATAGAGACATAGACAACAATAGAGATAGAGACACCAGTAAAGATAGAGATAGAAATAGAGAAAGGGACATCAGTAGAGATAGATAGAGACAGCAATAGAGACAGTGACAGCAATAAAGATAGAGACATAGACAACAATAGAGATAGAGACAGCAATAGAGATAGAGACAGCAATAGAGATATAGACAGCAATAGAGATAGAGACAGCAATAGAGAGACAGAGACAGCAATAGAGATATAGACAGCAATAGAGATAGAGGTAGAGACAGACGCAGTTATAATTTATATATTCACATACACACACGCATGCACGCGCGCGAGCGTGCACACACACAACAGAATCGGTTTTCTTACTTCTTTTACCATCATCATTGTTAGTCATTCATCTTTATCTACTACAGCCACTGCTTCTACATCACATCTTGATTAGTCCCCAAACCTATCTGTGCCTTTCCCCCCCACCCCATGTCTGTTCTCCCTTTACTACCAGAGGAACAGATGGGGATAGACACAAGGGGTGGTGATGAGGGGGTGATGCTTGAGTTTGAACAGTTGAGGAGGTGATGGAGGATTACAAGTCAACCAAATGGGACATTTTTGGAGGGAATCTGATAACATTCTTTGTCAGGAAAACAAAAGTATGCTCTAATATTTTCCAGAGTTGATCAAAAATTACATAAAACATACCAAATCAGATTTCTACTGTTTTAAGGACATGGAAGACTATTGTCAACAATAGCTTTTTTTATTTTGAAGGGGGTGTAGTGAGATTTAGAAGCATTTATTCTGTTAAAAATTGGTGTGAAATTTAATCAGAATTGGGAAAAAGGCTCTTGACTGTATTGATGACAGTTTCTGCTAAATCTGGGGAAAGATAAAACTCAGCTTTATTAACACTCGGGCATTACTTCAATTTACTACCCTCTAAAGTCATTAAGGATAAAAATGTCCTTAAAAATTTCAATTCAATTCCATTTTATTTATTACCAGGACAGTGCATGTTGACAACAGTGGGACTGTAGCATGTCAGAGTTTTTATCTGTAGTCCTACTGGCCAGTTGTACAATGGCATCCTAGGGAGGCAACAATATAAGCTGTGTAGGTCCATTAAAGGACAACAACCACAGCAACAAGGAAGCACAAGAATATAAAAAAAATGTTAAAACTCAATGGGATCAAATATTTTAAACAATAAACACATCAATAACGATAAATAAAATGAGCAATATACATGAATATAATCGAATTAAAACCTTATAAATACATAGTGCACCTTTTCAGTTTTAGCAGAGTCATAATGCATACAATAAATAAATTTACAAGAGGTGATATAATGCATAATGCATGAGAGTTAAGAAGCAGATGAAATAATAGGTGTGTTTTCTAGGAAAATACCTGATGAGTTACAGGACAAATTCTAATAAAATCAGAATATCTTCTTTGTGTTTACGTCTGAAACTGATGAACTTTTGGCGTCAGGATGGAATGTAGAAAACAAAAAAATCTTGTGATGTGGTGCGTGTGTGTGTTTCTGCAGGCATGTGTGTGTGTGTGTGTGTGTGTGTGTGTGTGTGTGTGTGTGTGTGTGTGTGTGTGTGTGTGTGTGTGTGTGTGCACGCGTGCTGAACATTGTTGCCAATTCTGAACAAAATGGCGATAAATCCAACATTTCTCAAGACATTTTAGTTTGAAACAGTGGAATTAAAGAAACAATGTTTTTAATTATTTTTGATGCAGCAGTAGCAACGTTAAGATCAGAACAACTTACTATCTTCTACTGATCATCCTTGAGCTTCAGCGCTGTCTGAACTCCCTTCAGGAGTCATCCTGGGGGTCGCTCGCCACCCCAGTGAGCACTGCACACAGAATAGGTCGTTCTTTCACACAAACACACCGAACACGGTGACTAACTGCCACCCCAACCCCCCCAAATGTTCTTCTCTGAGAGAAAGCAGCTTTAAAACATCACGAACACGGTGACACCTCTCCATTCTCTGATACATGATGAAATCCTGCTGCAACACTTTTGTTTTTTATGACCCAAAAGTGTTGTCAAGTCATTATCTTCCCCTGCACCTCTCTCTCCCTCCTTCCTTCCTTCCTGTAGTTTGTATGTGTTTTTCTTAAACATACAGTCTCTTGTGCTCATGAAAGATGCATTTCCAGGCACCCGCCCCCCCCAAACCCTAAACAGCAGGATAGTTGTTTTGCAGCGCTGCAGCTGAAACCTATTTGAAAATAGACCTCGGAGTTTCTCTTCTCCAAACAGCTGCCATTATTCATGAATGTCAGCTCAGGAATGTTTTTCATATGTCAGCGTCAGAGAGATTATATTATGTTACAACCTCTGGCTGGTGTTGGTACCATTTTTAAAAGTACCAAACAGTGCATCAGTAAAATAAATATTGCATGCTTTTCGCCTTGAAGGATGCGGTATGTATTCTAACCCATGCTCCGAGGAAGTGCGGCGTGTCAACCAGGAGAGAATTATGTCTGTGAAGGAGAAGCCCTCTCCTCCTTAATGTTCATGCATTACATTTTGGAATCTCGCTCAGAGCTGGAGTTTGGGCTTTGGCTCTCTTCCATGTAGGTCACACCTTATTATGGCAAATTTAAAAGTTTCTTCTTTTTTTTTTGCAACGACTCCCTGTTTAGAAAAAGAAAAAAAGAGGTCTCCAGTGTGAGCCACGGATTTAAACGGCGCTGTTTCGCCTCCTTTCTGGAGTGTTTTGTTTGATCTAAATGAGAATTTGGAGAAAGTGGAGCAGCCTGTGAAGGAGCAGTGAGAAATTGAGACTGACGTTGCCACCTCATCGCCCTGAAATTGCGTGGAGTAGTTGTGCCAGTCTCTTTGTTTGGAGATTAATGTTGCGTCAGTCACATTCTTTGTGAAAAGGGACACCAGCCAAACTGCATGGTGAAATCTAGCTACATCAAAAAACACCCATTCTGATGTGGAGGAAAAATGGGAAAGCAGTATTTGGAGGGAATCATAAATTTATCTGACATGCATGGGCTCCCGCTGTTATGAGGTATTGATATTCTGCCAGTCAGAGCTTGCCATTTGTGGCATCATCAGCCTCTGTTGTAACTTCGCATGTAGGTGGAACTTTACTGAGGTTTTTTTATTTTTTATTTTTGCAAGGCGTTGTACAAATTAGCAAAGCCCCTCTTTCTCTCTTTCTTCCCCCCCTCTTTTCTGCAGGCTTTGCTCAGGGGCATGACACATTTCTGAGGGGCTTTGGATCCACTGGCCTGATAATTCCTTCAATTATTAAATGCTCGGCTGGCAGATGAAGTGAGCCCATGAATAAAGCAAATCTGTGCAAGCTGTGACAATACAAACACACAATTAGCACTCATTTCCTCAGCTAAGTCCTCGAACATCCCATAAAATGAAGTGTAAGTGAGGAGTGGCTGGTGATAATAGAGGTTTCTGCTAGAACTACCTGTCCATTCAGGCTCAAACCAAAACGATTCAGAAAGGGGCGTGTCAGAATCCTGGAGAAGTGAGCTTATCTTTGCTAGTCAGGTTAGCTCTGGGGGGGCTTTCTTCCTTTTTCTGCATAAATCTTTCTGAAAAGTTGTAGGTCTTGATCCCTGCTGCGCTCCGGTAAAGAAACAAAGCTAATCATACCAAAAGCAGCCCCAGACTGCTACAGCAGAGGGACCAGGTGCTTGTTCCTTTTCCCCCTCCTTCTCCATTTTTTTTTCAACAGAGCACCTGCCTATAACCATCTGCACCTGCTGTCTGTAATAAGACAAGAGTGCAGCACTCTCAGCACCCCCTGTATGTACAGTGTGTGATAATGCCTGGAGATACACGGAGCAAATGTATCTCTTGAATCTGGCATGGAGGAGAGGAAAGAAAAAAAAGGCCTGACTCAACATGGACTATTTTTGTTGCCCCGACGTGAAGCTGAACAGAAATGCATGGTGAGATCTAACCAACAGTGACTGCTGGCAAAACTGTCGGACAGCTTCAGATAAGTGTTGCACATAAGGGAGCTACGGCCTTTTTTTATGTGTGTGTGTGTGTGTGTGTGTGTGTGTGTGTGTGTGTGTTCCTGCAGCGCCTCGTTGTTGCATGATTTTAATCTCCTCAGCAACAGACTCATGATGAATTTGGTTCACAGAGATGTCAAGGGCGAGCCAAACTCCACACCGTCCTCCTGAAAAACAAGTGTTGCAACATCTACTCATACTTTGTGGAAGACATTTTTGACATTTGAAGAGCTTTTCCTTGCATAATTAGTTCAAAAGTGAAAGGCCTTGCATCTTTTTAAGAACAGCCTACCACTGACCACCTTTCATGCTCAAGTGACTGATTATTGATTAGCTTTGGAGAACATCTCGAGTGGGATTGATTCCAAAAGTTACAGAAGTGCGTCTAATGATTATTTCCACAGAGATTCATTGATGAGGCAGAAACACTCGTAAAAACAGGAAAAACAATGTCAGCGCCTGCCTCTCTCCTTCAGTGTGTAAAAATACAAATACACCAGTGTTCAAATCTTTTAAAAATCTCTAAATTAAAGGACGATTTCGTGCTAAGATAAGTGAACATGATTTCATTTGTATTGTGTTCCTTTGATGTGTGAGCGGTAAAACAAGCTGCACACCTGGAAAGGGTAAAGGGGTAGAAAAAGAGGTAAAGGTGTGTGAGCACTTGAGGGTCCATCCACCTCTGTCTGCTGCTGCCTCTGCCAGCGCTGCTGTGCCAGACTCTGCTCATCCAGATAAACAAATACAAGACAAATTTCTCTTTGTCAAACCTGTGTCGACTGCTGCAGAATAATGAAGGCTGGTGCTGCCAGAGCTTGTAACCGGCCAGTAATGATCCTCTTGTCTGAGTGGACAATGAGGAAAGAATGTATTCATACAGTCTGATCCCTCTGCTGCTCTGTACATTCTGTCTTGGCGTTAATGCGCCCTTTGTGAGCACAGAAACACAGTCGTGCACAATTATCCTTGAATGTATTCAGATGTGAGTGGTAGCCCAGGGCTTCATTCCTATCATTCTTTTTAGTTTTTTAATGACTGATATCGCCACCATATTTTTTCTTGTGTTAAAAGGAAAAAAAGCAAACATTGTTGAGCTTAAATTTCAGCCAGGTATAAATAAAATGCTTGCATGGCTTCATAAAATGTGATATTTTAGACTGCATTGGTAAGGACACCTGAGGTCTTTAAAAATTGTCTTTGCACAAATTAAATATAAAATCTGTGCAGTTCTCCTTGGACTCTACCTAATTATGCATGGAAGATTTCTGACGGCTGTGGGAGGAGGAGGCAGGAAAGAAAGAGGCCGGCTGGCTGCCGGTGGACTTTGTGTGACATGAGTGTGCTGCTGAAGGCAGCCAAAGGCTTTGATACCTGGCAGCTGGATCTCCCTGGTCGTGATTAAAATTGCTTTCAGAATTCCGAGCATCATTACGGCCGAAAAATTGTCCAGATCACAAGGTTACGGTGATAATGAGGTGAGGACGACGAGGCAAACTGCTGCAGCGAGACGTGGGATTCAAATGCAACGCATATTTACCTTATGGGACTGGAGAGGTGTACCACACGTCGCTTACTGAAGGGTTACTCCTTCCACAGTTTGCATCCATTTAAACACACGTGAACGTTTAGTTGTGTATATTTCAATTCAATTCAGTTTATATAGTGCTGATGAGTAAGTTCCAATTGAACTTACTCATCAGTGTACTGAGTTCAGTTCATTATTCCAGTTAGTTAAAAGTTTCCTATATAAGGAACTCAGCAGATTGCATCGAGTCACTGACCTGTTGTCAGTGAATATACAGCAATCCCCACACTAAGCAAGCATGTAGCGACAGTGGAGATGAAAACTCCCCTTTAACAGAAAGAAACCTCCAATCGAACGAAAGAATAATGAGAAGTGGTGATCCCAGGATGATGTAAAAGTGCACATTCTGATTTGCATTACCAATCATCGGCCATATTGGAGGAGAGCAAGCATGTCAAGCATTTTGTGAAGATTTTTAATAAAGGTAAACACTTAATGGAATCCATTCATCTAGCCATTTTCCACATCTTGCAAAGTTATGGAGGCAACAATTAAGAGGGAATCCCAGATATCCTTCTCCCTGGAAACTCTCTCCAGCTCCTCCTGAGAAATCCTAAGGCCTACCTAGGCCAGATAAGATGTGTAACAACCCGTGTTCTGGGATTGCCCTGGGATCTTCTCCCAGTAGGACATGCCTGGAAAATCTGCCAGGGGACACAACCAGAGAGCATCCTGGTCAGATGCCTGAACCACGGGTTGATGCAATGGCTCTACTCCAAGCTCCTCACCTTATCTTAAAGGCTTGACCCAGTGATCAAAACCAAAAGATCAACCTTACACCTGACCTCCTTTTAGCATTTACAGACCAAAAGCCTCATTCTTGACAAATTCCCCAGTCCATCGGTTATCTCTTACTCCATCCTACCATCACTTTAAAATACTTAGATTCTTCTGTTTGTGGTGGACATTCATCCCCAATCCATGTAGAGCTTTCTCATTTTTTATGATCAAGCTGAATTACCACCTTAACAAAAAAATAATAAGAAGAAACTTAAAGGCTGTCTTTTGTAAAAGTGGGGCTGTCAGGAGACTCCACCAGGTACTTCACTTGGAGGAAAGAGACCACCCTCCTTGTCATTTTGGAGAGCTCATCTGCAGCATGTGATGGTCCAGCCTTATAGCTTTGTTCGTGTGCTTTCTGTCTCTGTTTGTGCTTCATGTGTTCTAATTTTAGCAGCTTAGCCTTTCATTTTAAAGTAACTTACTGTATGTCTGTTTAATGTATTTTTTATTTGTTTTCTGGCTCTTTGATTATTTATTACTCAGAATATTGAGCTTTCATTAGGTATAGTGTCATTAGCACATGAGTTGTAACTAAGGGTCGTATTAAACAGCAGGATAAAAAAGCACTTTTGATTTAAAGGGGGCACATCGTTCCACTTCTTGTACATTTTAATTAACAAAGCTGGAGCACCATTGTAGAGAATATGTGCTTATTTATCATATTTTCTAAAAATGTTCCTGGAATGAAAAACGGATGAATGGTTGATTGCTCTGTTATCATTTCCCTGACGTTGTTAGGACCCTGCTCACATGCAGGCTGGATTTTTGTGACGTGTTTGCGGTGCACTTTAATGCTTTTGTTGGAGTTTCCCTGATTTTTTAATTTATTTATTTTCAGCTGCTCAGTATGATTTCTTTATGACCTTTTGATTATTTCATGTCAGCTTAAGTTAATAGCTTGCAGTTTCTGAAAGCTGCCTCTAATCTTGTTTTCCTCATGCTAGCACGTTCTCTAGTTTTCCCTCCCGTGTGCTGCTTCGTCTTTGTCGTGTCCTGGTTCGCCCCTGCAGGGAAGTCAAGGAGATGTGAGGACGGAGACATTCCTGGACCCTTATGCATCCATCTAACATGCAGCGTGTCACATCTGCTACAGAATTAGCATGTTGAGATTCCTTTCATGTAAGGAAAGACAAATCGAACTCTGAAATGCGACACCTGCCATCTGATCAGCAGCTGACCAGGCATGTTTCCTGCTGCTCACGGACCAGAGTCTGCCCTTTTGCTGCTCCTTCCAATGACAGACATTCTGATTTAGTTTTTATGACCGAATCCTACTCCGGTAATGAAGTTGGGACCGTTATGTTTCTCTCATTACCTTTTCATTAAAGATGTGACTGGAAAATGGGGTTGCCATGGCGACGGCTTCACAAAGTCTCCAAGCTAAATGTAGAGCTGCATTGTTTACTCTTTTGCCAAGACCGCCGTCTTCAATAGAAGTCAAAGACTTTTTTTCCCCTCCTCTTCTTTTCCCTGCGTCCTTTTTTCTTTCATGGATCAAACAATGACCTGATGCAAATAGAACATTCTTCAGTGGTCGTGTTTCTTAATGCTAAAAGGTTCCATTAGCTTGCTCGTTCCTCCAAAAATGATAAATGATGCCACTCGCTCGGCGTGATGGAGGGGGGGGAAAGTGATTCAAAGGCTCTAAGCAGTAATTTACACAGAAGGCATTTGGAGAAAATGGTATTGAGCCATTTTGTCTAAATGACAGTTGGGTTTAATATCTGCAGAAACAGCTGCCACTATTACTGAGTTTTACCTTGAAAACACAAGTATGTCTTTTATTGGTTTGCAATGAATTTGCAGTAAAAAGTCTGACATTCCAGGTGTGACACACACACACTCACACACGCTCCTCTATCTATCTGACCCTCCTTAAAGACATGTTAGCCCTCCTGTAAAACATTCAAGTTATCACGGTGTCCAGGAGCAAGGTAAATAACCTTTTTTCCCTCATTTATCAGCTGCATTTTCCAAACCATTAGCCCTGTCACGCTTCCTGTACTTTTCATGTCGACGGGCTGGCTTTGCCCTCACTTCTGCGATTAGTTCAAGCAGGATGCTGCTCATCGATTTGCTCCACTGGGTGTTCGTTAACTCTCTGCACGCTTTTAATTGCTTCTCTTGACTGTTAAAGAAGTGCACTGCTCTTACAGAACTCCTTTTTTAGAAAAAGAAAAGAAATAAAGGTCAGCTGAAATTATCCTGCAAAGCTCTTGAATTGATTTAGGAACCGGTTGGTGCCTCTCAAAATTTGTGACAGCATCTATTCAGTTTATTGAGGCTTATTTGTATCCCAACGTTGTTTGCATGCTTCTGTGTGGTCCACTTTAGCAAAACCTTGATGAATGAATGGAAATTTTTAATTTGTGTCCATGTGTGGCAGAAAAATATCAGGCCTTTTCTCATTTCTTTCAATTTATATTACTTATTAGACATAAAAGGAATTTATTTTCTTTCCCTAAAAAGCTTTAAAACATTTTTATTAGAGACTCCTGCATTTACTAAATCCATATTTTTCATTATGCCTAATAACCTTTTCAGTCCGTCTCTGATAAATTATTTCCTCGTGTTAATATATTGTACAAAATAGGTACTAAATAAGAGCCTTTAGAGCAGGTACATCCAAAGTGAGGCCTGGGGGGCATTTTTGGCCCTCAGAGAGATTTTGTGCGGTCTCTAGAATGATGGATGTGGATCAACATATTTTAACATTGTTTTACCATTTTGAAGCCTATTTTTCAGCAGCTCAAGCTATTTAAAAAAAACACTATAAAATTATATCTGTTTTTTATATGGAAGAATCCAATTTTTGAGGGAGGTGAGGACATTTAACTAGACAGTTTTGGCCCTTGTCTTGAGAAGTTTGGACGTCTGCTTCATAGTTTTGTCTATTTTTCCTGTTTTTCAGCATTAGTGCTCAACTGGTTTGTGTCAGGAACTCATGTTAAATTGATTAATCTTTGCATGTCATTTGGTTAACTTGTCTTTGGTGCCATTTTAACAATAATCCATTTGTCTTTTGTGTCTTTTTAATGAGGAGTGCGGATCCCAAAGGCCTGCCTGCTCCTGCACTGTTACACCTAGTTGAACTGAAAAGATAAACGAATCAAGGTTGTGTGAATAAAGATGCCACAGAAGCAGTTTGAAAACAAATAAATTACAGAATTAAATTTTACACAAAAAAATGAAAATAGTTAATCATGTGGACAATTAAATAAACACGCTTTGTTACACGTTTTTTTTTTTTTTTTTTAATCAACCTTTGGTCACACCTGAGCATATTAAAGCAATCAAAAGTCAGGCACATCTGTGGGCAGCAGTGTTGTTACCATTGAACTAGACAGTGAAACATTCTGTCAAAAGAAAGACCAAAACACCCCCTAGTGGCCGGCTGCAGTATGACTTTAAAGTCCCGCCTCCTCATTGTCAACAGCAGGAACATTTTCCTATTTAAAAACAAAAACGTGCCACAGATCATGGTTTTTCTAAGTGCTGACTCCTTGATTCACTACTCTCCTGCTGAAAGTTCAAGTAATATTTTTTCTCATTTGGAGAAAAAAAATAAAATGTAAATGTTTTTTTAATTAAGGAACCAGTCCTGCTTTTCTTTTGATGGCAGAGAAAGTTTTGTTAATGCAACTTTTTTCTCTGTCCTCAATGTTTTTGAAAGAGTGTCACATGGTGCTGAGGTTCACCACAGAGTCCTGTACACCCAAGGTAACTGCCCTCTGCTTTCAATGTGCTGACCAACCAATTATTTCTATTAACAAAGTCATTTTGAGTAGGTTTCCCAGTTATTAATCGTCTTTTCTAATCCCAAACATGCAACACATGGTTTAGTCTCTCTTGAGACATTGTGCTGACAGCGCTTCTTTGAGTTCAGGGTGAAAAATCATTCATGTTTGTTTGGAAAGTATTAACAACTTTATGTTTGGAACTCTGCCCACTGAAAGCCTTTGATCAGACGGAGACCAGGTCAAGGGCTAACTCACATAATCACGTTTGATTTTAAAACCTAAGACATTGTGACCTAAAAAAATGTCTCACTTGGAAATGTGTGCAAATTCAAAATCTCAGAAATATAGTCTAACTTCTAAAGTTTGGAACTGGCGTCACCCACCCAAAACCCCTAAATCTATCAACTTTTATGAGTTCCTGTGCTACAAAAATGAACTAAAAGTATATTTTCTGTTTGCGTGAAGCTGTTAACAGAGTGTTACTGCAGCTTTTACTGATATTTCATCAATTTTGTTAACCTAAGCATGTCAAGATTTAACTCATTCAAATTCTGCAGCTGTGCAGAGCCAATGTTTAAAGATACACAATCACATTTATGCATATCTTAAATCAGCATGTTATCATCCTCATTCTTTTATTGCAAATGTAAAAAAGAATGCACACTGCAATCGCTAACAATCCATGAAACGTATACATCTTTGTCACAGTTAACAGATATTCATCTGTACATCTGCATGAGAAACAATTTAACACCAGACAGGAAATCAAATGGAGAAGTAGGCAGATGCACAGTCGTTTAGAGAATTGAGCAATATCACCCACAATTAAAGTAAATACATGTAGAATATGACTTTATAACACATCTGACATGAATGCTTTGGAATTCTGCCAGAGAATGCAGCAGCAGGAGGAATCGGTGTGCAGGTGAATTAAATTTAGCATAAAATTATTGCTCCAAATGAGTCAGTATTTACAGGAAACACCTCCATTTAAAAATACTTTAAGTTTAGTGGAAATGTTGACAGAAGAACTCAGAAATAACTCTGAGTCTCATAAAGGCAGTCAAGCAAAACTTCCATACTCGCGCTATAAATGCATTTTGGTTTTCCTCTTCCTGCCGTTGTGTGAATGCTTTTTAAAGGTCTTTCATTTGCATCCTAATGCCGCGCCGTTCAATTTCATCTACAGCGCAGATGCATACGTGTGAAGGAGGTTCATGCCCAGGAAAGGGGAGGGAGGAGATCACGAGTGCAGTAAATTTATTTTTTATGAGACACTTTTCATAAAAAAACAAGAAGCCGGTCACATGAGCAAGTGTATTATTAAAGAGCACACATATAGGTATGAAATAAATAATTGTAATGCTGCTAAAAGGTGATTTTTACATATGCTAATGCTGCTTCCTGCTTCATGAATTGTTTATCTGCTCTTCCCATCATGTTTACAGGTTTATTTAGCAGTAATTTATGTGCACAGTCAATACAGGCAACACGAGAGCAAATAGGTGCAAATGAGAGAAAACGACAAGAACCAGATTGGGTCTGAGTTCTGGACACCTCCTGAGGAGGGGCTTTAAAAGTAGGCTGCAGTGCTGGGGGTGAATGTGCTGAACACCCTGAGGCAATGACAAAAAATATGGGGCACTCTTTGGCTTTCTCTGTTACACACACGCACACACACACACACACACACACTTTCTCCTTTCCCTATTCTTCGGTACTCTGTTTTACCCTCCTCTCTCATTATCTCTTCAATTATCAAGTCAGGGGAGTAACTTATTATTTTTAGAAGCTAATGCTCATACGGTGTTCGTTTTAATGCAAGACAAGAAGAAAAAAACCCATTTACAAAGACTTTATTCTCTAAATACTATCAGTTTACCGTGAGAATAGTTATTTAAGGATTACACTGACTAAAACAAAACATACCTGCATGTTTTCCAATGCTTTAACTCCTATAATAATATATTTAAAGATGCAATGCTGTTAACTCTTAAAGAGTAAATTACTAGAGGATAATTTCAGCGTTTGATGTGCTGTTTTTAATTGTGGAAGCGTGCGTTTCACACGAGCCACGGCCAGGCTGAGCAGCACACGACCCACCACAGGGACTGTATCTGATTTCATTATTAGCCCCGGTTTGAGTGGCTTAGCCCTCAGATGTACCGTGAACACCTTTACCCTTGGGTAGCTCAAGTTAATTACTTCAGCCCTTAATGCCTGAAATATCACATAATAAGTACGAAGTGTAGCGAATTATGATGCTTGAATTATGTGCTGCTTGCTTTAAAATGAAAGTACCCAACCACAACAACCACATTAGGATTTTTAGCTTTTCTACGTCTGTTTGATAAGTGTTTTTATGTGTTTACGACTCATTAAGAGTCAGATTACCCAAAGCAATAACTGTAACTGTAGCTTAACTGTTAAATATATCTTTTAGCCTTTGTAAGACTAACAAAAAGAGGAATTTCTAATAGCACGCTGCAGACAAGGTCTAACAACTTATTTGGTTTTACATGACTTTCTGTATAGAGCCCTTAGGGACACATTGAAACAATAAAAAATAGAAGCTCTAACATTCCTTGAAGGAATGCATTTCACCTACTGACTTTCATGCCAGAGCTTTAAATTAAGATCATCTTATAGTGGCCTTGATCGAATCTTGAAAATAACATGAAGGGCGAGCTTACATGCAAGGTCTTCTGTCAGTATGTGATGTGAATGACTCTCAGCTACTAACACATGAAACTAGCTCAGTATCTGTAAAACTGGAAGAGGTTTCCATCTTGATATAACAAGATGAAAAATGATCCATGTTTGCACAAATAAATGCTGCTATCTGCGAGCTGCAGTCACAGATAAAATGTTTTTGTTTAGACTTTAGCTTTAACGTTATAAATAATATTACAATTTCTTTTCAATGTTGTGATGTGATTTTGAAGCTCCATTTCCCCATCTCACACGCTCAACTTCTAAATCCACACTTTAAGATATAATAGTTCTATGGTCCAAAATAACACGTTTGCACCAGATCCCTCTCACGTAAAGCGATTCAGTACCTTCCAGAATGAGCCGTTTCAGGGCTCTGTCACTTTAAGAAAACAAGCTGGAGCTGGCCACGCCCACCCACCCCCCACTCAGGCTGCTATAAGCTGAGGAGCTCCGATATCTGGGAGGGACTCGGAGTAGAGCCGCTGCTCCTGTAGCAGCAGCTCTTTCTTGCACGTGCGAATTTGGTCACAAAACAGATTTTTTTTCACATTTGAAGTGTTTATAGTGGCAGTAGAGACCCACATGGCAGTACTAAAGGATGCAAAATATTTATTTATTTATTTATTTATTTATTCATTTATTTTTAAGAAATCAGTTATTTGTCAAGATCGGATAATAAAAAAGCACTGATTAATGGTTAAGTACTGAGTGAGTAATGATTTGTACCTCAGTAGGTATTTGTGAGGAGGCTTCTCTTTACTTTAGAGCAGAAGTTCCCAATCTGGGGTCCGTGACCCCCCAGGAGGGTCCCTACAAGGTTGCAGGGGGTCCCCACAATATTGTCAGTGCTGAGGTTGTGAGGTTACCAAGATTATATTTGTAAAAATTACATTTATAAAATCCAGATAACACACCTAATAGTACAATCAAAACTATGTGTAAGAGGCATAACTCTGTATGTCTGTATAAATTTAGCAATTATTCACTTTTTAAAAAAAACTTCATTAAAAAAGGTTGGGAACCACTGCTTTAGGGGACACAAAAGTATTCGGTAATGGTTAAGTACTGAATAAGTAATGATTTGTTCTTCCTCTGTTCCTTAGACCTATTAGTCCCTGAATAAGACTGGTGGGTGTATTTACCAGTAAGTATTGGTTAACTACCCATTAGTCCCTGGTTCATTGCTCATTACCTCCTAAGTCGTTCCCTAACGAAGCACAATTTTGTGTCCCTTATTGTAAAGTGTACCAATTATCTTTTTCTAAAGATATTTAATATGATATTACAGACTATTTGAATAGATTTTTAATTTCAGTATCTAAAGTTAAACCCATAGTGAGCATCAAGTTAACTTAAGCTTTTCTTAAGTTTCATTGTTCTATGGTGTTTACTCCAGATTTAAAATAGAACCTGTGAGAATCTGATACTGACCACCTGCTACACATGAATGAGAAAAATGGCATTAAGGCACCTGGAAGAGTATCAGGCTTGCTTAAGAAGCTCCACCTGTCGGTGAATTCAAGCCTGATGATTACATTTAAATTCATCAAGGGTTTCATGAGATGTGTTACTAGCACTACACACAAACACACACATTTGTTTTTAAGGACTGTTGACTTGAAATGTGTCTGTACCAACAACACCCTCAACTTCTCTGCTGGAGCTACTTCAAAACAAGAAAAAGACATGCAACACCCACTATTGAACAATATGGTTTGTGTGTAAAACTTAGTTACCCTGTAAAACCCTCTGAATATCTCTGAGTAATGATCACGACCTACTTTGAGTTTTTAGTTGTTCGGTTTGAAACCATCTCACTGCTAACTGCACTAAATTACAGTGTTCACCGACGTGCCGGGGGTGTGAGGTGGGCCTCTTTATGACGATTCGGTGTCTTTAGGGTGGTGGGTTTGTTCCTACATGAGTGGGTTGGCAGTTAGGGGAAAACTTGAGACAATGCTCCTCTTTACGAGCACTAACTGCACAGAGGCCCTCCCACACAGCCTTTGTTAAGCCTCCTCTCTCTCGAGCTAGCACTTCAGCTGAATCCCACTGGATGCTCTCCACTGTGTTTTCTGGGTGAAATATAGGCAAGCTTCTTAATACTGTAACATCCATATCCATTTCTTTCACATATGAAGCACCCCCCACCCCACCCCTCTCTGTAAACTGCAGCCAATACAATTTAATCCCATTTGGTAGGCAACTTAAAGTCATCCAATTTCACAGATTAGGAGTTGTGGTTTTCAGCTTGATGTTTATAGCTTTAATGTGTGTGCACTAACATATAACTGGGCTCAGAACTAGAGAAAAAAGACAAAAACTTGGTTTTCCAGAATTCGTTGTGCTCTATCATGTATTTAAAAAGAAGCTAGTGTTTTTCACCCTATCCCAAGTTTAGCAGAGAGACTCACAAGTCATGTTTTCTCCAGTCTTTAAGATTAAAGTTTAAGTTAAGTTTTCAGTCACTGAGGTGAAAGTCTAATCTCTCTTTTTTAAGAGCAATTCAAAATCACGTTTTCAGTGCTTAGAAGTCAAGTCACAAGTATTGTTTCAGTTTAATCAAAACTCAAGTCCAAATCTCAGACTTGAGTCCAAGTCATGTTAGACTTGGACCAGTGGTACTCACTGGTCCTAGAGAGCCGGTATCCAGCATATTTTCCTTGTTTCTTTACTCCAACACATCGAATTCAGTGGTTGAATCACCTGTTCAGCAGCTCAAGCTCTTTGGAAGTCTGTTAATCACCTGCTGATTGAATTCAGGTGTGTTCAAACAGAGTTAAAACTAAAACATGCTGAACCAGCTCAGTGGCCTAGTGGTAGAGTGTCTGTCCCGGGACTGGGAGATCGGGGTTCAAATCCCGGTCGGGTCATACCAAAGACTTGGAAAAAATGGGACCCAATGTCTCCCTGCTTGACACTCAGCATTAAGGGGTTGGATTGGGGGGTTAAACCACCAAATGGTTACCGAGCGTGGACACAGCTGCAGCTCACCACTCCCCCAGGGGATGGGTCAAATGCAGAGATACCTGTTGTACTTCAATTTAAATGAAAATTAATTCTACTTTGAGATTTGTTAGCTTGTAAAAATTGTAACTAAAATGATTACAAATCAGATGTCGCACTTTTGACGTCACTACAGAATCTCTTCTCCCCCAGCGTAGCTGCCACTTACCACATGACCAGATTTATAGTGGTTTTCTCCACATTTAATGCTCCTTCTGTCGTCCTGGAAGTAGGATTCGTAGCTCGCTAAACTCACAGCCATTTTTCTACTCCTCTTCTGTGTCTGGGTTGATGACGTCAATATGGTGAGACAAACATTTGTAGTCCTATACGTGTTTTCACATAAAACCTAAAACAACGTTTGCTGCCTGTCAATAATAGGTGCTTTCTTGGTATCAAAATGTGTCTCTAAAATTCATGGACATCGTATGTGAAATCCATGGCACATAACAAATGAGATCAGAAAATAACTTTTATCGACCCATAGACTCCCATTCTTTTATTTATTTATTTTTTGGCAGTAGGGGACCCATGATCCAGGAGTAGATGGGAGTGACGGCTCCCTACTGTCATGCCATGTCTGGTTTAGAGGTCTCACATACCATCTACGATGCAACCGCTCTCTTTTTTCCTGTTGTGATCTCAAAATTAACTAACTGCTGATCTCCTCTATTGTCCCCATATTTGTTTTGTTTGTATCTTACAAATCCAGCACTCTATCCAGTCAGAGTTCTGTACTCTGCCCTCTAGCAGACTCCTCCAGTACTACATGCAGTGCAGCAGCAAGTATGTGAAAAAGAGACAGCCTGCTGTCTGTGTCAACGCGAGGTTAAAAGCATGTGTATTCCCAGCCTTACACCGGCTTTCCACCGCAAGTGAAAGCATCGCGAAACGTACTACGCTTCAATTAGTCGCCATTATAATGGACAGGGTCCTTTCCACCGGCAGCTATGTGTAACATTTTGGTCGTATCCCAGAAGCGACGACACACCATCATTACATCTCGAGTCTATTTTTTACACGCTACGCTTCTGGAACACGTCAAACTCCGCAATTTAGATTGGGACAGACAGGAAGTCAAACACAAAGGCCCTGTGAAACATCCGGAAACTTCCAAAATAAAAGGCAGGTGCAGTACGTCCTTTCCTGTGAAACCACTGTCATGGACTTCTAAAATCACGCATGGTGTTGCAATTCTCCCGTAATTTTGTGACCTCGCGGGATCAGCTGTGTGGAACGCTTTCGCTCCTGTTTCGTGTCAGAATTGCTCCTGGGTAAGAATGAGCTTGTGGGTAAAACGACGCCATTACGTTGCGCGCCGCTTTCACGTCCTGTGGAAAGCCGGGGTTAGTCAGTAAGAATCACTAGACTTAACTGTGAGCACTTTTAGGTTATTTATGCAAACATATTTTGTACTCAAAGACTTTTTAAACATTTGTAAACATAAAGTTTTAATAGAATAAACATAAAAATGATGTTTTTGCAAAGTGAAAATCCTTAAATTTTCATCTGTTTTCCATCACACTTTAATTACACAAAAACCTAAACAGAAATAGTTTTGTGATGCTAAAGTATTTCATATTTGTATTTCTGTAGAAAAAAAATCTTTTTCCCCTCATTCCGCTGAAAACTTCTCATTCCTGCAGTCAAGTTAAAACACGGCGTACAGCCTGATGTGTCGGGCAGCTCTGAGTGTTTGCTCAGTGAGAAATGAAAAATGCAACCCTTCTTTAAAAACAAAAATGTGCAAAGTAGAAGAACGGGGGGAAATAAATAAATAAATAAAAAGTATGACAACTGGGATCTGTGTGTCTGTTGGAAACAAACACCGGTGGTTTTAATTTACTGACTGCATTAGTGGGCTCCTCTCCTACCAAGCGTGGTGTTGTCTCTATGACAGCAGGAAAAGTTATTAATGGTACAATAACAAGAGGCAAGCCTGGGCACATAATATTCTCTCCTTTCTCAGATTGTCTAATGACTTTCCCTGAAATGAAGGGCTGCCTGTTATTTCTCTGTGCAGTTTTTTTAATGGAGTGATAAGGATGGAGGTGGCTTAATTGACATTTCACATAAACGTAAAAAAAGACTTTACAATCTGGGAAAACGTGCATAAAGTAATGACATGTTTTAGAGAGAGAAAAAACCCACAAAAATACATCCATGTCAAAATGAAGATAAAACATTGAGTAGAAAATGAAAGCATAAATAATGCAGAAGCAACTTCAACATGCTTTTTAACATGTCCATCCTCTAATCTCAGAGCGTATTTATGAGCCACGGAGGATGCTGACCCTTGAGCTTCCTTTATTTGTTATGACGAATGGAGGATGTTAAAGGGGTCGTGATTAAATTCAAACCGAAGGAGTTCGGCAGCAGATTCAGATGATGACCTCCTGCCTGGAAAGTTGCTGTTGTTCATGCAGCATTTATAAAGGCCAGCCCTGCAGGTTATGCTTTTAATCACAATTACTGGCCGAGTCTGCTCGATGATTTATGTGTTTTACAAAGCGGTTGGGTGGTTGTTGGAGGGAAAAGGTCAAGCTACAGGGCAAATGAGTGAATGGTGGGATTAGAACAGTCCACTAACCCATATTTCTGCTTCTTTCTTCTTTTTTTTTTTTGCGGAAACAAATTTTCCTCCATATCAATTAAGAAACATACAGCATGGAAGTAATTTACTCCCTGCTTTTTTTTTTCTCTAGCGGTGGTTTTCATATTGATTCCATGCATGAGCCTGCAGAGTTATCACAAAACAAATTGCACGGACTTGAATTTGACAATCCTGTTATGAGGAGCGCTTCATTGATTTCTGGATGGTGGCTCTGTTTGGCTCCTTTACATGGGGGGGGGGGGGGTTCAGCTTATTGTAATTGCCTTATTGCATTCTGTCTGCAGTTTCTAGTACGAGAGAAGAAAGTTGGGGATTGTTGCTTACATGAGTGGAGCGTGTATGTTCTCCCTGTTGCCAGCTCTCTGCAGAATCGCACCGAGCTGCAACTTTTTCACAGGATACGGCGTGTCAGCAAAATGTGTCCTGCAGAGAGAGTCTTGACACCGCAGTGACAGCGCAGCAATATTTCACCTCTTGTTTCAGAACAAATTACCAGCAGCGTGACATCAGGAGGCTTAACGTACACCTCTACCCCCCACTGGCTCGATCTGCAGGTGGAAAGTCAGATTTGATATCTTTACTTTTACGCTACTGTTGAAAAGTTGGACTTTTGGACACAATAAATTAGCAAGCCACCCCCAAGACCATCACACCACCTCCACCGTGCATTTCTGATGGAATCCTAGTGGGAATGCACATGTTTTTTCAATAAATCTGCAGCGGTCTCTAGTATAAAAGAATACCTTCTGAGTCGTTCTCTGTGGGAAAAAAGATCTGGCGCTCCCTGTTTTAGGAAGTAAAAGTTAGCTAGAGGAGAGGGCTTTTTTCTTACTCATTAATATTAATGATATTCGAACATCTTTCATCTGATTGGCTAACAGCAAGATGACTCTTCCACTGCCAACATTCCCTCTGCAACGTTGATGTTTTATTTCCACAAATAACACACACCTGGAGGAGTTCTGCCATGTGGTGGAGTTGCTAATGCTATCGGTTAGCTTCTACTAGTCGAGACATTAGCTACGTTTACATGGACACAAGTAATCGGATTAAACGCCCTATCGGATCAAAAATGCGTCATGTAAACATGTCAATCGGAATATTCTGATCCGATTCGGCCTGATCCGAATGAAATTTCATTCCGATTGAGAGAGGTGGTTTTGTCCGATCGTCAATCCGATTGGCGTCCATGTACACAGCCATTCGGATCGTTGGGGTAAAATAATGCCCACTGCGCATGTGTGCAACTTCAGCGTGCCCTCTTTTCGCCTCTGCGCATGCTCAGGACAGATCGAAAACATGGCGGGCTGTAAACAGAAGTGGTCTGTTGCCGACGCTGTTTTTTACTGGAAATAATACGGGAGCTCAATATTACTGAACGTCTCGATGGCCGAACGGTTAAAAATGCCGAGTTATACACTCAAGTGCAACTAAAGTGCATCTAAAGATGCAGGAAGTGGGAATTCACCGAAGCTAGAGAATAAGCAAATAAAATGCAAGGGGAAAGACGTGCGGACAAGATGGCGTTTGTTTACAATTTCTCTTCCGGGAAAGACAAGTCTGCGCATGCGCAAACTATGGTGCGGGCATCGCGGCGTGATCGGATCATTCCAGTTAGTGTCCATGTAAACAGAGATTTGGGATTTCCGATCAACCAAGATTTGAATCGGATTGGGGAAATTTGGCGCATGTAAACGTAGCTAGTGTCTGCTGGATGCTAAATCAATAAACTTCCTCATCACGAGCCAAGATGGGTGAGTCCATGATCTGAGTTGCTTTTTCTGACCCGAGCGTTTCCTCATCTATTTTCTTTAGGCGGCTAATGCAGGAAATAGGGGTAGAGGGCTACTTTCACATTCAGCCTGCATGTGAAACTCACTAAGTATTACAGGTTTCTCAGTGAACCTTCACTTTAAAGGCTATTCTTACTTTTTTTTGTTTCATAATCTATTGTTTGTCTCTGATTCAACATCTTCAGGCTTTGACTCACATTTTAGTCTCTTCTGACGCATTTCAGGTTTTTTATTCAATTCTGTTGATCACTGGAGTTGTGGCTTTTTAATGTTAATGCTGTCATAATGTCCGGCATCCTGAAGTCACCTCTTCAATGTTTACCACCAGTTGAGGACCAGTGAGACGTCTACACACTCCTTAGATAGCTGTGCACTGAGGCCTCCCAATCCTTTTTCTGCCCTTGTCAGAGCCCGTTTTTGCTGCTCTTTGTCAGGAATAGTTAGCAGCATGGTAACAGAACAAAGGTTTTAGTGCAATCGCCCTCATTGAATTACCTTCCTTTCTGAGCACAATAATAGACTGACATTGTTTTTGGCAAGTAGTTGATGCATCAGATATAAATAAACTCAACAGTATTTAAAGAAAAAGCAAGAATTCAGACTGTAATGGAACAACAGCATGGTCTGTGGAGGTGCTCCTGGAAGCACAGGGTGATATCAGATTAATTTGAATCATTGACATCTAGAACGTCTAAGGTCTGTCAAAATGTAATTGCTGCAAAAAGTGATGTTTGGAGAAAACATTCATCTTTTTCATTAAAATCTATACTTTTCAATTCAGTTCATTTCTATAGCACCGATTGTCAATAACAGTCATCTCAAGGCACTTTACAAAGCAAACATTCCAATTGAACCTACTAGTTAAACAGTGCATTGATTTGAGTTTATCATTTCAGTTAGTTAAAAGTTTACTATCTAAGGAAACCCAGCAGATTGCATCAAGTCACTGACTTACATCATTCACTCTGTTGTGTCAGTTTCCCATAAGAAAAGCAGAACATTTCCTAGTGATCCCAAACTGCAGGTGTCTACAACTATTCACACATCTGGTTTTGCCCTTCTCTGTTATGAACAACATATTGCTTGTCTACTATTGCATTATTTTATTGATTTAATTGTAAATCCACTTGTGAGCATGAATCCAATGTAAATGTGACAGTGATCCCAACAGTATTTTCTGCATAAACAAATGTTTATCCCAAAGCCATTACCGCCCTGATAGATCGGTGCAGCTCAGCTACGCCAGCCAGCGCTGAAATGAAATCAAATAGCTCACTGAAGACAGAGTGGAGAGTCTAATACTGTGTGGCACTGCATCCGTGAGGCCACCAGATGCAATTCACCTGCAAGGTTAAAAGTTTATCTGGAGCTCCGAGGCACAGTACGGTTCTGGTTTACTTCTCGACATTTATCATTCTGGCACAGGACACAGCCGCTGCTTCAGCAGAAAGTCCTCTGCACCTTTTGTTTCCCTTTCACAAGGTTTTAAAGGTGCTCTGTGAAAAGGAGGGATAAAAAGGCACGTGAGGAAAAAAAAGCCACATTTTGAGTGGGAGAGCTGTCATGCATCGTACACCAGGAGAAGCAGGAAAACAAACAGGGCCAGATTCATCAAACAGAGGGAGTTACACAGCAGGGAGGGGACCGTTAGGTGTTAATCAAGGTTTGAACAGCTAAACTAATAGCTCATATTCACTCATTAAAGTAGTGGATGAATAATTACAGTAAAAACATGGGCAAACCTTGCCTTTTTTCTTACATATATTCTGATTGAATGTCCAAACATTCATTAAAACACAAGATTTTTTTATTGCATATTTAAACCTTCTTAAATTTGCAGCCTCTCTGGCATATTTGTTTTTAAATCCTGCAGACTTTGATGTGTCCGGAAATCTTGTCCAGTCTATTAGGACACTCAGATCGAAGCAGAGGATAAATTAACACAGAAGCTCTTATCCAACTCGTGTGTGTGTGTGTGTGTGTGTGTGTGTGTGTGTGTGTGTGTGTGTGTGTGTGTGTGTGTGTGTGTGTGTGCGTGTGTGTGCGTGTGCGTGTGTGTGTGTGTGTGTGTGTGTGTGTGTGTGTGTGTGTGTGTGTGTGTGTTTTGGAATATGTTGCAGCCCCTAATTGGATGAATAGATTTATTTTGTTTTTGGAACATTCACTTTGAGGCTTGTGTTTAATCTCCACAGGCCTCTCATCGTGCATCCCCACCCACTCACCAGATTGATTGTACCTCATAACAGACAATGGCGTCAATGAATTTGAGCAGTTTCTTTTTTTTCTCTCGCTTCCTCTTGAGCCAACAAAAATAGAGAATCATTTGCATGCAGGTGACACGTTCAATCGGGGCAAGGCAAGATGAATAAAAATGCAACTCAACATTTTCTTAATGCTTTGACCTAATTATGCACCCGTTTTCTCCTTCTCTTCCCCTGCTTTGGTTAGTCAGATCAGTTCCAGAAATATTCAGGATTGGTTTTGATTAAAAAGTCTGTGCTGATTCACTGGTTCTCTTCAGTTTTGCTGACTTAAACTGAATTTACTGGAAGATTCAATATTTATTAAAAATCTGAAAGGGGATCCGCCGCAGGCGGAGGAAAGATGAAACTTTTCTTTTTTTGATCTGCTGTGTTGGTGAGTACTTCCTCTTTACGGTGCTCTTAAGGTTGAACATATCATCTTACATCTTCATTCTGACACATGCAATGAGACGTTGACTGTACTTGTGTGAATGAAATGAGCAACAAAAGCACAAATATTCATGGTGGTGGAGGACCGATGATGAAAGAATTAAAAGCCTAGAATTCCTTAAAGACCAGGTTCACTGAGAAACTTGTTATTTTTGAAATATGATCGGTCACTCTGAGTTTCACATGCAGGCTAAACGTGAAAATAGTCTTCTACCCCTATTTCCTGTATTAGTCACCAAAAGAGAAGAGACAGTGAAATGCTCAGATTAGAAAAGCCACACAAACCTACATCACACTGAAAATTAGCATTTATGGACTCACCCATCTTGACTCACAACCTGGGAAGGTTCAGGAAACAGCAGAGAACTTCTTGACTAGAAGCTAACATTAGCGTTAGCAACTCCACCACACGCCAGAGTTGTCAGAACTCTTCAGGCTTGAGTTATTTGTGGAGATAAAACATCAACGTTGCAGAGCAAACAGAGTCAGTGGTAGAGTCGTGTTGTTGTTAGCCAATCAGAGGTGAGATGTCTGAAAATCATGAACATGTACTAATGACTCCAAGACTCCAAATCCTGCCGTTTTCTGCACCCCTCTCTTCCTTCTAATTTCTTCTTCCTGAAACAGGAGCACCAGAGCTTTTTTCCCACATAGACCAACTCACAAGAAATTCATTTACACTAGAGACCACTGCAAATATATTAAAAAAATTGTGAACTTGGCCTTTAAAGAAATTCTAATTGCTTGACGCTTTTCATGCCAGAGTTCTAAAATAAGATCATCTTATCTTGATAAATGATAAAGTTAAAGCCGGTTTGATCGTTAATAAAAATAACATTGTGCATGATCTCATGTAAAATCATAAATAACTCAAAGTATGTGTCATGGGTCAGCTACTAACATCTGGGAATTTAACTGATTTGTAGCCATTTTTGGGTTTGCTTTGGTTTTTTAGCTGCCAACTTGAATTGGGTTGACTCCAAAAGTTAATCAGTTATAGATGTACATCCCATGATTATTTTCAGAGATATTCATTAAAATCCAACAAATAGACCATCAGATATCATGCTAACAGGAAAACACATTTAACTTTAAGAGTTATGTGTAACAATTTTAGAAAATTCGCTTTTATTTCTGTTCATACTTGTTTTGAAACTAAACCAAATCCTGATTAATATTGATGAATCCTTATATTGGTTCATGTTTGAAGGTTTTCCTGTTATTTAGAATCCCTAATTTTAATTTTGGTACTGTCACTTTAAGAGAGTGCTCTATGTACCAATCTCAGTTGGTGCTAAGCTGCTTGAGAAGAGGTAGGATATTATCTCTTGTCACAATTAAACTTATATTTTTCTTAAATACACAGTGTATATACACTGCCCGGTCAAAAAAAAGTTCACACACTCTAATATATTGTTGGACCGCCTTTAGCTTTGATTCCAGCACACATTTGCTGTGGCATTGTTTCGATAAGCTTCTGCAATGTCACCAGATTTATTTCCATCCAGTGTTGCATTAATGTGTCACCAAGCTCTTGCATTGATGATGGTAGAGTCTGACCGCTGCACAAAGCCTTCTCCAGCACATCCCAAAGATTCTCAATGGGGTTAAGGTCTGGACTCTGTGGTGGCCAATCCATGTGTGAAAATGATGCCTCATGCTCCCTGAACCACTCTTTCACTATTTGAGCCCGATGAATCCTGGCATTGTCATCTTGGAATATGGCCGTGCCATCAGGGAAGAACAAATCCATGGATGGAATAACCATAATAATGGTCATTCAGTATGTTCAGGGAGTCAGCTGACCTCATTCTTGGAGCACATGCTGTTACTGAACCTAGACCTGACCAACTGCAGCAACCCCAGATCATAGCCCTGCCCCCACAGGCTTGTACAGTAGGCACTAGGCATGATGGGTGCATCACTTCATCTGCCTCTCTTCTTACCCTGATGCACCCATCACTCTGGAACAGGGTCCATCTGGACTCATCAGACCAGTTTTTGATAATGCGTTGGACAGTTCTGAACCCAGTTTTAGTCGTTTCTGCAATCTCCTTAGATGTTTTCTCTGCTTGATGTATGCCAATGATGTGACCCTTCTCAAACAGACTAACATATTTTCCACGACCACCAGATGTGTCTTTCCACATGGTTGTTTAGGAAATGAGAAGCAACTCATTGCACCAGTTGGGGTTAAATAACTTGTTGCAGCTGAAAGATGAATGCAGTAACTATCCAATAGGAGGCTCGAACCTATTTGCTTAGTTAAATCCAGGTGGCGACATTTTTTTTTGACAAGGCAGTGTGTGAAGACATGCAACTGTGAATGTTTATCTGTGTTAAAACACACTGTTAGGAGTCATTTGCCTGCATATATTCTAGTAGTTTGGAGCAGAAATTGTTACACTACAGTCATGAGGTTTTCCCATGTGCTTATCTGCTAACAGGAGACTGATGACTCATGTGTGTGGAAAAGCTGCATGTTAAAGAACATTTTTGTTCATCTCATTTGCACAGGATCTGTTAATAAAAAAACAACCAGCAGACTCTGTGGTCTGAGTCCTTTCTTCAAACAGAACACAACGCAGATAGCTAACTGTGTGTCAGTGAAAGACAAGGACAATTTACACCGGTTACATATGGGTAACGTTTTAAAGATCTCATGCAACGTGTTAGAGATTGGTGTATGTCTGAGAGGATTATGCTACTATAAACACAATTTTAGCTAAACATCCTGATTCATAGCCATGTTTAGCATTTTCTAAGGTGGACTTGTTGTGGCTGCCATGTTGAATTAAGATAAATCTGATTAGGACTCTGAGAGTTTCAATAAAATATGTCCAATTGTCTACAACAGTTAAAGCTGCAATAGTAAATCTACAAAACAAGCTAGCTTTTAAAGTCATACTATGCAACTTTTTCATATTTTTAAATCTTTTTCTTGAGCCAGTTTGTGCTAAAATGACCTTTTATAGGGTTACGGAAATGTCACTCAGACCCCCACTGCCCTCTGTGGCCAGGATACTGCATTTGCAACTTCAGAGTGCCGGTCCGGTCCCTGTTGGACACAGAAAATGGAGCTGACATACCTGGCAGTGCAGTCTGCTCCCAGCATGTTTAAAATGTTGTGTTTTCCCTTTTTCATTAGCTGTGGCAACTATCTTGAATCAGGTTAACTCCATACATCATGGATGCACATCCAATAATTACTTCTTGAGAGTTTAGCAAAAATCTGTTAAATTGGTTATGAGACAATTTGCAAAAAAAAATTATCATCTGCTTTTTCTCTTTTGGTGATGGGTAATCATTGAAATTATGTTTGGAAGAAACCATGTAGTAGATCTTACAGATGTTACGTTTACATCTGCATGGTGTGTGGGAGGACAAACGTGATGCAAGTGTAACTCATTTATGATTTGGTTCCACTGGACATTAAACGGTGATGGACACTCCTGTTGTTGCCATAGTGACCAATGAAGTTGTCAAAGTCAGCTGTGTGAGTCGCTAAACGTCGTTAAAGCCTTGGTCTCCTGTTACTCTGCTAATTTTATTCACAAGTAAATAAATAGATAAAACACATTCCTCATCATTACTAAACACCGATTCTATATTCTGTTAGTTTAAATGAGAAAAGTGAGTGAAGAAATAAAACATTCCAATCACTGCCACCGCTCTGCTCCACTGTCTGCAGACATTAACGCTGCTAAATGAGAATGACCTCATCACACGTTCAGTCAAATCATCGTAAATGATGTGTCATTAACTCTGCCAGACAGCTTTATTTTTTGTCTTGGGCTGGTCTACATTTTTCTCGGTTTATGGGTCTGCACCCCTGTTATCTGGGCCTGCAGACTGTGAGGAGAGGGAGCAGAAAGATGGCTCTAAATCATTTTGTGCCACACCGCAGGCAAGGCTCTTTCCTCTGCCCGGTACCTCCAGACCAGACTCTGAGTCTCAGCAGGGCGCCGCTTGCTTTTGCTCTTGATCAAACCCACAAAGAAGCTGAGGTTTATGGAAGACCCACTTCAGATCCTGTCAGCAAATCCCACAAACATCAACGCTGAACTGCAAGGAAGGCAGAATCAGTTCGTTTTATAGCCGAGCTCTGTTAAAGGAGCTGCATTTTATGTTTGGAATAAATTTACTTTTTTTGCGCTGTTTAAACCCTCTGGAAATCTCTTCACTTAATTATTGCTCTTTGCACAACTTGATTATTGTTGCATTTCTTGTCTTCTTTGTTGCTGAAGTGATATACAGCAAACAGGGTTACTTAGCTAGATTAACTCACCTTAAGAAGTTGATTGCATGACCAAATTTAATTACGTTAATCTTGAAGTCTTGTTAAATGTTACATCAAATGTTACCGTACCATGACCAATGAGTACCATCCCAATACAAAAACATTTGTGTCAGAAGAAATCATCAATTAACAGCAGTTTACACAAATGTTGTCAGGGTTTAAATGGTGACTATATCTGATGAGTTATTCAATAGTAATCAGGCTTAGGGTTAGGGTCTCTCACGATTAAAACACTGAACAGACACAAGAGAGATTATTAGACCAGGATTCAAAACAATCTTTGATTTGAAAAAAGTAAAATTACAATTTTTGGGTCCAGAAATTTCAGACAAGTAAACAGGAGAGTGGTATCTCCATGTGTGGTTCCCACCAGGAACATGGAGGAGGCGGAGGTGTGATGGTGTGATGTTGCTTTATTGTTGGTTTTACTGAAACCCCAAACAGAATCCCTACCATAGGGTTTTGCTGCAGCATCTCTGCTCTTCTGATTTGCACGAGTGAGCACATCTGTACATTTTTTAACAAGGCAAAAACCCAGATTACACCTACTGACCATGTTGATGACTCCACCGTCACCTAAACTGACCTGAGATGGGTCAGGATGAGACAGGCTTTCAACCAACCAACTGACCAACCAACCAACCGACCGAACAACCAACCGACCAAACAACCGACCGACCGACCGACCAACCTACGAATCCAACTGACCAACCAACCACATACCAACCGACCGACCGACTGACCAACTAACCAACCAACCGACCAACCAACCTACCAATCAACCAAAAAAACATCCAAATTACTAAGCAATCATAAACAAACTAAACAAACAATCAGTTAAGCAAACAACCAACTATTCAAGCAGCCCACGAACACTAACTCACTCTTTAAGTCATTTATTCCTCACTAGGCTCACAGGGAGCTGGTTTATTTTCACCAGTCTTTGGACAAGAGGCGAGACACACCTTGGACAAGGCTCTCGCACTCACACAGGGACAATTTAGGGCAGAGGTCACCAAGTCTGGTCCTCGAGGGCTACCATCCTGCACATGTTAGCTGTTTCTTTACTCCTACACACCTGATTGAAACTAATGAGTAATTAACAGGCCTGTGCAGAGTTAAACGTGGTAAGGAGAGGATTGAATTAATCCATTCAGGTGTGGTAGAGCAGGAAACACAGAAAACTAGCAGGATGGTAGCCCTTGAGGACTGGAGTTGGTAACACCTGATTTAGGGTTACCAATTAACCTGTTAGTCATGTTTTTGGTCTGTGGGAGGAAACCGGAGTACCCAGAGAAAACCCACACATGCATGGATAGAACATGGTAACTCCGTGCAGAAAGACTACAGCTGGGATTCGAACCTGAGACCTTGCTGCAAGGCAACAGTACTAAAAACTGCACCACCGTGCAGCCCAGCTAACAAACCATCCATTGAATACTGCCAACAGGCATAATGTCATGGCTGATTTTGTACATGTGTAATAACAACATACTACTGTTAAAATCAGAAGGTAAACATAAAATCACAGCTGTTTGAATGTTTACTAACATAAATTAGGAATAGAGAACATTTATCTTTGAGAATATCACCACAACACCTCATTTGTTTCATTTTGAGCTCATTTTTGTCCCTATTTTTTGACATGTTGCTGTTTATAAGGAAAGCAGGAGAAATATCCCATTAACAGGCTCGCTCCTATCTCCTTACATAAATCACAGACATGGAAATGAAACTGTTCTGACAAAAAGGGAGATGGATATACGAATACAAATGCAAAAACATTACAGACATCTATCTCTCTCCAGCCTCTTTATCACATAAAGGCACTTCAGCAAATGGAGCAACTTCTGAATAGACAATCAGGAGTGCAACAAAAGTTGTGATGAAAACGGAGAGAAAGCATCCATCTGAGAGAGCTCTCGTACATTAATAACCTCTTAATTGGATTCTTTCCACACTGAGGCAGCATCTGCTTATCTTATCAGTGTGAACCTTGCTGTTGATTCTTCGTTAGAGTTACAAAGTCATTGATTTATAATTACTGTGGTTACAATTATATTTGTATTTCAGATGTGCTAGTTGAACCAGAAAGAAAAACCTTACTGGAATTGCTTTGTCTGATAGGTGTGCTCATTAGTCTTTTGAAGATAATAAAACATTAAAGCTGAAAGAAGTATTGAAATAAATCTGTTCATTCACTTTCACGGATTTGTTTTGTGTTGTCCAAGCTCTGGTCTCGTTTTTAGGGACGTTGAAAAAGAATGAAGCAAACAGAGTTAGTAGAGGAATCTGAAAAATATTTGCATTGTTTTTTAAATACTTAGATATTTGCTGATGGTAAAATGCAAGAAATTCACAAAGTAAAAGTCTAATTGTTTTTGATTGAAAGCATAAATTAATTAGGATCAAACCTGAGTATTTCATCCCATTGTAAATTCATACATTTGTGCAAAGGAAAATATACAGAATTTCTATCATTTAATTTGTGAATTTTCCAGAAAATAATCGAGTGTTTACTGAAATGTTTAAATCCTAAGTTATGAAGAAAAACATCAGACTCAGAGATTCACAAAGTTTTAACAATATTTGACAATAATCTTAAAATGTTTTACATTTTTCTCAGAAAAGCTACCCCACGGATGACAGTTTCAGAGGAGTTAAAGGTTGAATATGGAACAATTTCATCAAAAGCTATACCGGTAGGTTTTAAAAAAAAAAAACTCCACAGGGCATTTAGAGATGTGCAGAATGAAGGTACAGTATGTCCTTTAAAAGATATATTTTATTTAAAAATAATCAAATCTTTATTTTGACGGGCACGACACTGGGTTTATGTTTACATCTACCAGCCAATAGAGGGCACCATTGCGGGTTTCCAAATACGGTAAACAGTCCACTCGGCACAGCGAGGTTCGTTCTGCGGAAAATGGTGGACTCTGCAAGTCAAGCAGCTGCTTCTGAGCCCAGAAGATGTCGTTATCCTTCTCAGAGGAGGAGCGACCATAAAAGATCTAAAACCAGAGTGAGTTTAGGTGAAGCCTACAACAGATGGACCCAAATTAAAAAAAATCATGGCATCAAAACACACAGGGAAATGGCAAATGTTCTCATGGATAGGTAAGCTGTTGTTAAAACTACAACCTCCACACACTACCCAGCCAGCAGACATAGATGGGCCCCATTGGAATATATGTGGGCAAGCCATATGGGTCCCAACAGGGTTTGTCTGCAGTCTCCAAGGTGGCCCCACAGGGGTTTGCCCGTGTTTGAGTCAAACCCTCTGAAAACCCATGTAGGGCCCATTAAAATCTATGTGGGCAAAAATCTTGCTGGGCAAACCCCCATGGGGCCACCATGGAAACCGCGGACAAACCCTGTTGGGATCCATATGGCTTGCCCATATACATTCCATATGGGGCCCACCTATGTGTGCTGGCTGGGTAGATGTCGCTTTGGTGTTCGTGTTCCATATTCCACCGTTAAATGCCCGCCTCATAACCGGAAGGTTGCAGGTTTGCGCCTCACTTAGTCTGTTGCAGTTGTTTCCTTGGGCAAGACACTTAACCCTCCTTGCCTGCTAGTGGTGGTCGGAGGGACCGGTGGCACCAGTGCTTGGCGGCTCCAGGGCAGCTGTGGCTACAATGTAGCACATCGTCACCATGAATGAATGACTGATTTTAAAAGGCGCTATATAAATACAGGCCATTTACCATTCATATTCTAGAATGTCCCATTCACATGTATGATAATCAGACTGAGAAATGGAACAAAGGAGTTGAAGCCTAAAGGAACCAAAACGCCCCCCAGTGGCTGGCTGCAGTATAAATTTTAGGTCCGGCCCACCTCTATGTAAACAAAAACACTTTTTTTTTTTACTAAAACGTCATACCTTCATATTTTCCATGTGTTGACTTTTGTTGATTTATGTAGTTCTTGCTCATTTATAATCAGGTAGCAATAGCATTGCAGCACAGCTAGCCACTGCATGAAGTTAGAAAACTGCATTTTAAAATTCCCATCAGTCATTGCTGAAAAAGTAGGGCAATCACTTGTGAGATTGTTTATTAGTTTATTCATTTTCACCACGTGGCAGCTGTTTGAGCAGATAATTGTCTAAAGTTTAGCTTCAGCGCTGCAGCTGCTGAGAAAGGTGATGTAACGCTGGTAATCAGTCATCATGATAAAAATATAACTCTGGCAGCGAGTGATATCTTCCCTGGTGTTTGCTGTAAGATGTCCCACTATGTGCTATAGGTGTGATTTTTAAATAGAATATTAATGTTGAATTCTCCTACAGCCCCCCCCCCCCCGACCTGCTATAATGATCTTACTATAAGTAACACTTTTAAACACAAGTTCCATCTAAACTCCAGCCTTCGTGTAAGATTTGGAAATACTTTCACTGTTAGTCACTGAACCAGGAAACCTTCTTACAAATATTCCTCAGGAGTTGGTAGATTATCTAGATTATCTAGGTCTGACTGTAACCAGGTCTGGGTGTGGCTAATGAAACTGAACTCCCCTCTCCAAATAATACGATTAATCAGTTAACGCATCATAAAAGAAGGAGAAGTTATTTCTCACACAGAGCCAGGTTGTTTTAGATGGCTTTTATAAAGGAAATCATCATTTTTAAACTACAATTTGGATTTACTCAGGTTATCTTTGATGCTGAAATAATTTAGTGATCTGAAACATTTAAGGGATAAAAAGAAACAGAAACAGTAAAGAGGTAAATACATTTTCAGAGCCTATATCTGCCTGCTACATTTATATTTTTCTATCACTGCTTATCTGTTAGGAGGACGTTGACTATTTTTTCCTCTCTGTGACTCAGTCTAAGAAGTGCCCAAGTCTAGTTATGAAATCTAGGAGATCACAGGTGCAAAAGCAGCCATCTGGTGATAACAGAGGAGCCCATGAGATCAAATCTATTTAAAAAATAAAACAGCTAAATTTGCTTCCTTTGAGCTGTGGTGCAAATGTACCCCTGCAACAGACAAATCCAGATAAAAACAAAGCACTCCACTGAGATAAGTTGCTGAATTTAGCTAATCTTGGTTGCTTTTGATCGTATCCTGGTAATTATAATATCCCTCCTCAATATGCAGGTATACTTGAAGTAAAGGCTGGGTGTGAAGAAAGCCTTGATGACGTGGGATGCTGATAGCACCACAAATTGGCTGATTTTCTGAAAGGTTAAGAATAGTGCAGTTAATTTTCAATTAATGAATTATCTGATTACTTCTCAAAGCAGGTATATTTTAGGACAACTATCTGAAAACGAAAGCTGGTGTAAACCAGAAGAAGTGTGAATGTGATCACCAACCAGTAGGAGGAACAACTTTGTTTCCAGCTGAGGAAGCAGATACAGAAGTTTCAGTGCCAAATGTAGAGGATTAAGTAACTAGTACACAAAGCGATATAAAGGGAACAGACAGAATAACAAAAGACCTGTTTGCCTATTCAGGGGTTTAGTCGTGTATTAAAAATCATATCGTTAAGCTTCCTGACAGATGCTAATGAAGTGATGTTTACATTTTTGATTCGCTGCCTAAACAATGATAAGACCGCTCTCAGAAAACAGCAAGCCCTGCTATCCAAACACATCCATTGAGTCTGTCACCAAAGACATGACAGCTTTCTTCCCGTTTTCTAACAACAATAAGCGACTCATTTCCATATTAATGAGAGGAAAGAAAGGCAAGTGGATGAAGGGGGAGTCGAGCAGGGGAGAGAGGGTGATGTTGTGTCTCTGCACCTTCTGACAAAGTCTTCAAATATGTTGTTAATGACCAGCTTAAAAAAAATAACAGAGCAGAGCATGTGGAGGATCATATCAGCATGTATCAAGCTGCGTATTGTTGCCTGCTCTGGGACTGCTCTTGCATAAATGTTTGGTATTGTTGCCACATGAGGCAGATGAATGCATGCAGGGACACGTGTGCACGTGTGCTTGCTCATCCATAAGCACCTTGAACAGAACGAGACGGCATCATTCCACAGGAAGTGCACTTCAGCTCACCCTCACTTTGTAACCTGTTACACACAAATAATGTTTTATTGATGCAGAAATTCAAAAAGTGATATTTGTTCGATGGTGTATTTGTGCCGCAGCTGCAAAGGGAAAACATGTTATTAAAGTTTTACCAGAGAACTGTGATAATAAAATATTTTTTAGAAGCTTTGCATGTTTTGAGGTACATGTTTGAGACTCTTATTGTGAAAATATTTATGGAAGTTTTTTGAGTATTGCTATGCACACTGCTGCAGGCGTAGCCAAAAACTGTAACTCATGTTCAATTAGATACCTTTTTTAATAGTTTACTCAGTAAAAACCAACTCAGAAGCTTTGGTTACAAGAATTATAAAGTGGAACCAAAACGGGCTGGTTCAGAAGCACAACAGGACTCACTTCCTCATGCTACGCCTGAAATAGCTGACCTTTGAGTTTATTCCAGAAATATCTCAACTTTCTCTTGACATACTGACTTTATTTTGGAGACAGTATTTTAACATTCTTCTCATCGTTTTTACTTTTTTATTGGCTGGTGTTTTTTTAAATTCTGCAAATATAATTTATACCTTTTTCAGACATTTCAATTTTATTCTCGACACATCCACCAAAGTCTATTTTCCTTTGCAGTGACACTGTGCTGATGGAAATTTAGACGGTGATCTCCATGTAGCCCTGATCTGTGAATCAGGGGTGTGACTGAGGATACGTGGATAGGTGGTGAATGTAGCTAAGTGCTCTGAGTAAAGGTGTTGCGGACGTTCTTTACTTCCAGGTGGATTTGGTCTGCATAATTGTCAATCATTCTGGTGAAGCTTTTACACAAGGTTGTGGTACGTGCTAGCTCCTGGGTTAGTTTTCACTTCCTGCGCACGCTTCATCCATTCATTCTACCTCTCAGTTTTCATCGGTTCTTTTGAAAATGGCTGATAGTCGCAAGAGAAAACGTGTCTTCGAAGTCTATGATAAGAAGAGTAAGGCTTCTGAAGTGAGAAATAAGACCAGAGTTTTTTAGGAGACTCTTTTCAACGATGGCGTGCTTTTATCAAAACGTGGAAAGGGTGGTTCTTTCCAGAAGTTCAGAAACATCGTATGCATTCATTTCTATTTCTCCAAAGTGAGGTTGTTCACAGAGCTACAACGTTGCATTTTTGATCTGAACTATCACCAGAACCAGGCTTTGTGGACTCAAACGATTAGACCTTAATGATATGAAAAGTCGACACCAATTTTGAAAATATTAATTCTCCAATCTGAGGTTTAGACTATTTAGATGTTTACTTAATTTTTTTCCTGCTTTAATGTTCATCACATTCTACTGCAAGATTAATTCACTTTATGTTCCCTTGCTTCTTTAACTTTAGATCATTTCCTCTTTCAGGGAAAAGTTAAAAAAAAGGCCCAAACAGCTTTGACTGATCAATAATGCTGCGTTCGATTTACCTCGGAAGTCGGAACTAGGAATGACGTCACACCCGAGTTAACAGCGTTCTGGTTGTCGTAGTCGGAGAAGTCGGAATTCCAATATGGCGGCACCCTCGAAAACTGCTGTATTGGTAGCTCTCAACGAATACAGACGACTAATAAACAAGACTTTTAGTTTGTTGAGCTTAGAGATGCAAGCGCTACATGTATCATTGATTTTAAACGCACTCTTATATGTGTGTCTTGTAAAATAAACACATTTCGACCAAAACTTACTGACGTTGATACAGAGAGCTGCCATCTTGGATCTTGAGGTCAGAGATCTGAAAAACTTCAGAGTTTCCGACTGGGAGGTCCGACTTTGCGGGACGTTTTATTTGATTTTTCCTTGTCGGGATTTCCGAGGGGCGTTGTACCGGTCTGTCGTGGTGAAGAGAGAACTGAGCCGAAAGGCGAAGCTCTCGATTTACCGGTCGATCTACGTTCCTACCTTCACCTATGGTCACGAGCTTTGGGTAGTGACCGAAAGAACGAGATCGCGGATACAAGCGGCCGAAATGAGTTTCCTCCGCAGGGTGTCTGGGCTCTCCCTTAGAGATAGGGTGAGGAGCTCGGCCATCCGGGAGGGGCTCGGAGTAGACCCGCTGCTCCTCCACATCGAGAGGAGCCAGTTGAGGTGGCTCAGGCATCTGATTAGGATGCCTCCTGGACGCCTCCCTGGTGAGGTTTTCCGGGCACGTCCAACCGGGAGGAGACCCAAAGGAAGACCCAGGACACGCTGGAGGGACTATATCTCTCGGCTGGCCAGGGAACACCTTGGGATTCCCCCGGAGGAGCTGGCCCAAGTGGCTGGGGAGAGGGAAGTCTGGGCCTCCCTCCTTAAGCTGCTGCCCCCGCGACCCGACTCCGGATAAGTGGATGAAAATGGATGGGTGGATGGATGGATGGATTTCCGAGTTCCGAGGACAAATTGAACGCACCATAACTGAGTTAAAAATGTTTTTTTTAGCTTATATTTCACAAAACATCTTTAAAGCAACACTAAACATCCTATAAATCCAGAAATGTAAATGTGTTTTAGTCTGACTTGTTCTTGTGGATTTGAAATCAAGTTTAATGTTGATTTAATAAATAGCAACATAACATTATATGAACTAAACTAGTGAAACTTTTGATCTAACTCATAAAACGTGCTGCTGTGTCAGTTTTTTTTATTATGTTACGCGTTTATTAAAACACTTGAGTCAGAAAAGACATCTCCAATCTTCCAGTTCACAGTGCATGTCATTAAAGGCTCCTGAATTACAAACATCATTAGTAGAATTGATTCAGCTTCAGTCTGTTGTTTCGACATGGTGTCAGCCCTGTTTCACAAGTTCAAGCAGACTCATTAGGGGTCTGAGTTGTCTAACTGCTCCCTCATTTATTCTGCTCAGTGAAAGTCTGCCTCCTTGGTTTTAAACACAAACAAAAATAAATAACTGCATGAATGAGCTGAAGCCATTGTTGTCTGACCTCTGCAGCTCAAATCTCTGTTGGTGCAAATGAATTTTTTCCCTGAACTCATCTTATTTTATATTAAAACTTAAAGAATCATCACTGGTATAACTTAGCAATGGATTATGCATAAAAGCATAAATGAAACCAAAACTAAAACCCAACGTGCAAAGAAAAAACTGGTATATTTAATACATTCAGCACTCAAATTGCAATGCAAAATATTCTCACAGTGGAGTTACTGCTAATACCAGCCAGTTCACTAAACACTGTGGGGGTGTTGTGTCTTTAACAATTCATTGGAAGATTGACAGATGTGTGTCTCCAGAGACTCGAGTGCGGGTCTGCTGTTTAGCTCTCCAAAGAGTCTTGCTGAGCTTTGCTGGAGAATTTGTGGGTATGGAGATCAGGGTCAAGGGTCAGTCTGAGATGAACCAACCCCGTCCTCTTCTAACAGGAAAATCCCTTCCAGTCCTCCCTGCTCCATCTCCTCGGAGATGTTTTCAGCGGATTTAATGTAAACCCCCACAGAAGTGGTTTTGCATGCTTGTTGTTTAAATGCAGAGAAGCTTTGTGCTTTCCTCCGCTCTTGTTTGGGTGGAAGTGAAGCAGGTGAAGTGATAAAAGAATGCTGCAAAAACGATCAAAGAAGGCAATGAAGCATCTCTGCTGGCTTTGATTTAACTTGAGATTTTAAAAAAACAAAATGCTATATTCTCAGAGTGTTTATGAGCATCGGGGGTGGGCGAGATTGTAGCTTTTCTCTTTACATAAATTACATCAGTGTGTTGGATTGCATTAGGACTGATTTAAAGTTAATAAAAAGACACTGGTGTTTTTCATTGACTGTGGTTTTAAACAATTACAGTTTTTTCTACTTTTCCTGCATAATTACCCGTCTGAGCAGTTGTCTTTTTTTGCATTACACACGTCCTACACTCCACATGTAGCCAGCAATCAGACAAGATGTAGAAACTATTTGATGGACAGATAAATATGGACGCTATAGATGCAAAGAATAAAGATGTGAAATATGGAAAGGGGAACATATGGTATATGAAAGTGAAAAGACCTTTCTGAGTGGCACTTCAAACAATCTGCTGCCATCAGAGTGACCACTTAGGGTTCAGACATGGGACTAAAAGGAAATGGGAAAAAAAATCTATTGTGGTTGCTTCTGCAGGCCCACTCTTCTAAATGAATTTCTTGAAAGCAAAACCCTGCATGGATTAACGTAATCTTGCAGCTCAGTGCTTGTTCTTTGTGCAACAAGTTCTAAAACAGGAGAATAAAGATCATGTGATATCATCCATGACCCCCATGCATCCACAAGGCACTCGTGGGTCTTGGTAGTCGTGCACGGGTTTAATATGACCACCCTCACACAGTATTTACAGGCTGCTCTCACAGCTGTGCTTGCAGAATGATAAACTAACAAAAATCAAGGGAAATCATCAATTTCATACTTTGAATGTTTTGTGTACCTAAGTAAACTATTAAAATGTCATCATTCATAATGTTTTTTGCAATCATCGTGTTAAATGGAGGACTAATTGCTTGTGAGGAACATTTCATTATCTGGATTGGTTGAGGTCACAATCAGTTCACCCCGTTTTGGACCCCACACACATAATCGGACTGGCTCTCGACCCAGACCAGTTTGTAAACAGCCTGAGTCGGCCAAGCACGGCACAGAGGCAAAGCTGTCTTCATGAACAAACACTTTCCCCAAATAATGTAGAATCAGTTAACATTCATTCTTAATAACTACGATTATATAAAGGTTTTCTCTCCCTTTTACCCCCTCAGATCTATTTATTTTTAGTGCTCGGATTTCTTCTCTACAGTGGGTTCTATTGCATATTATTCACCTAAACGTAGACAGGACACAACTGTCTTAAAGTTTCATACAATATGCTTTAAACTGTTCACAAATCAGACTTCTAAAAGATTTTAAACTAAATCAAATTTTGTTTGGAATGATCTCAAATGAAAATAAAGATATTAAAAAAATGTATTCAATTATTTTGTAATTATCAGGGTAGCTTCTCATTTGGGCTTCTTGATAATTAAAAATATTATAATCATAATTATTTTGGTCAGTATTAAAATAGTGACACAACTACTCACTGAGTCATGGAACTATTCAGACTAATTTCATCACACTAGAATCACCAGAAACTATTTGAGATGAGAAATCAATCAGATAAATACTTCTGTAACTTTTTTATCAGACCTTGATCTCCAACTTTCGCTGGAGCAGTTCACAGCCGACTGTGAAGCAGCTGGGATGAGATCCGTGTTAATTTTGACAAGAAATTTGAATTTAGTTTTAGTCTTAGTCACTTGATTAGGATTCTTTTTAATTTTATTCACAATTTAGTCGTCCAATTTGTTTTCATTTTAGTCGACTAAAATAAGAGCATTTTTCTTCTGATGTAATAATTTTAATCTTCTGAATAGGAAATGTTATCTACACCTACCTGAAACAGTACATCAACATGAAAAATTCACATTTCACACTTTGGATCAATAAAACTCTATATTTATAATTGTTTAATAACAATAATTAATGGAAAATACCTAAATGAACACTTTGAAATTGTGCCTCTCAGTATTAATAAAGTTAACAAATCTGTATAATATACAGTAACTTTTGTAAACATGACAGGAAATGACATCATACCATCACAACATTAAAAGGTGTTACTATAATAATGTGAGGAGGTAAACTAAAGGTAAGAATTGTTTTCAGGTGTATTTATTAGAGTTTTACCAAGGTGGGCTGCCTGAACATTTTTCTGCATCGCCTGAATGTTTTTTCCTCACAAAAACACCACTGGAACACCAAACGCTGATAATATCAGCCATAGCAGCGCCATGAAAACAATTAAACAATCAGATGCGCAGCTCCACGCATTCAGTTCGGTTTGGCTCCAGCAATTCACCCCCCAACGATCGCTGCTACCACCGTAACACTTTTAAAACCAGGGTGTCTGGGCTCCCTTAGAGATAGGGTGAGAAGCTCGGTCATCTGGGAGGGGCTTGGAGTAGATCTGCTGCTCCTCCACATCGAGAGGAGCCAGTTGAGGTGGCTTAGGCATCTGCTTAGGATGTCTCCTGGACGCCTCCCTGGTGAGATTTTTCAAGCACGTCCAACCAGGAGGAGACCTAAAGGAAGACCCAGGACACGCTGGAGGGACTATGTTTCTCAGTTGGCCGGGGAACGCCTTAGGATTCCCTGTAGGAGCTGGCCCAAGTGCCTGGGGAGAGGAACGTCTGGGCCTCTCTGCTTAGGCTGCTGCCCCCGCGATCGGATGGATGGATGGATGGACTTTTGTAACCGTCAAATATTTGAAAACGTGTAGGAACTAGGGATTCTCAATATTGGCTTTTTTTACCGATATCTGATATCGATATTGTCTGACTCTTAATTTCTGATACCAATATGTGCAGGGTCCCACTCTAATAAAACAAAAACTAAAAATGTTTTAGGTTATTTACATCACATATCTCCTATCATGCATGTTTAGATTTTAAAGATTATTTTTTTTGCAAAATGACCACTACTTCAGTTTAAGTTAATAAAAGGGAAAAGTGACATATTAGTTTTGTCTCCAACAGCTGATTCTCATTCTCCCTAAGCGTGACACTAAACTGTGTGTATTAGTTAGTCATGTGTTATGCAGTTATGGTGGTAAAACATTTATAAAGGGCAAATTGCTACTTCACAAGTTGAGCAAAATAAACTAAAGTATCTCAAAAACTTTACCTAAGATCTGTTATATTTTTAAATTTTGAGAGAGAGGAGTAGCTGAAGAGTTTGACGTATGATACAGTGTGTGTATGGTATGTAAAAGTTACCGATATCAATATTTTCCAATATTAAATTTTAATGCCGATATTAATGGTAGACAATAATATGAGACAACCCCAGTAGGAACCAATTAATAATTCTCATTTTTCTACAAAAACTAGGCTGAAGGTTTGAGAAGGTAAGACTTTTTTTACAGTGGCCCCCAAACATTTTTCAAATATCAAACAAACATCCCCACTTCTTTTTTAAAAACACATTATATCCCAATGGCCTTCAGCACAGTAGATAATCAGTTTTCTATTCCCATTTTGGTTGATTCGTTTTTCTTCTTTACTTTTGTGGGGCGCTTTTATATCTGTTTTATTGTCATTTAGATCTTATTAGTTTGAATGCAGTATGCATTCAAACTATTGTTTTCCTGTTTCTCTTTATTAGTTTGAATGCAGTATGCATTCAAACTATTGTTTTCCTGTTTCTCTTTATTATTCTTCTTCTTCTTCTTCTTCTTCTTATTATTCTGCTTCCGTACGTTTTTTGAACTGTATCTCCTTCTACAGTTTTTCAGCTATTTCAGCAAGTTTGGTATCAAACCGTTCAGCTCATTCAGCTCTTTCCGGCTATATCTCCTGGTATTGATATCTTCAACCGTTTCCGATTAATTCAGCTTTTTCTGCAATTTTCAGCCCATTGAAATGAATGGAAAAGGCTTAAAATCGCTCAATTTTGCACAAAATCGTTCATCTTTTTGACCTCTTACTTGCCAGGGTTAACTTCAACCTAGAGACTTCATTCAACTTTTAACAAACTCAAAAGAAGTTCAACTATTTCAAATTTTTTCAGCTTCTTGATATCTTTTACGGTTTTTCTACAATCACAGGTTAAACTTGAGGTACGATTTTGGAAAGTTCAGGAACGTCTCCTCCTCCCCCCATTCAAAAGAATAGGGCCAAAAACAGACTTTGCTCGACTTCAGGCCGTGTCCTGAGAGAACCGTAGAACCGAGGGAAATGAAACTTGCGCTGGATGAAAGCTGACGGATTTTCCTCCGTTTTGAGCTATAATTTATGGACGTACTCCAAAAATTGTGGTCGTAGCGTTAACTAGTTTGGAAAGGTTTTAAAATATTTCTCCTCCCAGCAGCTGGGCTGTGCTGTCCCAAATATGGTCAT